>VSDK01007991.1:284573-343066 GCA_009767595.1 Symbiodinium kawagutii | reverse complement strand
ACAACAACAACAACAACAACAACAACAACAACAACAACAACAACAACAACATTGACCTAGACTCAGCCAGCGTCGTCTTGAAGCTACTATGCTTCCTGGCAACTGCAACACCCCAGATTCTTGCAGTCCTTGAAACCCGTGATGCTATATGTACAAATGGCAAAGGGCTAAGCCTCTTGAGCTTCAAAGTAAACAATAAGTGACATTTCCAAAGTCTGTGTGTAATGAGTGTCTTCCCACTTCTGAGCTTTGAACTACACTGGACAGCGTCTTTGAACTCCTGATTGTGCTTTTTTCGCAGGTTTGGAGTCGAGTTGTTCAAGAGCTGCCTCGGGAAAATGCTGTTGGACATCACAGGCATACTGGAGGTGTCATTTCACGGAAAGCTGAAACCGTCTGCTCTCACAGCATCTTTTATTGATCAAACTGGTTCAAAAACGTTCTTGTATCACTACCATTTGGTTAGGGCACTCCTCGTAGCTCCTTAGCTCTTCCTTTGAAGGGCTATAAGGATACCCAAACAGATCAACGCCAGAGTTCGAACACAACTTCCACGACTGTAGAATTCGAGGCATCTGGAAAACCTTATGGGTTGGTTGATCAGCTGTGAAAAGCAACCCGATTTTGCCCTTGCCTTGCAATTTTTGTCTATACTTAATTATACATATTAGTTCTGTGTTGATTCAACCGTGCTATGTAGTACACCAATTGATAAATGTTACTAATCATCATTAGATATCTGATCACATCTGTCATTCTAGTATTTACATGTATCTTTTCGCCAACTAATTCATTGAACATGGAAGTCTGGCGGCCCATCAAAGTCATCGTGCGGGTAGTCACCACAACACTGCGCACGGCGAACTGTTCCCAGGTTCCCATCCAGGATCAGTTTGACATGATGAAACCAACTGGGCTTCGTCCACAAAACCCACAGAACAGGTTAGTTTCCCCACTAATGATGAGCATTTCAGGATGGCGGGGGTACCATTATTTATGGACAAGCACACTTGTAGGAAGTGTGCAAGAGATCAGCCAAAAAAATGTATGTATCTTATCTCCGTCACTGCTTGGCCGCGGCAGAGGTGAGGATGGAAGAGATTTTTTTTTTTGCGTTTTTTGTCAACCCAACACTTTAAGAGTCAAATAGTCCAACAGCCAATCACACATCATCATTCCACGTTCAGACATCAGGAGTTCTCAGCAGGACAACCCACGTAAATGGCTTGTTCAAATGACATCCGCGACTGGCCATGGGAACTGTTCAGCGGAGAGGTTCCCCCTCCAGCCCTTGATTGGGAGATGCTGACATAACATTCATACAGTTTTCGGCTGCAGCTCATTTTTATTAGTCCTGAGATATTGGTACGCAATTTAGGTAAATCAGTGACCAGTGACTCAGGAAGAAGTAACATCTTGTAGATAAGCAATTTTTCTATCGTTGTTTTGACGTGGCCCTCTTGCTTTTCCAGCCTGCTTCTGCATTTCCAGAGCTGCATGCCTTAGTCAACGACAAAATGCCGGTATTCCCAATGGATTTCACGGAAGTCCTCATCTCAGCAGTCAATTATCTGGACATACCCACATGGATCGTGATTCAAGGGAAACCAGCGAACCCCCAAATGGTGTTTTCTCAAAATGGGGACCCCCCCAAAATTGTTGGTTCACTACTAGTTACCATATGTTACCATAGATGATTGATATTTGATGATTTAGGGGTACCCCTTTGGCTTGAGAAAGCCTGGTTTGCTACCCTAGTTATGTTCGGTGGGTTGACTAGTATTTCCAGGGTCACTTTCAAGGGGGGAGACCCTGGCAGTTTCTCACTGGACTTGGGGACATCCAGCTTCGAACCTTGGCAGAAGATGTTCTCATATCTGGTGTACCAAGCAGTGTAGCAAGCGTCCAGCCACTCAGCAAAACCAACAGGTTGGAACTGTCATGAACTGTTGAATGGTTCTTACATCTTACAAGTTGCGCATCAACTACTTCCTTTAACCGTAACCAGTTAAGAGTTATTAAGCTGACATCAGTGATAGTTGAGGTTTCATCGGCTCTTTACTAGGCTGGTTCAGTTCCCAGCTTTGATAATCACTAGATATTCCCCTGCCTTACATCAATCATTGACTCTTTATATCAAGCGCAAAATCAACTGGTCATCAGCCAATGATCAGCAAGGCGACAACCTGGTTGAGTCTACAAACTACTGAGGGCTTGGCTTGGCTGCTTGCTGCATCAACATGGCACCGCCTCCCACATAAAACGGGGACATGCAGCAACTGAAGCACCACAATGATTGTGGTTGGATGATGCTGGGTGAATCGATTGGCTGCCAGAAGTGATTGATGGTTGGTCAAAATGACGGTGGGTCAAGGATGGTTAACAATACTGGTTGGTACAATGAACGGTGATGCCATCTTGTCAAAGAGCTAGTAACGACAATGGATGAGTCGTCAAGCCGTGCCAGAATTGATGATGGTTGCAACCAACGATGATTTATGATGAGGCCAACAATCGCAGGGATATAACCGCCAGGAACACATGATGATGATGATGATGATGATGATGATGATGATGATGATGATGATGATGATGATGATGATGATGATGATGATGATGATGCTGATGATGCTGCTGATGATGATGATGATGACGACGGTCAGCCAGCCAACCTTTTTAAGTGGTTATTCCGTAAGATCAAAACTCAACCGCGGCAGAAATGGCTCGGCACCTCCTGCAACTACGCCATACCTTGAGTGATCGCGGCCGCGCAATTTCGCATGGCTCAGAGTCCGAGGGACCCAAGATTTCAGAACTTTGAGACACTGATTGCTGACCAATTTGGTGGTTTCTTAAAATGGGGGACCCCAAAAATGGACGGTTTATGACTACAAATGGTTTATATTGGATGGTTTGGAGGGTCCCCTATTTTGAGAAACCACCATTTGAGGCTATGAGGTCAATGAATCTTGAGTAACTTCATGTTGGCTTGTCACTTAAATTTTACTTTTAAATTTTTGACGGATGATTTGGGGGTCCCTATTTTGAGAAACCACCACGCAATTCCTGCACTCATCTCGGGCAATTCAACTGCTCCCTAACAACACTTCCGTGCATCAAACAAAGTGCAACCTAGCTGCAAAGTGAATAGGTAGGTGCTCAGCATGGACAATCCAGCGACCTGAAACGGAAGCTGACAACCAGAGCTTGCCAACTAAAGGATCAAACCCTAGACTGAACCATGGAAAACTGCGACAAACGGAAATCATCTCTGGAACAAAGAGAAGTGCTGCATGTAGCGCACCGTGGCCAGCAAGAAAAAGGCCAAGCCAGAGAAGAACGATGAGCCATACGACCTGATTGGCACACTTTGCAACCATTGCAATGAAGGCGACACATTGAATTTGTTATATGATGTCTTGTGAAACATGATCTTCTTGGAGTGTAGGTTCCTGAGATTCCTGCACTATCAAGCAGTACATGCTGTGCAAGAAGAAGCCTCAGGTGTGGAAGTTGGACTTGCAAAGTGCAGTGGATAAAACAACAGCAGAGAATGCAACTTGCATTTGTTGTGGACACTTGCAAAGTCCATGGGGCAGAGAAATCCAACAGCTGCTTTTGTCCACCAGCAAAAGTTCTTCTTCCCAACAAAAGCAACTGGTGGACAGCTGCATTTGTATGTCTCGGCAAGGAATTACCAACGCAGGGAAATGCAACTTGCAACCAACCAACTATCCAACCATCCAACCATGCAACCGCGCAACCAACAATAGGCAATTTGCTCATATTACGACCACAAGCATCCACAGTTGGGTCGCAAATTGCTGCCGTTCAGCAGTGAGCTTAGTGTGATCAACCAACGCATTGTGGAGCCAGAGGCAATGCATGGCTATAGTGATGCTCATGGCTAATGATGGATTAGAAATGCGGGAAGGTGGATGATGATATGTGAATCCACCTTAATTTAGCTCCAAATCGTTTCCAATTCCCTGCATTCGTTGCACAAAACACCATGGCTAAGGACAACCACCAACACATGCCAGGTGGTATGATACCCAATTGTACAACACCATCAACACTTTCCCAATGACGTTGCGCAAGCCTACAACCTTCTACATGACATGAAGACCTTGCGCCAAGAAACAAAAGGCTCCAATGAGGCCCATTGTCAGATTGACCACCTGAAGCGGTGGAGTTCACCACCCCATACTTGGTGATACCGATTTCCCTTCGGTAAAAAATGTTCAAGTATGTATACATGGGTATAATAGTTTCAAGCGTTCTTTACCCTCTTTTTGAATCACGGCGACTGATGCTTTTAGGGTTTGAGGTTTGAGGGTTAGGCCCTAGGGGGTCTAAGGTTTAGAGCTTAAGTTTCAAGGAAGAAGCCCCCAAAAAGAAGTCTGAACGAGACTGTGCCGACATTATATATATATATATGTATAGATACGCATAGAAAGGTAATGAAAGGTAAATTCAGAGGTCCATATCTAGAGCTGTTCAACAAGAACTGTGGATGGCAAACAGCGTGAATGCATGCGATCCTTTGCTATGAATTTCGTTCAAGGCCCCTAGAACACTCAAAGCAATTCGTAATTCAGCATTGACGAAATATAAAATCAATACTTGCTGGAGATCCCTGTGCCCATCTAGAATATACATCCCCCCCTCCGGAAATACATTTTTTAGGGAAGGGTGATTGCTGGAGTTTCTCAATGACATAACCAGTGACTGCTACTTCCCTACTTCCTCTGGTGCCAAGGCAGTGGCGTGTTACCCGAATTTCGGCTCCGAGGTCGGGACGTATTGCATGATGAGACGGAAAATCATGACATACAACGACTCCTCCCGGGCACCCACGGTGAACAGGACCTCAGGGCATCGCGACGCATCACGACGCATCGCGCTTCAACTGATTAGCTGGACAGGCTTCACCGAAGGCACGTTGTAAAGCGTCATTCTGGATGCAAAGTCCTTGCCTTGGTCGTACTTCTGCGGAGCAGTTGAGTTGTGTTTTCTCCCCGAAGTCATACAGTGTGGCAGAACCAACCAACAACTGGGGACAATTGGGGCGCAAAAGCCAGCAACCATCAACATAATATGTGACGCATAGGTTCATCATGGTTCATCCATATGGTACGCCCCAAAGTGGATAGTGTGTCATTTCCAAAGCCATGGTGGATACTCCAAGTAGTTGTTGGGCTGATTGCCAGATTGTGTTGCAGCTCCAAGCTGCCAGATTGCCACGCAGACCAAAAGCTCCGACGAATATCCTGCCAAAGCAGCTTGGTCTCAACATGATTCTCCAGGTGAACGGCATCACCATGCCATGGTTACCCGCCACCAGGACCGCCAGCCCCGCCACCCGGACCGCCTTCACACCATAGGAAGACCAAATGCCAACTTCACGACGGCCCTCCGACAACACACGATCTCGATGCTCCTGGACCTGGATTCCAAGGCTGGCGCTGTTTCAACAGCGGCCATGGTGCACCCATGGAGCTCAACGGCTGATTGATGGTTGATCATAGGGGATAATCACTAGAAAAAATAGTGATTATAGATATACCATCTGATAATAACTGTAATAACTAGAAAAAATAGTGATTATACATGGATATACCCTCTACAATCCAAAAAAACGAAGAGAAGGGTTCCAAACTTCTGATTCGATCTTATCAACCAGTATGAAGTGTTGTAGTTGTTTCGATCAGGCTCAATGCTGCCTCACAAGAATGGTTGGCAATCAGCGTTCACCACGAGTGACATGTTTTGATAAACGATGATTCACCATAAACAATTATTCTTACAAACAATCAAGCAAAAACTATCAGTTATAGTAAATCAGTAGTAAATGACACATACTATCACATAAGGTTTATCGATTCACCATAAACTATCAGCCAGTATATGTTAGTATTGTAATGCAATTGTTCATACTTCTACCCTCAGAATCGTTGGCTCTACCTTGTGGCTTATCAATCATTGTCAACCACAATCAACCACATCAGTAGTAGAAACAGTTGATAAAACCACCAAAACATACTGTGAATCAGAATAATCTGTGATATGCTTAGTAATGATGAATCCTTCACCACATCAAGAACAAGTAATTTGGCAGGAACCGAAAAGCGTACCTTGTGCCAAGGCACTCTTTTGACTTCGGCCCGAGCCATTTGCACCTGACTGCATGACTGCTGATGGTAGCTGCAGAGACAGCGGGCCTAAGAACGCTTGATGATGGGCAGTACTGATTAACAAGCTGTGAGCAATTAGTTCATGCTAGTAATGATTAACCATAAGTAAATAGCCATCAGCGATGGTTGATATCTGTGATTTTTGCGCTATTGATGGTCAGCAATGGTCAAGATTCTATATCCAAGAAGCACCCAGTTCAGGTTGTCTGAAAATCTACTTCTCACTTGGATGCGGACCACAGGATTGCCGAAGAGCAGCGGCTCTTCTGCATTGTACTGGTCCCTTTGGTGGAAAAAGGTCCGTCCCCAAAGTACTGGTTGAATCAGCCGCGCCTTGTCATAGGCTTTTTGACACGCATCGTCGCATGTGAAGAGCCCGCTCTGGGAATAGTAGGCAGCTTCAGCTTTCCTGAGTCGTGACGCGATGCAAACGCTGCGGGTCTCGGTCGCCAGTGGAAGCTGCTGGGTACCCGTCGTAAGGGGCCCGGCCCTGCTCGGCCCTCCGTTGGTCCCGGAACGGCTCCTCTCGGAAGCTTCAAAATTATGAGTCACTGGTGACCATTGAAGTGTAAACAACTAGGAGCTAATATAATCCATATGACCATCATTAACGATCATTTGCCATTGGTTCACCACACGGACAATCATCAACATGTGGATGATACTATCTTATAGTTAGCCATCATTACGTTCGCTGTTGACCCTCGAGAATGAATGTACTGTACCCCTATGAGATTCTCGACCACTATCAACAGTATCAATCAGATTCAATCAGAGCTCATTAAAATACTTTGTTTGGCAGGTGTCCAAATCATCAACATTGAATCGACCATTAATTCAACCATTGTGAACCATCAAGACAACCATTCATCAGGAATCAACCAGCCGTGAACCCGAATTTAAATCCAAATTTTAATCACAGGCGCGGCATAACCATGCACCAGAAACCATCGCGGACCCCTGCTGACCATCATTATCCAACATATTCCATTGTCACCAACCATATATGAGCCGTGAATAACCAAAAATAGCCGTAGTTATTTACCATGTATCAACCATCATAAACCATAGCCATTAGCAATGTACCAATTAAACATCAACAACCGTCAAGAGCCAACCATGATTAACCATCAAACCATCAATAAACCGTTCTTCCTACCATTTCTCAACCGTCATTAACCACTATTAAGCATCATGAACCCTCATGAAGTCATCACCAAGGAGCAAAACAACCAGCTGTCCTTCCTAAAACATGAGGAACACCACTTGTTATCAAGATCAATCATTGAACATCAATAAATCCTCAGATTAATCTGAGGGAACTAGCTTATCAACCAGCTCAACCAGCTGTTTCAGCATCATGCACCAGCTAGTCAACCATTGCTAACCAACATAAGCCATGATTCACCACGATTAACCATTCTCATCAATAACAATCATACGACTTATTCAGCTACCCAACCATCCTATCAACCATGATTCATCACCCATGACATCACCATGACGAATCCATCCCATCACCATCCGCCAGGCATCTCCAGCTCCACTTCGGCCTGCTGACCCAGCTCCCGGCTTTCGATCAGCTCGGCCTCTTGCAGCAAATGGCTGTACCTGGGCTCCACGAAGCTGGGAACGGTTTGAGGAGCTGTCCTGGTTGGTTGTAACCCATGGTTTAGCTAGCTGGTGAATGGTTAATGATAGGGGATAATAAGCAACAATAATGGTTAATGATAGGCTAGAACCAACATCAACGAACAATAATAGGGGGTACACCAGCTATATATGGCTATGGGTCAAGGCTTTAATCAAGCAACGTTTATGGAGGATTTCCACCAACAATGATAGGGAAAACAATGGTTAATGATGGGGAACCAGGGGGACTAAGGGTTTTGACCCACAGCCATATAACTAGAGTTAAATGGTTGATGAGCAATGGCTAGTGATGGTTGATGTTGCTTAGTAATGGTTGCTTAATGGATAATAGTGGTTAATACTGGGGATTAATGGTTAGTAATGGTTGGCTAGGAATGGTTGGGTAGTGATGGTTGATCAATGGTTCATCATGGGGTCTCAAACATAAATAATGTGGTGGATGAGGAAGTTGGTAGTACTGTTGGTTAGTAATGGAGTTGGTTGGTTAGTATGGGTTCATTGGTTAGTATGGGTTGGTTGGTAGTGGTTGATTAGTAATGGTTGGTAAGTAATGGTTGCCTTGTAGCGGTTGGCTAGTAATGGTTGATTCATGGTTGAAAAAAGACTATATAGTGATGATCGTTGATTGCTAATAAGAGAGTTTGGTCAAGTGATGTTTACTGGTTGGTGTTGGGTTTTGCCATCTCTGAATATATGCGCAACTTAGTCAGCCAACCATCCCAAACATTGGGGAACATAGAACATGTGTAAAACCACCAACTGGTGGACTGGTTTATGCTCGCTACTAGGGTGGTAATTACTTGGGAGAACAGGTCCAAAAACCGACTGAAACTAGTCGGCGGGCATCGTTGCTTCATCACCATGCGCTTGGCATCAAGTCGATTCCATCGTCATCCAGCATCCCCAGGTACGCTTGAAAATCAACCACATGACCACATCTTGAAACGACCAGCCAGTCAGCAGTGGGTCACTGATGGCTGAATAAAGGTAACAATGGATTCTGATTGTAGTGATTATCAATGATGGTTCCCTCGAACAAATGATGGTTCATGACCATTACAGCTTATAACCAGACACCCACAACTTATGATGGTTCAATGTTTGGTTCAAGGCTCAGTGACAGGTGAAGTCGGGTCGCTGGTGCTGGCAAAGGACTTGCTTGATTTGGCTTATGAAGTTTCCGATCAATGATGAAATGGAGGTGTGTCAAAATATGGACCCCCAACATGTTTACACCATCACATGTTGCTTGGTTGGAGGAGCCTCACTGATGTTTGATGATTGAGCTACATACGCACAGTGGAATTTGATGAGTTTGATGATGTGGCGAACCACACGCTGGAAACCATATGCTGGTTCATGTGCTGATCATGGTAAATAGTGGGGTGGTTTTCGTGGCAAATGATGGCCGGTGTAAATTGGAGAATGATGGGTTAGATAAGCCTGTTGACATGCTGGTTTACATGCTTGTTCAGATCCTGGATGATGACGCTTGGCGATGTTCTTTGCGATGGTTTAAGAATGTATTGTGATGTAGTGGTTGATTACGGTTGATTACAAGGACTAATAATGATAGCAGTAGTAGACATCACAAACAACAATGACATATTGATGATATCAGGATATCTCCAGTAAACCGGCTGGCTGGACCGGGGCGCCAACAATCAACCACGGGTTTGGCAACGACGCTTGGGTAATCTGTTCGGATGGACAATCTACGGTGACTTGGGACGCCTATCCATCCACAAGGATAGTATCAACCAAGTAAAGATGTGTCAAGACCACATCAGTCAAGATGAAGATCCCAACGCTTGATCAAATGCTGGCAAAAGGAGGCGTGTAGGATAGATAGAATTGCGGATGATATATGAGAAATGATAGCAAAACTGCCAAAGTTGATGACTAATAGTAACTGGTTACTAGTTAATAATTAATAATAACTGGTTACTGGTTGCTTTAGAACTTTAGAATCTTATTCTATCTTCATCAGCGTGTCTGCGTCTCCCTACACACATCGGCAGGTGGATGCATACTTATCGAGGCGGAGAGATTTCCCATCTTAAAGCTCAGAGTTGGTAGCCATATTAGTCAACCAACCAATTGTTAATGATTATTATGTGGCTGTGGGTCAAAACCCTGTGCCCCTGGCTCCCCACCATTAACCATTGTTTTCCCTTGCTTTGTTGGTGGAAATCCCCCATTAGTTGGTTGGATAATATTGACCCATAGCCATATAGTGAAAATCAAAACTGTGAATCACACCACCAACCAGCAGAGTCTGTAGCCCCGCCATATATAGCTTGTATATCCCCTGTTATTGTTGGTTATCATCCCCTATCATTAACCATTAACCAGCTATTATCAACCAGCTTGTTGGTTGGTTAACCCACCAACCAGCAGTCTGTCGCCCAAGGGACGCTTCTTCTGAGACCGAATCCACTGGAACTCCTCCAGCGAAAGCAGCGATCAAGAGCCCCAGGGCCCAGAAGGAGACCAGAATGGGCCGCTGCTGTACAACGCCCTGGCGATGCATGCGCACAGCGCGAGGACCGGGGGATGGCCCCCCCCCAATGGACGACAACAAGCTGGTTGTGAGCTGGTTATTAAAACAGCTGCTGATTCACTTTAGAATAACCAGCTCTCTAGTAATATCATTGAAAAGTGAATCAGCAGCTAGTTATTCTAAAGTGAATCAGCAGCTGTTTTAATAACCATTCTATATAATAGTAGTTCTTCCAGCTGCTCATTGAAAAATTCGTGATGCCGGCTCTTAAGCTGGTAATCAAACGAGGACGCAGGTGTGGACTTGGATGCATATATCCTGGTAGCCATGGTGGGTCTTTCAAAAAAAATCAGTCCCCGCAAAAGTGGTTGGTTTATTGTTCTAAACAATAAAAGTGGATTATTGTGGGGGTACCCGACATTTTGAGAAACCACCATATTGATCCCAATCACAAGCCGTTTGGGCCATGGAAGCCCATGGAAGCCCATGATGGAAGGCCATGGAGCCAAGTCTCCACGACCACGCGCTTCGGCTCCATGACCTGCCCCGCACCTGGACAGTAGCCATGGCCAAAGCCGGCACGTCCATGTTGACCCACTTCTGGAGCACCTCCAACTTCTCCTCCCGACCTGAAGATCAGTTGTGGTCAGCTGTCACTGGTGTCGACTGGTCATAGGAATGGTTCAATCCATGGTAGATTTGAATCCATGAGTTCATCATAGTTTATCATAGTTTATCATAGTTTATCATAGTTCATCCATTCATATCTTCCCAAGTTCACAGTTGGAGTCATGTGGTGATCATCGGCTTCATCATATCTGACGGGGCTGGCCCCACTCATCATGCAACGGCGCTGCCATCATTGGGGACGGCGGTGGGCCCTAGTGACCTACAAGCGGCTGACATCAGCAATGGTGTAGACTTGCAGTTGTTGGGCAATGAGTCACTGAGCCACCATCCAACAGCTGCCTTTTCACTCTTAAAATTCTGGGGTATTCTAGCTGGTGGGTGTTTCAACCCCTATGACGAAAAACATTAGTCAATCAACGATTCATTTGTTAATACTAGGGAAAATCAACATGTTCGAACCACCCACCAGCTAGGTGTGTCTGCGGATTAGCGATTCCCATACAGCTAGACTCAGATATTGAGACCAAACCATTGCTCATTTCTTGGGGCTCAACATGTGTAATTCTAGCGGATGGCAATCAAGAATGGCCAGTAGTGGCAATGGTTGTATCACGACAAGGTATGATCACAAACAAGTACTCCTCGGGAACAGTTAATGATGATTCCTGATACTAGACTGTCGTCAACAGCAGCCAGACCTGTCCAATTTTCATAAATGCTGGTGCCCCCAGGTTGTTCGTCTGGTGTCATAATTTCAGATGCTTTGGGGCGTCCATCACGCACAGCCGATTAGCCTCACGATGTTGAGGTAAGGGAACATAGTCTGTTCATTGATGGAGTACTTCAAAACAGTCAGCAATACATGTGCGCAGTATCTCAACGTGCATCATTGGCACAACCCTGAAACCACTGCAACATAGCTTGTAAGTTAGCACAGAACAATATGGCACAATATCGCTTGATGTTGAAATCGAGATTTCAATTCATGCAATATGACATAGCTGATATACATGTATACATATGATACATGTTAGAATATGACATCATAACACATAAATGTGTAGATCATATACTACAACGTATTGGAACATCAAACTATGGCTGAAAGCTACACTAGTACATCATATTTAATTATGATATGTTTCAATATAAATACTATGTCATGACCTTATGAAATGCAATCATTCATAGCATCATATAGCATCATAACTATCATTGTAACTTGGCACAAGTCAACAAGAGATGAACAAATCCAATCACAACAAACACAGGCTACAGCGACACGTAACGCCACGATCGCCTCGCTGAGGCGGGCCGCCGCGCTGAGCCCAGGCGCTATAGTTCTCAAACTCTTCCCACTGCTGGATGTCCAACGTGGGAGCTCCCTTGGCATCACCCATCTTGCACAGTTCCTGGTGCGGGGCCACAATGGGAACCGGGAAGGTCGTTTTCAAGAGACCCCCAATCATGAGCCCATCAAATAGCTGGGTACAACCACCATAACTGTTGGCCAATCTATGTTAACAAGCTATGTATATCTGACAGTTCAAATCGATGTTCGCCACCATAGATGGGTGTTTCTCAAAATAGAGGACTCCCCAAATCACCCAATATCAGCCATTTTCAGCAATAAACCAACCATTTCTGGTACTCCCATTTCAAGAAACCACCAAATGGAGGCTACCTCCATTTGGCGACGCTGAGCCAGTGTTTCTCATCATGGCACAGCCCAATGTGACTGGGCCCCTGAACAAATGGCTCAACCTCGTTTATATTTAGAGTAGCGCCGGCAATTTTTCCTGGGAAAGCCAGCGCATTGCCTTAGTTTTAACCATGATTCACGATACGATTACCAAACCTTGTGGACAACACTTGATCATCAGGAACCATCCTTAACAATCATCAACGAGCACGAACAATTATCAGCCCTTGATGGGTCTTGACAATGGATCAATAACCATTCCGAACCATCAGTGCTCAATGATCCATTATTAACAAACATCGATGATCAAGCATCACTAAGCATTATTCAGCATTTAAGGATGATTCACGATAATCCGTTGCCGTTGTCAAGTGTTCTGAATCCGCTCCAATGATCAAATGCTTCTCCTCGGCACTAGTTTTCTGCACGCCCAGCCTACCAAGACAACCGGCTACGAATGCCCTTAGCTCCGAAACCAGAATGCCTGTTATGGTAGGAAATGTTGACATGATTTATGTTGGATGATGATTTTTGATAGATTCCAGAACCTACTGTATGATGTAAAATGACTATTCAAAATGATCATTGAACACACATTTTTTAATCATTTTTTATCATGACATTTCTTTAATGATTTTTCTGCATGATGTAAACTGATTATACGCACATATGAAACTATTTCACTTTCACATTCAAAAGAAGCCGCTCAACGCTGACGATTTGCAATTGTTGAGTTCACTTCATTCACGCCGCACCCGTTTGATCAAACGACCCCAGTTGATTGACCAAGGGAGCCCCCCCAAGAAATGGCAGCACTCCAATGCATCAGCCAAGTGTTTTGCTTCAACCAGCAGTTACGATTGGATGATATCCCAATAATGCCAGATGGTCAATCATCTGTGTCCAACTTCAAAACATCTGTGTCCAACTTCAAAACATCTGTGTCCAACTTCAAAACATGTTGGAAAGCACTGCCATTGGAACTGTTCCGGCGTATTGGCAACATCTGCTTTCCCCAATGCGAACCCTCAGTAAGGAACCGTGTGACCTGGTTCAAGTTGATCGGTGTGAGTGGGTTGTTTCATTTCTATAAAGAGCTGCCCCATATTCCCATCGCGGTGAGGAGCTATCGTTTGACAGCACCTTTTTGCATAAATCCGTCAAAAATCACATCTTATTGGAACGAAACCACCCTGCCATGATAGCCATTTAAAAACCTGATCAAAAAGATCACACAAAACCAATAAAGACACTCAAATCTGGATATCCCCGACTGTTCCAATTCTGTGAGCTGACTGAACAAATATCTCAACTAATCTTGACAACCATACTTCCAAATTGCTCACCGCCACGGATGCCCAAGGCTCGGTTTCGGCCATGATTCCAAGCAAGCTGCACAAGGGAAGCAATTTTCAATAATGCTTGGCTGCTGGTTGTTCCATCGAGGTGTGGTATATTCCAGTTGTCATCTCCAAGAAATCGGCGGAAATCATGTTGCTGAGTTTGAAAGCGCATGTTTGTAACAAGTAGTACTTTCGCTCTTCTGCCGCCATTTGTGTCATCAATGAAGACTGTTGGCCGAAAGCTAGCAATCGAAGCATGCCACACGCATTTCTGGCACGTACCAACTGCCCCACCAAACACTAAACATTCTTAACCACCAGCCCTGGTTGGTGGTTTCAACCCCTACGAAAAATTAGTCAACCAACAATTTGTTAATGATTACCAGCAAAAATAGAACATGCTAAAAACCACCAACCATCAACCATTGTTAGCTGGTGATTGCTATGGCTGATCAAATCTCCAGGGCCTCATTTGGGGTTGTCTCACTGGCGTCCCCAGGGGTAGCGGCACAGCTCCAACTTTTTCCCGCGGCATGGCTTCACAACGGCGTGGAAACGCATCTGTTCCAGCGGTGCTTGCGCATCAGTTTCCTGCAACGGCTGAAAGGTGCCGACATTCTCAGACACGATGGGTTTGTCCACGGCCAGGCGGTACCTACTAACCAACCAATAACGATCATTATTCATCGGGGAACCCACCAGCTTTTGAAGTACATCATTCATGGATAAGCCCAATAGTGTTGTGATTCTTGATGCCGGCTATCACCACTGCTGTTTGACAATGGTTTAGGACCGCAAAAATGATCCACTTCCGAAGTGATGGAAATCTGAAAAAGTATGAAACCAAAGGCCTAGAGGCAAATCCATGCTGCTTTCCCTATGGCCTATGAATAATGATCATTATTGGTTGGTTAGTAGGTACGTTTTGTCTTAGGGTGGAGATTCCCAGCAACGATCGAGGCCTTACGTGTCGATGTTGAAGTTCCCTGATGGTGAAGATCCGATCGATGCATAGGATTCAACGCTATCTTGTGCCACGAGTAGTCTTGTTCGATTGATATCAGACAAATCCCACTAGTTGGTGGTTAATCTAATTATAAAACCCCTATCAACCATGATATTTGCTAACGGTTGGTTGGTATCAAACACATCCAACTGTGATTCACCATCATAAACTGGCACTACGCACTATCATGGCTACAAATCACTATTAAACACTGCTGGCTATTACGAACCAACAATAAGCAGCATAGTCAAGCATATGAACTCCATCATTACCATCACAATCCGTAAGTACAATTCACCATCATTGCTGGACAATTCTTGACCATTATGATCAATTGTTCACAGTGAACAGCATCATTTAGAACCATCCCGTCAAGCATTTCTCTCGCCATGATAAAGCAAGCTGTTCTTGTTGATAATGGCGAAACGACAAGCTGACCAATAGAGACCCATGATGCTGTATCCATACTGCAATGTATCCTAGAGTTATGCCCTTGATGATAGATTTATGAGATGATTACGCATGAGGGTATATGAATAACTTGTCGTTGATTTCTTAATACGATGAATAAACGACATATCCACAGTCCTTTAGTACCCAAAGGCTATGTCCTTCACAACATATCCTTCGTGTGGGTGAGGAATTGGTGGTGCCCCCCCAACTGAGGTCATTGTCATTCATTGTCATTCATTGTCATTCTATGTGATTGCTAACGGGGAAAGCAACAATCTTTGGAAATGGTGGTTTCTGAAAATGCGGGCACCCCCCAATCATCCAGTATAAACAATCTTTGGTAATCAACCAATTATTCTTGGGGCTGCCCCCGCAAGAAACCCTCATATCTGCCCTACACCAATGGAATCCAAAGCATATCTCCTGTTCAGTCGTCCATTGATGGTGCACCAAATGTCCCTAGTGACGTCATGAGTAAAGCTTTGGTAGTTCCGGGCCATATATGTACAACCCCAAACGAATGGTGACTAGTGAATCAATAAGCATTCATCTTAGGTTTCATATCACCCATGACATCTCAATCTTCTCTTTGAGGTGCTAAGTATATATATATATATATATTCAACCAATCAACCACCCACCGCACCCACCGCAACACCAGCCTCGCTGTCCGTTACATCACCCGACGTATCCTGAGCCAGCGTCCATAAACCTGGACGCAATCATACACAACATTAAACAAGCCTCAAATGTTCCCATTCAGTAGTTACTAAGCATGCTTGGTTGGTTATGAACATAGGATAGCATTACTTCCGTTTAGTGTAGCCCCAGTAATTGGTCAGTAAGTATGGTTAGTAACTACCCTTTTAGTGGATTATACTGTTCATAGGTTGTAAACATAGGTCATATTGTTCCAAACCAAAATGATTGGGTGGCTTTGGTCTACTACGAGGAGCTGGGATCTCAGTGAGTGATCAAGAACCTTGGGCTATGGCTGCACTTTGGCTACACCAGGGCTACACTATGGTTACACCATGGCTACACGTCGTTGCCATCAAAAAGCAGCAGTGGTCTTTCGCATCCCAACAGTTAGAATAAACAGTCCGTATCACAGAATCATGAATGGACAAATGATCATTACCAAATTACCAGCTAGAATATCTACCGTAAATGATGGTTGGAACTGGAACCATCATTGACAGTTTGGTATCAATAGCAATCATGAGCAGAATTCAGAAGCATCACCAAACAGTGAGATCAAACATTGTTCTCCTGAACCAAGACCTATAACTATCCTTCTAAACCCATGATCAACCATGCCAATCTCTCCTTATAAGCATCCCTTCTGGCCATCATCCCCTATTATCAGCCCTGAAAAAATGGTTCTAACGCTATAAAACCTATCAACCTATGATTACTTAACCACTATTAATGGTTTTTCACCTATTGTTAACCATTATCAATGGTTATGACCAGCAGTAAACATGGTCATTAGTGACTATCAACCACTATTGACGGTTCTAAGCATTATTAATCGTCGTTCACCTATTATCAACAACTACTACTGCTAGTTCACCTGGTAGTAACAACTATGAATGGTTCTAACCATTGGTTTAGACCACTAATGACATTGATCACTACCACTATTAGTGCTATTTTGTTCACTATTGATCCATCAATGACTATTATAAACCACTATTAATCGTTGTTCACCTATTGTTAACCATTATCAATGGTTATAACCAGCAGTAAACATGGTCATCAATGACTATTAACCATCTAACCCTTTAAACACATGGTCACTCACTATCAGCGTCAACCAGCGTCGTGCCCCGTTCGGTCGTTGCGTTGAGCTCGTGCCTTGTGGCACGTTGCGCCGACGCACGCCCGGATGGTCACTGCCCTGATGGATCCGTTGATAGCCACCCTGCTAGGCGCGACGGTCAGGGGACCGGAACCACGGGCTGCGCAGGGTGAAACATGCATGGAATATGTGATGGTTCTCAAGCTTGGTGGCTGAACTAGATCCCTTGCTAAAAAAGCTTTTTTAGTGGTTATTAATGGTAAATCAACCATATGCCAAAAACACAACAAAAACCTAAGTTAGTGGGTATAAGCCATCCAGTGATGGTTCTCAAGCCATAGGGAACTCCAAGTTATGCTTGATTTATTACTACAAATGGTGAATGAACTGGATGATGAATGGAGTACCCCTATTTTGAGAAACACCTATGTCTAGATTGGTGGAGGATATGTTAGATTCTAGCATGGAATGTGAAGTTTAGTAAATCTTCGATGGCGAGGATATGTTCTGTCATGTTTTAGTAGATGCATAATCATATGTCTGGATTGTTTTGAAAGTCTATGTTCGGTTCTGTTCTATTGTGTCATGCTATACTCTGGAAAGCTATGTAATGCAATGTATGCATATGCATGGACATGCATACATAACCATATGTTCAAGTAGCTTCACTTCACCATACTTCATCCTGCTAGATGCAACCGTATGTGTACAAATACATTCAAATACCATTAATTCCTCCTGCCAAACATTGCCCGATCGCGTCTCTGTTTCGAAACTTTCGATATGTCCACCATTTGTGTAATGTCATTTGGAACCTTCAACATTGAGAGTCTCACCCGATATGTCAGGTCCCCTCGAGTGGATCTGTCTGACCTCCGTGCTTTATCCTTCGCCACGAGGTTCCCGTAAAGTTCAACGCGCTCAAAAAACACGCAGCCCTGCATACCATGGATTTAAGGAAGTGGGATTTGCTAATAAAGGCAGGTATTAATCAAATGTAAAGAGGTGGATACTGCCACGAATGATTATTATGCAGAAACAATTATGTCTACTGACACATTTACATATGTAAATATACTGAGATACCCATACAAACTCGGCACGTACACACACTCACACTCACACAGGCAATCCCCAGCAGCGGTGATACTCTCATATCAACACCGTCCTAGTCAGGGCACAACTATCCGATGACTTGAGCTTTGGACAACAAACCGCTACCTAAGAGCATGTATGATGCATCTCCGGTGACTTGTTATGTAGCGAATCGTGTTGGCTGATGAATATAATGAATTGCAAAACGAAACAATGATGACAAACATTATTGGTAGAGCCAGCTCTTAATAAATCATCATCAGTTCAACCAGAAATAGCTTGTGAATCACCATAAAATACACCGGCAAACTAATCTCGTTGCGCTCAAAATTGCCATATATTTGATTCGACTTGTTGCTTTCAACCCCTAAAACACAATTCGTCAACCAACCAACTATCCCTAAACATTGGGGAACATGAAAAATGTTTCAACAGCCAGCCGGTATAAGAAAACCAGCTATATATTTCCAAGGCGGATATTCCACGCAACTCAGTTAGTCTACCATCAAATGACTCGCCCATAAACCCACGGCTCCAGCTCCGCTTCGCCTGTTGATTCGCCTCCAAAGCAGCATGCCTCGGGAGCTGATGGGTGGTAATCAAGGAAAGGTGCTGACAATGGTAACCCAGGATTAATAGACCCCTGGTTGATTAATTAGGGGGGTCACCATTTTAAAAGGAAACCAAGGCTTTTAGGGGATACCCCCTATTAATCAACCACGGGTTTATTGATCCTGGGTTGACATTAATGATGGTTGGAAAATGGTTGTTTATTGTGGTTAGATAAGGATCATCTAGAATGGTTTATGATGGTTGCTGCTGCTAATGATGATGACGATGATTGAAACATGGTTGCTTATAATGGTTGGATAAGGATGGATAAGGGTGACAAAGTTACGAATAGAGGTTGTCAACCACGACAATGGTTCTTTATAATGGTTGTTGAAAAAGGTTGTCTACAACGCTCGATAGCCATGGTCAGTGATTATGGTTGATAATGATCATTTATGGTGGGTATTTAAAATGATGCATAATAACACTAGGTGTTCGTAATCATGGTAATTATGGTGAATAATGATTATTCATAACGGCCATATCTAGGTGATTATATTTTGAAAATGGCTGCTTAGAATGTTTGGAAAACGGTTGCAGCATCTATAATATATAACAGCCAAAACCACTGCTTAGTCACTATCGCTGTACTGTGGTTATATACCGGTTCAGAGTAGTAGTGTAGACTATTATATGTGATTATGTAATCTATATAATGGTCATATCATCAATAATATTCTGTACTGGATTGCGGTCAATAGCCATGGTTATAATGGTTAAGACTGGTTGGCTCATGGTCAATGGCTAAATCAATGATTGTTGACGGAAAATCTAGCGCCAAGAAACGGAACCAACCAACTTTGAATGTGCATCAACATTCAATCTATGCCCCAAAGTTGGTTGTTCTATGCCCCAAAGTTGGTTGTTCTAGATCATTCAATAGAACCAACATCCAATCCATGCCGTTCTATGCCCCACCCAAACTGAGAACGCCGCTTGGCTGCCTGCTGCATCAACATCACCCCGCCTGGAAAGATGGTGTCGCCATGGAATGATGTGGGCGACTTTCTATATGGTGATTTCTTAAAATTGGGAACCCCGAAATGGTGGGTTTATGACTATAAACGATTAAAATTGGATGATTTGGGGGTCCCCTATTTTGAGAAATCACCATATCTGCAATCAATTCTCCAAACGTCCTGAGACAAGTGCTGATCCCTGTGTCGGATGAATGCTTGTGAGTAATCACCAACCATTGCACGCATGATCAAGTGATAACAAATGCTCAGCCATGATCAACCAAAATCATCAACCAAACCTTTAGTCGGTTTCACACGGCGATGCAAGACCAGCCTCCTGCGACGACACCATACCTTGGCCCGCGGGCAACTGGTCGGAAGCAGAACCAGTGAGAGATTGTTTCCAATGTTCGAATTGGCCAACTGTTAGCCACCATGGGTGCTACGTTTGATCCAAGAGTTCCAATGTTGGTAGAACATGGTAGAACTACTTTCATTTTCCAGTGTTGGCTGCAGCTCAAACATTGATCAATGGGCTCACTGGCTGCAACCTGGCTGCAAAGTACATAAGTAGGTGCTCAGCATGGACAATCCAGCGACCTGAAATGGGAAGCTGACAATCAAAGATTGCCGACTAAAGGACTCAACGCTAGACTGAACCATTGAAACCTGCGACAGCCGGAAATAATCTCTGGAAAAAAGAGGCGTGTTGCATGTAGCGCACCGCGGCCAGCAAGAAAAAAGCCAAGCCAGAGAAGAATGATGCGCCATACGACCTGATTCGAACACTTTGCCATCATTGCAATGAAGGCGACATGTTGACTTTGTCATCTGAAGTGTTTTGAGAAATGCTCTTCGTGGAGTGTATACGAGTGTTTGACTGAGGTTCCTGCACTATCAAGCAGTACATGTTGTACAAGAAGAAGCCTGAGCAGGGGCTCGAATCCTTTTACGGCCAGTCGGACGACATTCGCAACAGATTTACTCATTGAATCGTACCAACATCCATTGACCATCATTCCTCACGAAATATCATCAACAATTTAAATCATTAACCTTTATTAGCTATGATTGACTATCAATGATTGAGCACAATGAACTGTCATTAACCTGTGCTAACCATTGTTAACTATCATGAAACTATGTCATGGAGTACGTTCTCTGATGTATCCCTCTGAACTATATAAGTATAAAGGTTCATAGACAGCATCCGACAACATCGACACAATGATTCGACTGTGGTTCAAACTTATCAAGCGGCAAGTTGCTTGCAACGAACACCTGCCAACAGCTTCAGTTGCACCCAGGATGCAGCCAAGCGACCAAAGGCCCCAACGAGGCCAACGGTCAAATTCATAATCTCAGAAGTGCTGTGCATACACACACAATATGTTGTCAATTGGCAACATCAATCATGCAAGCAACAACACTAAATAGGAACATGCTCAAAACAAAAATAAGAACACAAAGAAAAAATACCAGGAGCCATAGAACAAGAAGGACAACAATTGCAGCCTTTTTTCATAGATCTCTTTGTTCCATGCTAGGGCCGCCACATATTGCATGATGAACCGAAAGATCATAACGTAGAAAGACTCCTCACGGCTGCCCACGGAGAATAGAACCTCGGATCGCAAATGTGTACAGGCTCCTTCCATGCTGATACTCTGTCTGCAGAACCTCCGGCAAAACCGATGGTCATGAACCATGATTAGCCATCCTTGACAATCATTCTTGTGAATAAACCATCCTTTAACCATCAATCAGCATAGAACTGAAGCATTTTCACAGCTGAACAGAGCTGATGGTGGTTGTTAACGCCTTGATAAAGCCTCAGTGTTGGAGGGGGGGTACACCTTTGGGGTCACCTATAACCCCCAGGAGGCCCGGGTTCAAGTCGTCCATCCATGGCACGTCGTAAAAGGTCATTCTGGAAGCGAAGTCTTTGCCTCGGTGAAACCAGCGACATCGGGGGAATGCTGACAATGGTGCCTATTGGCTGGTATTTGTAATCACCAGTATTTACGAGTAGGATATCGACAGCTGCAACAGAATCACCAGTGGTAATAGTAGTAGTAGTAGTAGTAGTCGTCGTCGTCGTCGTCGTCGTCGTCGTCGTCGTAGTAGTAGTAGTAGTAATAGTAGTAGTAGTAGTAGTAGTAGTAGTAGTAGTAGTAGTAGTAGTAGTAGTAGTGGTAGTAATAGTAGTAGTAGTAGTAGTAGTAGTAGTAGTAGTAGTAGTAGTAGTAGTAGAAGTAGAAGAAGTACTAGCAATAGCAGCTAGTAAGTAATAGTTAGTATAAACCAACACTTGTGAGTATTAGTATTAACGCCCACAATCATACTTTTGAAATAATGATCGAATTATTTTACAGTAGTAATATGTGTGGTAATTGACTTTCATTAGCTGCATTTGCTTTCATTCCGAGAAAGCTGATCATACTACCAATATCGACAAAAATCCTAAACAAGGGATAGTTGTAATTGTGATGTACCAATGATAATCAATCAATACCAGGAATCACTACTGGCGTTAATCATATACTACCACCAGTTGTAGCAATACTCAATATTCATGATAACAATAAAACAAACAAGCTAAAAGTCTCTACTTGCATTAATCATATACTACCAGGTGTTAGTGATACTGCATCTTCATGATACCAATCATGACATACAACCATGAGCATGTTGGCTTCCAGGCGGCTTTTTTTGCAACAAGAAAGGTCAGGCCACCAATGGACAGCCCAAGGGTGTCTGCAGAGATGGTACGACAGGTGATGGAGTTGGAGAAATGGGTCGTTGACAATGGGTGGTGACAAGCGACTAGCATCAACCAATATCAACCAATCTAATCTACCACTACCAATGAATATGCTAGAGTCGTGCCTCATGTCTTCGGAAACCTGACAGAGTTTCAAGGTCTTTCAAGCCCAAAATGATTGCATGACCGGGTTTCGCAAGTGCTGATCCCATTGCCAACGTGTATGCAAACATGCGCATCATGTAAATATGTCTGTCAACAAATGTTTTTGAATATGCACCACACATACGTGCATTCATATGTCATATACATATCACGTAACAGAACACCTTCGGCACACTGAATGATGCCAGAAGGGTGTTGTATTTGGGTATATTTGAGCAGTTTGCAAGAGCTGTTGAGAAATAGTTCCAACTCTTGTTTTACATGCTTTCCCATCGATCAGAATCATCCCAAGAAAGAATACTGTCCTTCAACACAAATTGCTTTTGTTCCCGTAGTACCCTCTGGAACCTTCATTTGGATGTGGGTCAATAGCCATAAATTACCAAAAATGTGTTTGTTGCGACGGTCATCCATCCATTTTAAGGATTGCTGGGAACGACCCATACCCATTTCAACATACTTGGCTCTGACCCCTCCAAAAACATATGCCCTGCAAAGGCCAAGCTGCCCGATTGCCATGCGGACCAAAAACTTCTGCGAATATCCTGGAGATTTTCAAATGTCAAACAAATCACCCCAGGTACTATGACAGATCTGGTCAAGATTAACTTCATTGGCCAACTGGTTGTCCACCAAAGGGCTTCACTGAAAGAAGTGGTATAAATGAGGGCTGTTGATTGACGAGTTGGATCCCATGCAACAGCGGGCAAGCTCTGTCGGAAATCCCCGAAGAGTTGCCCATAGAATTTGGAATAGTGGGGATGCTTTCTGGGAAGTTCCATCATCAACTATGATCAAGCATCATGAACCATCATCTGCCGTCATCAACCATCATCAACCATACTCGATCATCATTCATCAATATTCATCATGAATCAGTAACCAATCACTAATCTAGAACCATCAACCATTCTCAACCATCATCAACCATCTAAAGGCTCTAGGTCCGGTGTTTCGTCTCAGAAACGTTCGCACAAGCGTCCACAAGTCGTTCCGAGGTGTCCGGCCCCACGTCACGCACGGTCACTGCTTAGCAACCAGGTAACTAGTAACTTTTCAGGTCACTGGTTACCGTAAACTGGTCACCAGGTTATAAACCACTAAACAACTACAAACAAAAACAAATGGTCATTGGTCATAACATCCAAGAGTGGCACATTGATGCATGATGAATACGAGCGGCACATAAATGGCTAGGTGTGACCAGTGCATCCCAGTAGTGGACAATAGTTGTTGATAAGGCTTGGATGAAGCTCAGAATAGGTAGAAGTCAATGATGACTACCTGTGGCTAATCATGGATACTTCTGCTTTACAACAATGGGCCATCCAATGGTAGTGGTTCATCATGGTCAATCGCAGCCAAGACTGGATTACACGGGTAAATGCCTTTCTTGTGCTGGAAACTGACAGTGCTCATGACGAGTTGTGCCAATGACAGATCATAGTGGTTGATTTATTGGATAATGAGAGACATCTTAGCATCCCAACATCTCCCAACGCCACAAACACGCGAGTGCAGTGGCGCACCCGTTGCGGAGCACCAGGGACACTGCCCCTGCCGGCAACGGCCAAATCTCGACCGCGCCTTGACGCCATAGGAGGACCAAATGCCAACTTCACGTCGGCCATCCGAGAGCATACGATCTCGCCGCTGTTCAACCTGCAGCAACGACTCAGTGGTGTTGGACCAACAACAACCACAACAAATGCAAGAAATACAAACAACCAACAGCAACAACAACTTTATTTAGAGGGGCTTCATTATTTACAGGCTGACATTACAAGGTATACAAGCAACAACAATTCTTTGATGATTGCACGATAATTGCCAATATGATGCCCAATGGTCGTTTGCAACGATTCAAATCGATCAACAATGATTGTGACTCTACCCAACGAGAACTGAGATGCTGGGTAACAGAATGAAATAGATGCAACTTTACGCACACCGATAGATCAGTATGATCAACTTGCCGATTTCCATCTTTTCTGGATCTATTTCATAGTTATGGTACTGATATGGGGGTTTCTCAAAATAGGGGACCCCCAGTCATCATCCAGTTCACAGACCATTCAGCGGAATAAACCATCCATAAGTTGGGGGTCCCTTGTGGCTTGAGAAACTTCCATATATAAGTTGTTTAGCCATTATTGTTGGCTAAGTACTATACGCTATTATCCCTATCACTAGCTATTTACCATTATTTACCAACCCTTTGTAGGGTCCCCAAACTGGCTGAAGAAACCACCACGTGATAGGTCTTTTTGTTGGTTCCCCTGTTATGAGCCAGTATAACTTAATCCCTTATTAAAAACAAAAACATTGTATATTTGGTTGGTGGCTTCACCCCCTATGAAAAATAGTAGTCAACCAACCACTTATTGATACACATTAGGTGAAATATAAAATGTTTAAAACCACCAACCAAATAAGTCATTACAATCCCCTTATGATGGCCTGGAAATTGCTCACCGGCGCTGATGCTCACCGCGACCAGGCGACTCTCTTTACTTCCCCCCGGCCCCCCCCCCCCTGCCAGTGGCCACGTGGCTGGCACCGTCTGGCACCCTGCTGGCCGGTCACCCTTGTTGGCTCCCGCTGTGGGGCTGGGTAGCATGGAGGAACCATGATGAGTTGGTCATAAGCATTGGCAACCATGAGATAGTCCAAAAATCAACCAGAGCAGCTCTGCGTTTCTGTACTCTCATAGCTTGAACCCGCGTGTGCAAACGATTTCAGACATGCCGTACCCTGAAATTCGAGGCCCCGTTGAGGCAAAGGGCCCCAGGGTACATGAAGCCCCCAAAGGATGCAAGAAAAAAACAAACACATCTTTTCCAAAACAACTGATTGCTGGCACAGGTTTTGTGGATGTATGTGAGTTGCACAGCATTGATCACACTGGATGGGATGCTTCCACTCTTTCACAGAGCTCACGAAGGACACTCAGGTTCTCCTTCATCTTGGTGCAAAGGTAGCCGCTTCAACATTTCAACGCCCATTCTATCATTCATCGAATCTATTGCTGATCATTCCAGAAGCATGGCCGGCCTAAACTGCGGGTTGATGGAGAGTTGATCAACACCAGTGATGGGTTCTTGGGGTACCCCAGGGCATGAGCACCAATGACGTCCAATGACTTCAAACTAGGGATGCTTGGGGCAGCCCGAAGCTACGTATCATTCTGGCACTGTGATCCTCTTAATCAGTATGACTGGACGGTGAGTATTCAACCAACCGTGCTGACAAATGAATGAACCAATGGTGAATCTGTTGTTGTTGTTGTTGTTGTTGTTGTTGTTGTTGTTGGACACTCATTTCTCAAGCGAATCCAACAATGGAACTATCCAACAATCATCCAGCAACCAAGGAATATAAAAGCCACATAGGGTCATCTGGCAACATCCATGGACGCACCCCCATCCCCCCAAAGGGAACTCTTCGCTGTGAACTGACAATTGCCCATTGGCTAACCATGCTAACGATGATAAGTTCATACGCAGTTGTTGGTCAATCATTGAGACAAAACCTTAAGTACTCCAACTCACAATCAATTCACGTGAGTTCAACAAAGATGACCTGACCATGAACCATTGGTTGATTCATTAGCAAACAGCTAACCATCAACCATGGATTATCTACACAAAGGTAAACTCACCTGCAAGCGGAACAGCATCAAAGTAGCTGTTTTACCTGTAAGATCTGTCGACTTTTGGCGCATGTTACCAGAGGTATGCATGGTCAATTAGCCATCAACTAGCTCACCATGGTAATAATAGAATAATATCAGATCGTCAATCAACCGGACATATTTTGGATAAAAACACCAGCTCTTTAAGGGTGTGTGGTTTATGAAAAAGGCAAATCTACCAATGCTAACCATCACTAACCACCATTGTCGGTTATCATACCCTACCATCCACCATTACATGGAAACTAATCATCAACCACTACTGGTTCTGCTACCCTACTATCAACCATTGGATCACCATCATTGCGGCTATTCTACCCTACTATCAACCATCGGTTATTATACCCTATTAATACTATGAAATATATGAATCATTGATCATATAACCACTATCAACCATTGGAATACCATCATTTGAATGATTAAAAACATATAACACAACTTGAATTCCCATCATTCTCTGAACCCATCCCCGCGCCGGGCGCCGCGCGCGTTGGCCGCCCCTTTTCCCCACGGCTCGTTGCGCCGCGCGCGCCGCAGCGTTGGCCGCGCTGCGGGCGCGCAGCGCGGCGCGGTGCAGGAAGGCCGAGCGCTCCAAGGCGCCCGCGTGGGGATCGCGGTCCAAGTCGGTCAAACCGACCTGGAGAGAAAGTGAAGGAAGTGAAATGAAGAGATGGTGAGCAGATGGTTTAATAGATGGTGAATGAATGGCGAGATGATGGTGAATTGGTGAAATGAATGGATGGTGAATGGATGGTGCATGGTGATGGTTAATAGAAATGGTTTTGAATAGATGCTTAATTAGTCTAGTAGTGGTTGGTAATGGTGAATAGATGGTGCATGGATGGTGAGTAGAAATGGTTTTCAATAGGTGGTGCATGGACGGTGAGTAGATGGTGAATGGTGGCAAAATTGCTGTTTAATGGTGATGGTTAATAAGGTTGGTCGATGGTGGTTCATCGGTTGACTAAGCACTGGACAGTTGGAGTGTATGATGATTGGCTATTTGGTCCTCACAAGTACGATCACATTGATTGATGGTATATAAGGCACAAGCAAAGGTTAATCAACTGGCTGATACCGGTGACATGAGCAAGGACGGCCAGAAAGACTAATTAATCAAAAACATGTGGATAATTTGGATAATAGTGGTAAACTATGGCTGGTTCATGCTGCTTAAATAGATGGTAATTGATCGATATGAAAGTCAACAATGGTTTTGCAGTAATGCTGACGAATGATGCTTCATGGGCTGTCAAAAAAACGCGTGACATACCAACTATTGTATATTCAAGGTCGATGTATATATATAATTGATTCCAACACCAGATTCATGACGATAATGATATGTCATGGTTGGTATGAGTCCTTTCGAACAATTTAGTCCACACCCTTTTCTTGATGAAGAACCAAATGTGTTGACCATACCTCAGGTGTATTGTATTACACGTCATACATGGGCCGTGGGTCATGATACTGTCCTTGCATGCCCCAGTGCATGTTTCGGTCGTCAAAATCCATCTCAGAAGCTGCATGTCAAAGGCAATAGAATTTGTTGACCAAGGAAATTGACGGCTTGCTACAAATGCATCAAATGGCATTTCACCATGTCAAGGCATCATTCGGTTTCAACTTCCAATGACATCCCAGTCCCTTCCAAGGGGCCTCCTCCTTGTGTCGCTGCCAATCCAAGCCCGACTTCTCCACCGTGTTCAGCTCCTTGTCTTTGCTCAGCAACTGATCCAACGCTGCCAGCCCTCCACCCAGCTGGCCGCTGCGGCGCCGTTGTTGGCTCCGCAGGTACCTCTGTTCCTCCAGGGAGCCGGGCTGCAGCTGGCGCTGCAACGTCAAGGTCTGCCCGGCGAAACGCACGGACTCCTGCACGATGGTGGGGGACCACTGCGGTCGTTTCGCCACGGTGGAGGTGGACTCCAACTGGTCACGGGAAAATCGCACCTGGAAGCAGGTCATTGCCGCCCATTCTGCTGGGAACAGAGTTGAAGAAGCTGTTAAAGCTGAGTACTTGCACATACCAATGGTTGAAACATGTCTTGGTTCTCCAACTCTTTGAAATGTGAATTTGCCGACTCATTAGCCCTGCCTTCTTTTTCATCTCTGTAGCCGAAGGCTGTTGGACCTCGGCAGATGAACTGCAGTATTTGGAGACCTCCTGCAAAACCTCCTTCCTGCTCACTCGAGACGGCCCAGGAGTCGTCAACGCTGTCCCGTCCCTCACCTTGCATTTCCTTGGTCGGGGGAACAACTTGGAAGCATCAAATTCTAGCTGAAACTTCTGCCAACAAGAGGCAAGGGGCGCCTGTGGTGTGAAGATATGGTAAGGGTACCATGAATTAGCAGCACAAGACCACCTGTGGCTATGTTAGGGTTTCATGTGGAGGCATGTATCGCTATGCCAGACTGTTGCGTTGCAGCTCACTGTGCAGCATTCCCTCGAAACCGAGCATCCTAGTTTTCGACTTGCACAGATTCTCGTAATGCAAATTTGGGTACGCTAGCACTGATAAATGTGGCAACCGCACATACATCTGCAAACACAACACATATATGGAACACACAACATCAGACCATCAATTTCAGTGTGTGCAAGCCACATCATATATCAGATATTCAACTATAGTATGAAATGAATATCAAATATTCAACTATATAGGATGAAAATAGTTATCTGATATTCGTTGCGTTCCTTTCCATATGCCAACCGTTAGTTCTTGGATGCTGGGGCTCACCGTCCAAGCTTCACATCTCGAGCGCTGGGCTCCGCTGTGGCTCCATATTTGGCCAACTCCGTCAGGATGGCACTGGGCGCCGTGGCGCGGAACCGTGGCGCAGCAGGACTTCTTCGTTGAAAGCTGCGGAACCTGAGGAAACGAAACGTGAGGCACCGTAGCCGATCCCCGAAGGGATCCTCTAAGGGATCCCCTAATGGAAAAAATCTAGCAAATATGATTTATCCTTCAGCAGTTCTGAATATCAGCGATCGTTAAGGTGGCAATGACACTTGAATCAGCTGTCTCCACGGGAACTTCTACAAAGGAATCATCCTTCAACATGGTCATGTGCCTCGTTCCTACAAAGCAGGCTATTCAAACATTTCAAAAGTTCCTAAATCACGACATCAAAGAAACAAAGAAGGGTCTGGGCAGGGTCTCTTGACCCACTTTTTGGTAGATTCCATCTCATCCTGCTGCATTTCGTTCCACAAATCTTCAGCGCTTTTCTGTCGTTTGCGCCGACGGCGCCGATCTTCAGAGGCTTGGACCTGCCCGTCGCTCGGCTCGAGACCACCGCCCGGATCCTCGAAATCTTCGTCTTCCTGGTCTGAGTCTGGAAAATTCGCATTGGCGATGGTCACCATGGCGCGCAAACTTGGATTTGCCAATCGATCTACAGCAAAGGCTTTGCAAACTCTACTTGCAGCAAGGCATTTCCTGTCACGAATATCAGGGTGAAACCCCGTCCATGCCTCAAACGACAAGATCAAATGGCTGTGGGTCAAAGCCACATTAGATACACCAGAAGAATGCAACGAGGGCAGGTTCATCTCCCAAATCAATCCAAATCATGTGCTTCTAGCACGCACAGAAAAGTCAGAAAAGGCAACAACAACCGCGAAGCAATAGACCTCAATATCCTCAATGTCATTGGGTAAAACCTTTGCAATCCTTTGCAGTTGGAGTTCTGAATCAACCTTTCCAAGCGTTGCTGTCTAGTGTTACTGTAGTGGTGTGGTTGGTTTGTAGGTGTTCCCTTAGCTGGCCTTTTCAGGGCCCACAGTTGAACCAGGCTGGTCCTCTGTGAGCTGGCCCTGTCACTGAGCAGAATCGCTGCAGGTCACATACATATTTTTTGTGTACAGCATACATTACTATGACAATAACTAGTTTCTGTTCATCTTTATCTGTTGATACATTTGTTTGTCTGTCTATCATCCTGATATCTATGTATCCGTGTACCTTTGCCTTGATGGATGTATCTATCTTTCTGCCTATCCATCTATCTATCAATCTATCTATCTGTACGTGATTGCACATCCAACTTGTTGGCTTTCGCACACACAGGGGTGCTGGTCAATTCCCCTTTGTGCTAGTTACATAGTTTGGGATTTCAACCATTTGCAATACGAGCAACTAACCCCAAGATACTGATTAAACAATGGGCACATCCCCTTCCGAAATGTACATATACTTGAAACATGTTGTATATGAATATGCAAAGATGGATATATGTGCATGCGCATATACATATCCTATGTACATATGAATATATTATATATATACACAGCACAACCACACACACATATATATATAAATATATATATATATCATTGTATATATATATATATATGCGCTGTATTACTGGATGGCTTCCGGCCCCACTGGAGTCACTTGTATTGCCGGCCACGCCTTGTCATAGGCTTTCTGACAAAAGTTGTCGCACGAGAACCAGCCCTTCCTGCGATAATAGACTTCTTCTGCTTTCCTCGGTCTTCCAGGGTATCGTGGTGCTGCTTGGTGATTGAACCACCCCGTCACGAAAAATATGCTTGTCAACCAACCAACCACAACTGCCAATACAGTTGGGAAAATAAAGAATGTCAATCAAACCACAAACTAGTGGGTTCAACCATTATTGTTGGTGATTCTCCCCTATTATTCATCACTATGAAATTATCAACAGTTATGACCCTCTATTGTTGCTTATCATTCCTTAACCCACAAACCAGTAAGCCACTGGTATTGTTATCCACTATGAGCTGGTTAACCCTATTAATCATTATGGTTAACCCTAGTAATCATCCCAACCTGTTAACGGTTAGGACCCCTCTCTTCTTGCTTATTATCCTATAAATCCTTGGGAATCCAGAGAGGTCTGGGGCAGGTCACGGCACGAGTTCGGGCGCTGCTCCAAGCATCGCCAGCTCCCGTTCAGCTCCCCCCGCGAGATCTCGACGGTCGATCTTCTCGGCAGCTTGGAGCAAGTGGTTGTACCTGGCAACCAATGGCGCGCCAGTGGTGGAGTCATGGCAGGTATGGTGCTCTGCCAAGCTAGTGGTTGATAAGGAAGCCTTAAAGCTGGTTGTAATTTGGAGATGTTTGGAGATTGTAGTGATTGATAAGGGTAAGAAAAGGGGAACCAACAATGAGACTGGTTTCGGAAGCCAGTTTGGGGCCCAGAAATGCTTGCTTTGCTACTATAAATGCTTAATAAACTAAATGATTTGGGGGTCACCCATTTGAAAAACCAGGGCCAGGATTGATCACTGGTGCAGCTCATAGCAGCACCGTTCTTGCTTGCTCAAAACAAGAAACCACCAGCTGCCATTGGTCAGTAAATTGGTACCATCATGTGGTGGTTTATGGTTTACAACATCCATATATCCATATTCCCAATTATAGTGATGGAGATTGATGGAGTCTACCTGATAATCTGGCAACATCCGACCAGCTACAGGTACTCTGCTATCTTGTGGGGCACAATTTACCAGGTCATCAAGCACCAGATCATTGCTGGCCCTTTACTTGAGCAATCTCAAGTTATTTTCCGCGATTCGCTCCTCAAAAAAATCCCAGTTCACGACTTATGGCTCAACATTGAAGCACGTAGTATGGTATTCCCCCAGGATATCCCTCTTAACATCTGAGGTAAATCACAAGAGCTTTGCTCAAAATGCTCAAATTCGTTGTGACTGATGGCGATCTCACATGGACCCAACATCAAGAGTTGTGTGCCCTTGGCATCTGAAGCTTGGGATTCGCCGGCAGCACCGGCTGGTTGCTGGTGAGTGTCGAGCAGTATGGTTTCATGGCATCTACATATCCATCAATGATCACAATTTCTGGTGAATGTTCCGATTTCTGGCGCTGGTGAACTAATCGAAATCAACCGCCATACATCAGTCAAGCAAGCAACAGCTCCTGACATTACAACTTTTGGGAGAACAATCCCTTTCGTGTCTACTCGTTTTGGGACGACGGTGCAGCGTGCGGTTCCAAGGGACGCTTCCTCGGAAATTTCATCCACTTTCCATCCTCCTGTTCCAAAACCCTTGCTTGATCAGCTTGGTATGGCTTTAGTGGCTGGTTTTTGTCGATGGAATTCCCATCATCTGTGGAAATATTTCCTCCCAAACATATCCAGCTGATAGCTGGAATGATCCCCAAAAATGAACCCAGGGATGAACCAATTCCAAGTCAGTGAACCAGTGACCGGTGAACCATCCTGGTCTAGTCGATGAAAAAGGGTTTCAACTGGTCAGAGTTTGGGCTGTACCAATAGGCGAGCAACCAAAGAACATCACACCATCAACAGCACCAGCACCGACCACAACATCAACCAACCAAGAAATCGCGGGTTCATCATGGTCAATGGTTGATGTTGTCTTCAAGTAATAGTATCTTATGGTCAAGTCATGGTCCTCAATAAGTTTGTTGGTCAATGGGTCAAAAAATGGTGCTTGCCACGCCGGCGCTCCTGCGAAAGCAGCGATCAAAAGCCCAACGATCCAAAAGGAGGCCAACACGGGACGCTTCACGACAAAGCCCTGGAGCGGTTTCTCAGAGCCCAACCTCTGGGCTGTAAAACATCAGCTGTAGTCAGTCATGTTAACAACTGTTAACAGGATGTAGGGTCGAAAAAAACATGCAGGGTTAAGTAACAGAGGTACCCATGTAGGTTTGTAGCAATCAGAATCCATGTATGCTATGTGGCAAGTAAGTATGCATCTATAAATTGCATGTATATTTGCATGTTTGCATGGATGTATGGATGTATCTATCGCCTGAAGTACGGGTACCTCTCTGTGTATCCATGTATACATCTACAGTGTCTGCGTATGCATGTGCGATGTTCAGAAAACAGGGAAACCCAAAGGCAAGTAGAATTGAAAGTAACTATGTACAGACAATACCCTAGGCCCTTAGGAATCTCTTTATAACTTTATAACAATAAACAATGTAACTACCTCAAGTTCCAAGACACACCCTCCATGTCTTCGGCAGAACAATCGTGGGGCAAGTCAGTCTTCCAGATCCATCACGATGGTGGTAGCAAGTAAAACAAGAATCAAAGGAACCATCAACTCGAGAGCCAACACTTGTCGCACACGAGAACCCTGGAACATATTGTATTTTTAACTCATGCACGTGAACGGCAATCCTTACAGATTCGGACAACTTATTATCCAACAAACTATATAATGATTCTGCTTACACCTGCTATTTCGATAGTTGCAGCAACCTACCCTTGGTTGCTGCCACCCCCCTTTGCAATCTTTGGTATATGTTTAGCCAGTTTTAAAGGAAACTCCCCCAAAAATAGTGGGATGTGATCCCGTGCAAGGTAAAAATGGATAGCATCCGAAAGCAAATTGTTGTAATGCTTGATTTATATTGATATTAAGGTCCTCAGGATCAAACCCCTGATTTCTTCGCATGGGCGGGGGGGCACCCCCATCTTCCAGCTGCGATGCTTGCCAACCGCTTCCCGCGTGATGCCAGAGTAACCTAACCCATCTGGGTCGACATTCACGAGTTGTTTAATCCTGCAGGATTTATCACCAGTCAAAATTATTGATCATCATTGACCATGATCAACCACCGCCATGATTTTACATGTGTTCGTTGGCTATCAACAATGAATACAATGATTGATTAGGCATTATTAACTTGTGTTACCCAATATGTATTCAGCCAACAAATCAGCGAACCATCAGGAGGCATTACGAACCATTACTGATACTGATTACCAATGACCATCAGCAACCATCAACTGTCAACTTGGCCTGGCCTTGACAGTGGCCACGGCAATGGCAGGCACGTTCAACTCCGCCCATTGCTCGATCGCATCTTTGTCTCGCTGGGATCCTGGGAAGCCGGAGAGCGACATGGCTGAGATGTCTGGGTGGCACTCATGCGAGGAACCGTGCAGATTTGGCATGAAGTGTGCCAGCAAGAAGACATAAGGCCCGACAGCATGAGCGCGAATGAGAACAGCAACGATAACATGGGCAACACGTACCAAGAAGGTAGATAGTAGTGGTTGATAGTGAATTAATTTGGATAGCTGATGGTGGATAGTGATCTAAATCACGAATACAATTGACAAGAAAAAAACACAATGCTTGAAAAGAAATCAGGGGAACACCATCTTGAATGACAATACAAAAGCAAAGACATGGAAGCACCGGCACAAGACACAAAACTCATGAATCAATCACAGCGATCAGCAACAACAACATACACAAACTATGACACTAGCACAACCACCAATCATGACAACAAAAACACACAAAACCATAAATGTAGCAAGAAAGAAACATTTTAAGCAAACACCAAATAAGTCTTACCCAGCCGGTTACCTTAGATAGCACAACGGCAAAGCTCAGTATGAAAGCGCAACATGCACCACGTATCATCTACGCATATGACCCCCCAAACATTTTTCTTCTACATACAACTTGAATTGTTCCAGAAAATTGCTTGTTCACCATTTTCTTCTACAACTGGAACTGTTCAGCAACTGTTTCACAAAATGGATGTGTACTCCAACTTGGTTAATATTGATCAACCAACCAATGGTTAACTAGCTGGTTAAGTAATATCTTATGATAGGGGATAACAACTAGCTAATTAACCACCCAACAACCAGTATTTGTTGATTAACCACCCAACGGTTAACTTGGTTACCAACCAGGGCATAACAAAAATTGCTGGCTTCCCCCCTGCCTCTCAACTGGAAAGCTTGGTGTCTGCAGAAGCCAAGTTGCGATTGGGCGGCCTACGAAGTTCCTAGGGCGAAAAATGGCAACATCTGCAGCTGCGGCTTGGTTTGGCATTCCCTGGGGATGGAGCCAACCAGCTGTGGAGCCAACCAATCGCATGTATTGATTGGTTTAATAGCAGGCGGTGGTCACAAGCTATTAAGAACATGTGATGTATTGGAGCCACTATTGATTAATGTTCTTTATTATCATGCAATTAAGAACAGGTGATGTTTGTTGATTGGTTTGATAGCAGGCGGTGGTCACAAGCTGAGCCAGCCAGCCAGTGAGGTAGAGCCAAACATCCAACAACTATTTTGTGTAAACAAATCTTATCAGTTAAAGGTGCTCCGCTCTCTCTGGGGGCATCTAGGGGTTGTTGGGAATGAGACAATCTCGGCATTTCACGTTGCAGGATTGCCGACAATGCCAACTCTGCCAAGACTCTGTTTGCATCGCGAATTCCGGGAACAAGTGGCAGCGGCCGAAAAGGATGGAATTACCAAGGTAGAGACGCATGTATACATGTAGTTGTATGCTAAATGCTTGTATATATGTATACACCCCTGTATAGTTGCGGAAGGTTTCGCATATCTATGAAAACTATCCATGAAAAACAGCCACATTTGTTTTGTGGAAATGATCAGGTATTTACCACTAGGCCCCTCAGCCATACATTTACTCCTGCCCAAGGCTGAATCTTGAAAGCGCTGAAACCTACCAGCAGGGTTTGCGCAGCGGCAAACTGAACCAGTTTTAGGAGGATCCAAACCGCTCTATCTATATACTCATCCTGCTCTAAATGTTTTTGATATTGATCCACTGCAGCATCAGTCTTTTGTGTGGTGCTAGCTGTGATTCTGGCATAAATCTGGCTTGAGCACCGCGTCACAAGACATTCAATTAGTTTCATGTTCTGAAGAACATTTGCCATCCAACGTTCCTGCATGAAACTGAAAACTCGCTACCAACAAGCTTTCAAAACCCCAACTTCTTCACTCATCATCCAGTGTTGGATCAGGTTGGATCCTAAGCAATTTTTGATTCCCTGATCTGTGTCCGTCCCGATCATGGGGCCGCCACGGTACTGTAGAAACAACAAAAAATCACTCATGTGAAGACTAGTGATCAACAACTACAGTGCATGATAATTACAATGCATGATATAAATATATGTATATGTGCATACATACCTCAATATCAAATGCAATGGAAAGAAACCCTGTTTGAATCAATGCTTTGGGTGTGTGCCAAAATCGGGTACCCTAGAAGCAACCAAAACATATCATTTGAGTAGTAAGAAACTACCATCTGGTTTCACCACTCCCTGTAGCTCTTTAGCTCCCCCTTTAAAGGGATTTAGGGATACCCCTGGCTCCTTAGCTCCCTGAGAATCACCAGCTAGTAAACCATTGGTTTTGGGGCTGCCACTGCTACGAGTACCTTTCGTCATGTGATATGTCACGCTGCACGAGCCACGAGGAGCTTCCATCCGACAGACTGCAGTTGCGTCGGCGTCGTGAAATCATCGACCGATGAAACAGACACGACGACGAAAACGGGGCCACCGGTTCTTCAGCGACGGCAGATCGAAGCCGTTGGGGTCCACCCTTCGCGACCCTAGTTGGCTTCAGAGCTCGTTGGGAGCAAAGGCGCTGCCGTTTTTTCCGTGCGATTCGGGGCGTATCTCGAAACTGCCCGCGCTCAGGTGAATGTGGCTCCACTGTTGGGACAAATCCTGGCACGGAGCAACCCAGCCATGAAAATGGTGTTGCTGAGTCCCGTTGTTGGTTAATACTCTTGAACAATTGGATAGTGAAGTACCATGAATGACCATGGATGGTTGGTTCGTCATACTATCCAATGGTTATTACTTGTGGATTCTTCTGGATCAACGTGTCTAGGGTGGCTACTGACAATCTTTTCTGGGAGCAGTGTCGTTTTGGTAACTTCAGCTTGAGCAAATGGTGGCGACTTGGGGAAGCAGCAATCAACAATAATCCTAGAGCGCCAATGGCTGGCTCATCCCCTTCGAGCATTCTGCCAAAGTACTGAATGATTGTAAGACACCGTAACGGTTGCATATCGTGATTGACGTCAAAATGGTATACCGCACATGTTATAGAGCCAACTTAATCACGCATGCATATGTAATTCCTAAACATAAGGCAAACTGTACTATTAAACCTCAATACCTCAATGGATCCTGATCTGGTCAGAAGGAAACGTCAGCATGTCTGGTTGATTAGTAAATGACTAGTAGCTCACGACCCCACATGCGCTTTTCCCACGAACATCTAGCGTCGCAAAAGATCAACGAGCCCAGAATGGTAGATCCATATGCCAGCTGGTGATTATCATCAAATATAGCTTTCGTGCTTCCCACATACGTTCCGTTGTGTGACCACACTACCGGCTGTATAAATTCGTATTATATGAATAGAAGTCGCTCGTGTTTGGTAACAACGGGGTGCTTAGTGGGCTCATCATCTAGCCAGTGGTAGTGGGTGTCCCACACCACAGCTTTTTTGTGACCTGCCAATCAGTCGTGTAATCTCAACCACCATGGGCCATTGCCCAAAAATCCGAAAATGTATCCCATGGTTTTGGCTCGTCATTGTGGTTGGCCAAGCCACGAACTGTAAAAGTGCTGCTTGATACGGGGCCTTACTCAAAGTAGTGATTCAATTTTCTTTTGACTGTCTGTGGGGGACAGCCCAACTTGTTACCCTTTTTGATGAGGTATTCAAGGTGTTGTAAGTCCCACGTACCCAACTGGTGAACTTTCTGTTGTTGCTCCACCACTTCCAAAAATACTCTTGCCAGCCATGATCCAGGCATGGAAGCAACCAGCCAACCAAGTTCTAATTTAATAGTTGGTTGTTAATGGCTATCATCCAACTACTCAACTAACATCAACTACCCAACCAACCCACTGACCAACCACCCGCAAGCCGGGTGGTCCAAACCTTTGGCACGTCTCTTCGTTGACATTGAACCGTTCGACCTCAAAAAGCCATCGACAGTGCCGGTCATAGCCCGCTATCACGAAACAGCAGCAGCTGGTTCATAGTGATCAATGGAGCTCAACGATGCTTCATACTGGCGGGTAAAAGTGGTTAATAGTGCTTAAATAGTGCTTAAATAGTGCTTAATAGTGGTCAGCGATGGTGAACGATAATCAATCGTGGTGAATGGGGGTTAATGAGATCTACTCAATAACCAACAATCATAATCACAACAACAAGAATAACGGTAACAACGACAGCAAGGGCTTAACAAGTAGAGTTGGCCACTGCCGGTATAGTGAAAGGGGGTTCTAGTGATCTGTATCACTTTCCATTCTCACTTTAGCAATTGTGTACGTATGTCTAAATATCATACATGTATATATATATATAAATACGGATAGCATGATATAGCTCTGGCTGAAATTTATCAATCCGCAGCCTATCACATGATCGTTTGTGTGGTCCTGTGTACATCGCCATATCATTTTACCAGCCCAATCATCCTACAGCCTACCATCCCAAGCATGCCAAGACACATCGGCCCAAAATCTCATGGCCGCCGCCTCGTAGACTTGTCGATCCCAATCATCCTACAGCCTACCATCCCAAGCATGCCAAGACACATCGGCCCAAAATCTCATGGCCGCCGCCTCGTAGACTTGTCGATCAAGGGGCCCCTGCCACAGAACGTTTGATGGGTTTGCAGTGCCGCCATCAATCCGCTAGGGGAATCCATTCAGGTGGAGGCAAACCAATCCTTAGAAAATGCCGGTATGTATGAAATGGTATTATGCTGGTTGAAACACCAATTCACAAGCGTTGACCAATCGTTGAATCTAGGTGATAAAATGGTAATTACTGGTTCACGATGCTTAATGATCGATGACAACTTCACCAGCAGGACATAGTGAGAGTTATCTTGAGATATGCCAACTATGGAGAGCATAGAGAATTGTGCATGGTCCGCACCCCCAAAGGGTTGATTTTCTCAGCACTTTTGGAAGGTTCCGGGGCACCACCATTCCGATCATGCTCCGGGCCCCGGTGGGTCATTCATGGCGTAATTCTTTGGTGGTTTCCAAGCACAAAAACGTGTCATTTCTGGATGGTTTGCCTCTACCAGCATTACGAGCCAAAGCCGTCAGTGAGTCAAGCGGATTCAAATGGGCGCTAAACTTGAGACACCGACAGCCTCAAATCCCTCGCCTTTCAACGTGATCACCACTTCAGATCGATGATCGATCTGGTTTTGACCAAGCTCCAAATCATGGTTCACAGTACGCTACGCGGGACAGCGAAACGCTGATCGCTCCCACCAGTCCTTGTGTCACTCATGGATTTCAGCCACCAAAAATATCAACGAAAGATCCGTATCAATAAGCCATAACAAGCCCCACTCGCTGTGACAAAAACTCCGCTGGATCTACCAGCAAGGAATCGATTGGATAGTCATCCCAGGAGGTGAAGAACCAACGTTTGGATGAGCAGGATCTTCCAGCTGTTTTGCGTATCCATTCTTACAGATTCTTTTGATGACAAAAAACATGATGATTCTGTCTTGTGATCATGAACCCACATTTCCGCTTTCTATCTCTTGTTGGGTATCAATTACCCTCCGTCAAACCAATGTCAATCTGGAGACCCATGTCTGGAAGCTTTCCTATTCAAAAGAGTATTCCTTCAGATCTAGCGTGAGCCAGGGTAACCATAGCCAACCATACCCAACCATAGCTAACCATACCCAACCATAGCCCGGTAAGCAGCTTATCAATCTGTAGCCGTCACCCGGCAGGGTGACCTGGCAACTGATCAGTCCTCAAGACCATCCAAGTCCTTTTCCAGTGCCTGGCGAACATGTGCCGCTCGTTGCGTCAGATGGTTGGAAATGATGCTTAGAAATGATGATTGGGGATGGCTGATTGATGCTTCATTGATGGTTAATCAGGCTTCATCAGGATTGAGAACGGTCGACCATGCTTGATAATGGTAATGGCCAATGGTTGAGAAGGCCTCATCGTTGACAATTGTCAATGGTCAGCATCGCAGCTACTCATTGTTTACAACATACTGTAATCAGTAATGGTTTCGGAACAATTTTTGCGTGGTTTGGATGGCTGTTAATGATCAATAGTGATGCTTAACACTGGCAAGTCAAGCTTGAATCAATGATGCATTGCAATCATGGTCAGTCAGAAATGCTGAATCAAGTACCGTTGATAGTGGTGGGTGATGCAATGTGTTAAAGATTCATGCCTTAATATCATGCTGGCGGACAATTACATAGTGGTCAATCTATGATAATTCATCATAGTGGACAATCAATCGAACTAATGGTTAACTCTGTATAATCACAAATCTATTCACAACTAGTGGTGGTCAATCACTTGTAAATGACGGTGAATGGTAACTGATGACCCATAGCCAGTGGTGAGTTTACTTCCATGGCAATGTATGGCAAGTGATCAATCCGCGATGCTCCACGAATTGCATGTTGATAACAAGTAGCAATGTTGGCATACTAGAACTTGAGTTTGTGTGCACAATATGGAACAAAGACAAATATATGTATAAACATGAGGATACATATATGTATATATACATAGTATATTTAAATGTATACATCTGTAGATAGATTAATCATATCTATGGGAATTATGTATGTAGGCCAAGTCTGGCACACAATCAGCACTGATCAAATCACAGGGATACGCTAGTAAAACCCCAGATATTTGCGTGAGCATGTGCAGGGGGGCCTTCAAAACCTAAGGGGTTGCGACGAAGCGGTGAGGGACCATTGCCAGAAGCTGGGAATGCCCAAGGAAACGTCCATGAAAAATGCATGAACAGAACCCCAGCCCTCGATGAGACATGAGATGGCTTTGTCCATGAATCCACCGTGTTTTTGAACATCTCGGTGTCAATACTTTAGTGCTGTGGTCAGGGATACCTTCTTGATGTATTTTCATCATCATTCTCACTAGTAGTGCCACACAAAGTGGTGGCGGAAGTTGCGAAAATAGGAAACCAATACCATACGTGTAGGAAACGGGGGTGTCTACGATGCATGGATGGCAAAGCAATCTATGAATATACATGAATATACTGAGAGAGCGAAAGCTGTCTGGAATCGGTCTGTCCGTCCGTCCGTCCGTCCCGTCTGAGGGACTACCTGCTGCAACTTTGGATAAGTCGGACATTAGACTTCCAAACTTCCTTCCATCATTGTATCATCACCCTAGTCGCACATGCTCCGCACCCCGTGAGCCTCAGAATCCTTAAAATAGCCCCCTTCACGCATGTTGACAAACCTGGGGCCGTGCAACATGGCCCAGCTTCGAGGTTTGAGGTGCGGTTCCTTCGTTGATTTTTAGGGCGCGGTGGATGACCATTGCCGCGCATAGCGCCATACCCACCACCACATGCTGAGGTTTACCCATTTGCCCCTTGGTTTTGGCGAAGGTTACCAGCAGCGCCGCCATGGAAACTCCTGGGAGCAGCAATAGCAGATACAACAGGTAAGTAAGGTCCACTGAATGGTGGCCAAACATTCGTTATTGTAGCCAATCATGGAAAAGTCTTGGTGGTCAACAACGTTGGTTGATAGATATGATGGTTTCTCAAAATAGGGAACCCCCCAAATCATCCAATACTGATCATTTATAGTTGTAATAATCAAATCATTTTTGGGGTACCCCCATTCTAAGAAACCACCATATGGCTAGCTGGACCCCAATGGGGCCATTTCGGTGAATTTTTCATGGTGAGTCCACCAGAGGTTCATCGGTCACCCAAGGGTTTCGACGTTTTCAGCCCCGACCTAGTTGGGGATCATCGCCCCAATAACAATAATCCCCAATCACAACATTAAACATAATGACTGATCATGGCTGATAAATAGCTAATAACGGTAAATGGTCAACAGCCAACTGATTTAATCTGATTTATATGACTGTTTCTCAAGTCAAAACCCCCAAATTTATTGTTTAAAAACTATCGATAGTAATCAATCATCCATAACTTTGGGGTGTCCCTATGGACTAAAGAAACCACCATATTGGCCAGCAACAGATCACCAGTCCCCACCCCGAAAATCGGTCCCGTATCCGTGCCGCAGTTTCGAGTGCTGCCAAGTTGACTCCACTGGATAGCATTCTCCACCAAACATGGCCTCCGCCGCGGCGCGACTGCGGAGACTATCCACTCTGCAACTGATCGGTAGCGGGACGATGGTTGATCATGAATGATCAAGGTGACTAATTGAATCATCAACCATTATTATTTATGATTAATCCTCCATGAATGATCATTGAAACACCAGCGGAATGATTAAGGTCGGTGCTTCATTTTCAATGATTCAAAATTACCAGTGACTAATCATTGATCAATGATTAAAGAAAGGGTGAGCCTAAGACTACTGCTTGATTATCAATGACTGAAACTACTGGTTGGTGCCAAATGATTGAGACTACTTGTTCATTCTTCTTGATCAATTCATGATTATTACTGATTCGTGGCAATCCAATTTGGAGATAGACCATGAAGACGACTATCCATGAGCTGTTCATGGTGCTGAGCTGATCGAAGAACACTGTTGCAATGGCTAAGGAAGAATGCTTGAGGCAACGGGCTACGTTGCCAATATGGAGGTCTTTCGAAATTGGGAACCCCCAAAATGGTTGGTCTATTGCTGTAAATGTTCAATATTGAATGATTTGGGGGGTCCGCTATTTTGAGAAACCACATTATGAGCTTTAATCAATATGTCATATATCAGCATACTGACTGGCTTAATCAATGGTGCAGTACTATCAAAGTCCGCAGAAGGAATATTTCAACTGCTTTTACAGTACAATTGTATAATATATATAGTAACCATCGGGAACAATGACGCAGTATTTACATTGCGGATTATTGCGGTATTGATTAAGCCGTAGGACACTACAGTACAGAAAAAAAATGGAGGATCGCAGCGGGAACGCAAACATTTCATCACCCTAGTCTGGTTGTCCTGCCCTGGCAGGACCCACCGCACTTCGCCATCGACGTGTCCTGCTCTACCAGGGGGCAATGATCAACTATGGATTCTCGAAACCAGGTGAGGTTTCCCCTGACCCAAGGGGTAGTTATGGGGGTAGGTACGGAACGGGATTCCAGTTCGTGGGCAGAAGCCAGTCACAAACCACGGGACGAAATCCAATGACCTGCTTATTATCCCCTCCTCGATTTTCCAGACCAGCTTGACGCGAGCAACAACTAATTATGATGGCCCCATCAACCAACAACCCCACAACCAACCTCGAATAAACATCATCCATTGACACGCAAAGTACCGTTAGTAAGTAACAATGCTTCCCAGTTCTTTTATCATGCATCAACCGTTTTGAGCCGTTATCATCGCTAAATCTGTTTTTTCACCATCATAGCTCAGTTGTTAGTTCTTAAGAATCATTAACTACAAACCATTACCAACCATTCCCAACCACCACTAATCATTCCCAAGCCCACTACCAACCATTCCCAACCATTCCCAACCGCATTCCCAACCATCCATTCTTCATCTATGATCTATCCACACTTGCAAAGTCCTTCCTGTGCCGTCCGAGGCGCATGAAACAGGCACACTGAAAGATCGAAATGCTCCGTGAGCCCCACGAAAGCAAATCCCTTCAGCCTCCAGCCATGCGCAGCCATGGGCTCTCAGGAGATCCCCAGGATTTTGAACAAATCACCCGCCATGTCATCATTGAAACTTCTGGAAATTTGCGGCCGGCAAATCTGAGCCGGTGATTGTGGCTGTTCCACACGCCTTCAATCCATAAATTGATGCTTTCGTAACAAAACGTGTGCTAAAGCGGTTGAAACTGGTAACACAAGAGGCAATGATGATTTGTAAGTCATAAATTCTCGTATGACGATGGTCATCATGTTCTCATTTTTGCCATGTTGCGTGACTTCCACCAACAAGACCACTGGCAAGTCAACAAAAAGGGTGCCAAGAACATCCTTGTTCTCTAATCCAACTTAGCGGGATGTGACACCCTGTTGGGTGTCTATATCATGGTCTTGAACAAGAACCCAGCAGTTCATCATGTTTGGAGGTTGAAACCAGTGGGGGGTTATCACATTAACAACTTTACTGACACGAAAAGAGGGTATGATTCTGATGGATATCTTTCAGCCATTTTGAAACGTAAGAGTGATCTATATTGAGAATAAAATCATGGCAAATTTTGAACACAATGACACAACCTTCTTAACATTCTTTAAATATAGAAAAACAACAGTGACGACTGTTGATGAATGCGGGGATTCACCCATCCTCACCTTGTTTTGGGTCCTTCGAGCAATGATCAAGCAACCAGCAGGGCTATCGTATGCCGCCATGATTGGCCCTAGCAAGCATGCAAATTTGTTGGTTACATCTCCCCATCCACCAATCCACCAATCTACCCATCCACCCATCCATTCTATTGCTTGGTAATACCATCATCATTGTTTGATGCTTACTGTCCAGAACAACCAACCGTCACCTTGGCTTCTGACCACAACTAGAACAACCACCTGTCCCTCTTGGTGCTTCCTAAGCCATGACTCCCAAATTGCGAGGGCCAAATTGAAGCCAGGGAAGTCGCTACTCTGGGATACCAAGCTGGATACCCTAGGCCTTGGTGGAAACACACCTTCATCGTTGTGACAAGCTGATTCGTAGGCAGTATCCTGACTACACCCCCAGCACCAAATTCCTTGACATTTCGGCGCGACTCTTTGCCTTGAAAGAGCCTTACTCATCTCAAGAGAATTGGGTGCGGTCATGCAAGTCCTGCAAATTTGGTCCTCGCCTCAGCCGTCAGCCAGAGTGATTCAGACCCTCAGCATTTGTGGCGCAAAAACCTTTGGAAATATGATGCTCTAGGTATTGAATCCCCTGAAAGAGTAACTCTACCTTCAGGTATCATTCTTGGTGTCGGTTACAATTTTGATCAGCCCCAAGGGTATTCAATATGGTCATTGGGCACCTCCAGTTGGAGATACAACCAGGCTAACCCCCAAAAGAATAGAATAACTCCTCATGGTGGGCATTGCGTTCCAGCTGGTGGTTGGTTGCTTGGAAAACAGAAGTGGATACATCACCCTGGAGTAGGCATAGTCAACCAAACAAAGAAAAATCAGCCGATGATCCAGGGATCTATGGGGACAGGGTATAAATACACGGTTCATTACAGTATGATGTTTGGGGGCATCCCGACCGTAGGAGGAATCCATGAAAATCCCTGAAATAACATGACGAAAATGAAAATGGAATCTGAAGGATGGTAGGGCCGTGCCCCTGTTTAAACCTCGGCTTTCCCAACCCTGCCCTTCTGCCAACTTTCAGACATGTCCAAAACTTGTTAAATCCGATGAGGAACGAACAATAGTGGTGATTTAAATTATAGCAAATCCCAAAAATCCATGCGGTAGATGATCAATACTAAGCTTTGGATTTCCTTAGGTACATCCATGGACAAGGTGCTCATTTGACCCGCAAATGGATGATTGTGCCGGATGGTAAAGTTTTGATTCGGGGTGGTCATGGTAATCTGGGTGATCATTTCGATTTTGAGGACCATCATTTGTTAAGCTACGCAGTTGATGTTCCGTGATGATAGATTTTGAAGAGGAAAAACAGGGGCGTGAATCAAAGTGGTATGGCTACCCATGGTTCCAACACCATCACCGAAACTGACGAGCAAGAACGGCCGACTTTCTCAGGCTGTCACAATTTGGGTCGCTTTCCACGGATGGCCAACTGAGTGGCAACGGTAGCAGCGGGGCAGTGGGTTGCTGGTGGTGTGGTATCAAACATGGCAAAATAGTTGGTAGAACGGTAGAACACAAAGTAACCTGCTGGGAACCGAGAATTTAGACCGACAACCATAATGAGAATGACTGCATTGCATGCGCACGACGATATATATATGTATATATATATACATATATGCACACGTTTATACATATATATGTATATGCAGGTATTCAATCATATTTGTGTTTATTTCTTTGTATTTTCTTGTGTGTGTCAAAATAAAAACATGTAAAATGTTTTCTGTACAAATGTGTGCAGATAAAAAATGCCGTGAATATACACATGCCTGTACAAAACCGTGATGAGAGCACAACAAAAATATATACACAAGCAACAAGGCCCCTTCCTGTGTTGCTTGCTAGAGGGTGTGGATTGGAAGCCGTCGAACATCTGGCTTTGGACGAATGAAACAAAACAACGGTGATAGTCACGTCTGGTCAGTTCTGGATGAAAAGTTTCCGGACAAGCGAAAATACGATGGCATCGTTGGCAGAATGCTGGCGTGAGGTTTTCCAAAGAACTGTGGCTGACGGTGGGCCCATGGTTCCGCAAACAGCAGTCTTCTGAGAGGCATTCATGGTATGTACCGGTATGTATTGTGCTGTATTGGTCTGTCCTGGTCTGTATTGGTTTGTACTGGTATGTACGGGTATGTACTGATATGTGCTGGTATCTACTGGTATGTATGGGTTTGTAAGGGTATGTACTGGTATGTACTAGTCTGTATTGGTCTGCTTTGGTATGTAATGGTATGTATTGATCTGTATTGGTATGTACTGGTCTGTATTGGTTTGCATTGGTATGTAATGGTATGTATTGGTCTGTATTGGTATGTATTGTGCTGTATTGGTCTGTATTGGTATGTATTGTGCTGGATTGGTCTGTATTGGTCTGTATTGGTCTGTATTGGCATGTCTTGGTCTGTATTGTGCTGTATTGGTGTGTGCTGGTATGTACTGGTATGTATTGGTATGTATTGGTCTGTATTGGCATGTCTTGGTCTGTATTGGTATATGTATTGGAATGCATTGGTATGTATTGGTCTGTATTGGTATGTAGTGGTATGTTTGATATGTATTGGTATGTACTAGTATGCATGCATGTCTTGCCAACGCTGTTTTTTGTTTGGGATCTGGGTGTTTCGATGGGCCTGATATGGCTCCCACCATTGAACCTGATGTGTTTCTGCGAGAAGGTGATGTGTTCGTGGAAATACCGGGGGGTGGCTGTGAGACCCCATGCCTGGTGAAAATCCCAAACCTGAACAGAACCGTCAAGCTGTCGGGATATTCAGCAGTCGATGGCATTGATCCAAATCTACCAATTAGTTTAGCTACAAGTAGTTGCTTTTCAAAAAAGCTTACCAACGACGTCAGTCAACATCTTCCAGTTACGGACGGCTCTCTCAGGCCCTGGCAAAAACTCGCAACCAATCGACAGTTTTGCATCGTTTCCTGCTAACATCAGCGTCCTTGGCAAACACGGCTGAACGCTGAACTTGACTATGGCCGTCATTGAAACGGAAAGTCAACTTGCCAAAGAGGGAACCCAGTAGGCACCTTTGGATGGATGTTTGCTTACTCGTTGGGTATTTAATTACAAGGTTACATACACTTAAATAAGTAAATAAACAAACAAATATATACATATATATATATATATTGTACTTAAATATAAAAGTAAAAAACGTGAGTAAAGACCGGGAGGCTGTGGCAGTGCAATTTTTTAACGATTTTAATATGGACTTGTCATGAATGAACTGCATCATATGTTTATCAAGTATTAATTTAAAATTTCATGAATATGAAAAATATCTCTTACATTAAAATAAATATGATACCAATAGATGCTGCTTAAAATTCTTTATTGGTTATCGCTCTCAGACGTCAGTACTACTGTTCTTGTGTTTGCAGTGCTGGTTGAATTACTGATAAGGACAGAAAATATATTTAACATTATTTGTATTAATAGCCGTGGTTGCATTACTAATATATTTCCATTTTGATTTGTACTTCTTTACAGCCCATCGTTATGAAACGTTAATGTCAGTAGTAACAAACTAATGATGTTTTTCCGAGAATTCAATTGACATTAGATTAATTGTTGCTAATGTTTCCTTTATCTGAAGTTTCCAAGACATAAAGTTTTTCTTACAAAACCTTGGGCACCCCGTGGAGGGAACCCCCGTGAAACTCCAGCTTCCACCCCGCGTCCCAGCGCGGGACGCTCTTGTGGAGTCACCCTGCCGCTTCTTGCGGCGTGGGCGGCGCCACATTCAAAGGGTAGTAGCGCCTCCCCTTCTCCAAACTGCGGGCACTCAGGGAGCGCCAGCTGCCCATGCATTGCCAAAGCCACTTTCAAGTTCGGCGGTAAGTCCTCTGCAGGCCCCCATAACACTGAAAGGTCGCGCGCGCCTTCAACTGCAAAGCGACAGCCGCGCTCCAGCAGCCAGGTGTCCACGTCGGCCCAAACAGCTCCAATCGGCGCTTCCGGAGCAGAAGCCATGGGTCTGGAACAGGCGCCGGGCACTCTCCATGTTCGGCTGCACCTTCCCAGCCACTTTCTGCAAAACAGGATCCTGCTGCACAGCCGGGTCACACGCCCGCCAGCGAGCCAAACGCAGCATAAGGTAGTTGTGCTTCTCAAACGGGCTCAAGCAACGGCGTCCCGTACGCCACCTGCATAGCTTTGCCGCGGTACCGCATCAGCGTCCTCGCTCCTGTAGTCCCAGGCACACGCTCAATCATGCGCTTCACCTGCTGCAGCATGCGGCCACTCAGCGGCAACAAGCCCGGTATGTACGCCACCTTGTTCAGGTCACTTGCCACGTGCCGTAGCTGTCCATCCAAGCCTTTCTACATGGCAGACAGGCCCTCTCTTATCTCCCTCGCAGATCTGCCGCCAACACTTCCCTATCCGCTGCCTCACCAAGCCCAGCAAGAAGCTGCACAGACAAGCTTCGGCTTTGATGCAGAAGTTGTCGGAATAAGTAGTTCCAGCGGACATATGAGAAACGCCATTCAGCGCCAAATTGGTGCTCGCAACGACTAGAACAATGCTCTGTGAACTCCGCCAACTCCACTTGTGCCTGCTTCTCCCGACCACTCACATTGCCATGCCCTGGCATGTCTGGCATGGCCAGCTGCGCCTTGAAGAGAAAACAAAACCAGCCAAAGACTCCCAAGGGATACCACTGCCAACGAATACTAGATAGTGAATTTCTTGCACCTAGCATGACAACCAACTGTTCCACCCTCCCGTCTCTTCCCCGCTCGCCTGGCAAAAGAAATCGCCCGCATACTGGTTCATCATGTCACTGCCTGTGTGCACTTGCAGCTCTTCTCCTCACAGAGCCACAGCCAAGTCCCGCCAAGCCTCCCCACCCGCCTCACTCTCACAGATCTCGGCAAAAGCATCCCGAGCGCATTCCTGGCCACACATTCTTCTATCAGCTTGACAACCACTGCTCTGCGCACCCCCGCTTGGTAAATGACCCTCGCATCTGAAATCTCGCTTGTGCGAAGGACAACACGCACAGCATTGGCGATCCAACATCGTCCTGCACCTGCTCACTGCCAAAGGGCAAACTTTTTTGACTAGGAAGGACACCTCAACCCACATAGCTGGTCACCTTCTGCTTTCACATGCCACTCTGCCTCACTTGCCGTGTGCTTTGCCCTGGAGCCAAATCAACGTGTCGCAGGCCAATTCACACTACATCCAACAGGCACCATCCAACTCCCATGCTTTCTGCTACCACCAAGACCCACCATCCCCAGCTGCAGCCCCTGCAGCCACGGCCCACCAATCTGAGGTACTCACCTGACGACCGGGCAACCGGGCCCCTCCACGCGGGCCGGCGGAACACTTGCAAGGTTAAATGTTTCCTGTATCAGAAGTTCCCAAGAGGTAAGGTTTTTCTTACAAAGCCTTGGTTTTCAGACCCCTTAAAGCACAAAAAAGTGGACAGAGCCATGTTTTACAAACATTGATAGCTAAAAGATACTTCCCCACTGGAAGCTGTGCTAGACTTCATAAAGAGTTATTCTTTCATTAAACAAATGATATATATATATATAGATGTTTCCAAAATTTTCTTTTAAAACCATGGTGAACACTTGAAAATAACAACAACAAACACATCCCCTGCCCATTTCTAACTCAGGAAAACACAGCTATTCTCGTTAATCATAATATTGTGTTTTTTTTATCTAGCCATTGTTAATTTTAGCTAATAATACTGATACTAACAAATGTTAGTACTTATCAAGCAAACTGTTATATGACTAATGTGGCCACAATCAAGCATTGTACTATTCATATTTTGAAACCGTGGTTTTCATAAAGACTTATCCATGATATTTTGATGTTACTATTGTCATGATTTACCGAACAGAAATAATAATGATGTTGAATACTAAATATCATAAAATAGATCCATGATTTAAATCTATAATAAATCATACTTACCAAAAATCTAACCGACAATCATGCAGGAAAAGTGTTTATGGTTAAAACAGAATAGTAATTCAAACAATTGTTGTTATTTTCTATTCATCTAAATGTAATTTTTGAAGGAAGGAGGCCCAAAGACTTCGAGGGTCGAGAGCCCCAGGTCCAGGAACCAAAAAAGTAAAAAACAAAACAAAACTGCGAAGCTACAAAGTACTCTAAAGTACTACCAACCTAAGACCCGGCCACACCGAAGTAACTGGCAAAGTCTTTTGTCTCCAGGCACTTGAGCCACTTGAGCCAAAGTGCAAGTAGCACAGAGGCAAAGTAAGTACGGAGTACGCGCAGGGCAAAAGTGCATGTATGTTTCGCACGCCCCCTTGGACTATAAAGTCTTGCTTTTAGTCCACAACCAATGAATTCAGAGTTCAAACTACTAGTGGAACATTCCAGGAAAGTTGTATCCTGACTCAGAAAAGTTCTTTTCCATTCCACAGTGCAAAGTCATGCAAGAAAGTTGAATGGCCTCAAAAGTTGAATCGTGGTGCATTCTTGAAAGAAAACTGTGGCCAATGCTGAATTCAAAAGTATGACGTCAATGGATTCAAAGTGTGATGCATGAATCTGTCCCATGCAAAGTTCAAAGTTGCAAGGATCATGCTATCACTGAAAGTGTACAAAGTTCAACATGAGTCTGTACCATGGGTTGTGAAAAGTTCCCAAGTATCATGTGAACAAAACTGAACTGACAAAGTGTAAGGTCATTGAATGACTTGCAAAGTGATGTCATAAAGTTCTGAAGCAGAGAAAACAAAGAACAAAAACAAGAACAGAAAACCAAAAGTGTTATGACATCTCAAGTGCAAAGCGCTTGCCTTAAAGTCTGGCACGAAGAAACGGCAAAAGTAACTGCCTGGGGACCCAGCCGTCCCACTGTGAAAGTTGTGCCAAAAAGTCCTCTTTGAGGATCAAGTGACCAACTCTAGTCAAAGTTGGTACCTGTGCTGGAAAGCGCTGATGTTCAAAGTAGGCAAGTTGGATCAGCTGATTCAAATGAAACACTAAAAAGTTAAAACTACAGGATAGCTGTCCAATGCCACAAAAGTCCAAAGATACTCGAGGCAAAGTGACTTCCGAAAGTTCTGTGGATCCAAGTGCCATAAAGTGATCCACAAATCGGCGGTTCCAAATGTGAAGATGTTTGCTCTCCACAAGTCTGGACAAAAGTGCCAGATCTAAATTGACCGCTAAAAGTGTGATCTTCTGATGCCCTGAGTCCCTGTTCTGTTGTGGACCATACTATACGAGTAAGTGCAAAGTAAGATCGCTGACCGTGGGCACAAACAAAGTTGCAAGTAATGCAAACAAAAGTGAAGATCTCCATGTGAAAGTCTTCCAGTTCTCAAAAGTGGACTTCGTTCGATCTCCTCCAAAGTGCGACGAGCCTGACCCCTGTATGGAAAGTCGCGACGCTCGTTCCTTCCAAAGTATTCGTCAAGGTCACAAAGTAGACCCCAAAGTTCACCCAACAAAAGTTCAGCCAAGTGAACTCGGATATACCTGGCCTCCTCAAAAGTGTAGCCAAAGTTTCCGTCCGAATCAGACAAAGTGTAAAACTCCAGTTTCACACCTCCCTTCGGAGTTGGAGGGTAAAGTGACTGAAAACGTGCCCTGTACTTGGCAATCAACTCTTGATCCGAAAGTGACACCTCCTTGACAAAGTCTTGCAAAATTTCCTTTCGAGCCTCAAGGAAAAGTTGTCTGTACTCATCCATGTCCCAAAGTCTTGGGCACTATCCGGTTTCAAAGTTCATGCAGAAAAATCACGAAGAAAAAGTTCATCAGATTTCCGCGTACGCGGGTCCGGTGTGTAGAAAAGTGAGGATGTGTCCAGCGACAAAGTGCGGTGGATCGTGAACACAAAACGAAAAAGTGCAAACGGCACATGTTTGAGCAAAGTATGCATGAGCACTCCTCTGAAGTTCATGCCGACAAAGTCAAGTCGTCAACTTCTCAACGGAAAGTGACTACCGTGGCAAAAGTGACCAAAGGTTCAACAACACTAGTCGTTTTGACAAAAGTGAAGTTACCTTAAAACTCTTAAAGTTAAGGGTTATCACCGACTTGGCCAAAAAGTTAGTACAGTCCTAAAGTGGGCAAATGCCTAAAAAGTACATCTTTGGAAACATCCTTGGTGAAAATGTCAGCAGGGTTCAAAGTACCTAGGATCTTCTTCAGCTTAACCAAACCAGATGAAACAAGTTCCTGCATATACAAGTATCTCAAAGAAACATGTTTGGTTTTCCTAGAAGTCCAAAATCTCCCTGCCATGGATTTACCAGCCGTGGAATCGGTAAGTACGGTCAAATTCACCTTCTCAAACAAGTGGGCCTCCAGAACAAGTGATCTGATAAACAAAGCATCAGCAGTTCCTGACCCGACGGCGTAAAGTTCGGCTTCACCAGAACTCAACGCAACAGTGGACTGTGTGCGGCTGTGCGAAAGTACGCATACGCCAAGTATGTGCACGCTTACGCCAGAAGTTGACCGCCTGGTGGCGTGACAACCAGCCCAATCGGAATCAACATAGACCCGAACATCAAGTGACGCTTGTTTGGGGTGAAGTTGCAAAGTGGGGTGCAAATGTTGGGTAAAGTGTTTGGTTCCTTGAAGGTACCGCAGCAAGTGTTTCAACCTGGCCAAGTGTTCCTCATTGGGTGCTGACAATCCACGTGAAAGTTCTTTCACCGTGAACATGATGTCATTTCTGACATTGCAAAGCCACAAAAGTTGTCCTACTGCTCTCCTGTAAAGTTTGTGTTGTTGTTGGTCAAGTGGTTGAGGGGTTCCCTTGGTTTTGAAAGTTCCTCCTGGCAAGTTCGTTGGTTTGCATCCTTTCATCTCAAAGTCCTCCAGGATCTGATCAATGTACTCAGGCTTCATGAAAAGTTGGATTGACTCAGTGTCACGTTTGATCTGTCTCCCAAGAAAAGTGACAGTGTTTCCTTCGGTAAGTTCTCCAGTCTGTTTCACCAAAAGATCTTTTGACAAATCAGTAACAAGTTGTTTCACATCATCATCACTACCAAAAACCATTAAGTCATCAACATAAGCCAAAACATACAGTTTCTTGGTACTATGAACATACAAGTTGGGATCACTCTTACATCGAACAAAGTTGTTTGACTGCATCACACTCGCAAAGTGGTCTTGCCAAAGTCTTGGTGCATTCCTCAGTCCGTAGAGTGCACGACGGAGTTTCCAAAGTACTCCACCTTGAGGATAGAACTCAAGTGGTGGGATGACAAAAATGTCTTCCCCAGTCACAAGTGCGTGAAGGAATGCTGTCGAGATATCCAAAGTGGTTATCTTCCATCCAAAAGCAACAGCAAGGGTCAACAAAAGCTTCAAAGTGGTAAGAGAAGGTGTGCTTGCAAAAGTGTCGTCCAAGTCTTCCACAACCTGGTCATAACCTCTAACAACAAGTCTACACCTAACAGAACCATCGTGTTTTCTTACCTTGACCCAACGTGTTGAGATGGCTGAAGCAAGTTGTTCTTCAGAAAGTTTGGAATCAGATACCTCTTCGAAAACCTGAAAGTCCATCATCGATTGCATTTCCTTCTTCATTCCTGCAACCTCCAAGTCACGAGGGAAAGTGGTGTCATACCACAATTCTGGATTCTCAAAAGATTTCATCAGTAAAAGTTCATTTTCATCCTCGTTGACTGAAACAGGAACTTCAAGTTCTGTTTTGGGAGTTGTAACAGCTGAAACACGGTTCTCAAAAAGTGGAACGCTGACTTCAGAAAAGTCAGGCGTAACAACAGCTGAAATACGTTGATGTTTGGTCAAAGTCTCGTCTTCAACTTCTAAAGTACGTTTCTCTTCAACCTCAACTTCTTCGTTCAAACGTTGCCTATGTGGAAGTGGCATCTCATCAGCACCTACAGAAAGTGAACGCCTGGATGCCGCAGGTCTAGGCGTTTCTTGAAAAGTCTGGGTGCTCTGCGAAGTGACCTGAGTGGCTTCAGTCGGTTGTGCCTCAGTCGTCAAAGTTTGTTCCTCAGCTAAAGCTGGTTCGGCTTCAGGGGTGGAAGTCGCCCCCTGGGGTGGTGACTTCTCAAGTGAAGGATCTGATGGAAGAATAAAGTGATCTGTCTCACCATGCTTGGAACCAGTTGGATCCCATGGTGTCGCCTTGACTGAAAGCAAAAGTGACTGATCACGTTGTTTCTCCGGAACAAGTCTCCTTACTGACCTTGTTTTGAAAACTCCTGAACCATCAGCAACAAAGTGAACATCAGATTCCGTGCAACGACCCAACCAAATACCAAAAGTAAAAGGTGGTTCGGCTTTGGGTGTGCCATGTTTTCGGAACTGAACTGTCTCACCAAAGTTACAAAGTGAACCAACATACTTTCTACCCCATCGCTTCTCATAGGCTGAAAGTCCATCGGCTTTCTGCAAGTAACGATTCATCAGCCATTGGGCATGCCTAAGCAACCAAGAATAAAGTGGCGAAGTCACTGACAAAGTGAAATTGTACCGTTGTTCGAGGTCAAGTTTCAGCGTACGCGCTTGGGCATACAAAGTGGCTTGCAAGTTACCTACAGCTCCTTGGGCTTGTTTCCAACCTTTGGGGCTTTTCCTCAGTGAAAGTCCACCTACCTCACCTGTGACTGACTCTGCAAGTGCAACAAGTGAAGCCTCCGGATCACATTGAAGAATCCCAAAAGGGCGTCCAGTCTCAAGTACGAACCTCCGAAGTTCACAAGAGGAGTAAACTGAACGACCTTTCGTAGGAATTACCACTGAAAGTCCCAAACCTGAAAGTACGTCCACAGCATTAAGACAAGTTACCTCAAGTCCTTCCTTGTCCTTGATGAACGAAAAGTCCATTTGGATCACAGGCTGTTTCGAGGAAAGTTTCTGACTGTGGTTTTGTTTGGACTTACTCTGAACACAAAGTGGGCACCAACTCCTAAAAGGTAAGTGCGTCAAGTTGTGTTCAAGTACCTCAGTCTCAGTGGGTCCCTTGGGGATTGGTAATCCTTTGGGCCTTTGTCCAGCAAAGTCATGTTCACCTTCTGGTGGAATCTCATCAATTTCAACTTCAGCCTTGGTGAAGAAAGTTGCTCCTTTGAATGGTGTCTTCGAAAGTTGATACAACCTCTTCGTTCTCCAAAGTTCTTGCTCTTGAACAGTCACCTCAAAAGTTTCGGGGTGAACCATGATGGTAATCCTTTCATCACCAAGTTCAGGGGATTGGTCTTCATCCGGTACAAAAGTCAAGTCCCTCAGCTCATTGTGGATTCTAACCCAGTAAGTTGGGAGTTCAATCCAAAAGTCATGGATGAAAGGTCTACCCGTGGTAGGGTCATCAACCGAAAGTTGTTGAGCAACAGCCTTCTTGGGAGCTTCAAGCGCTGAAGCTTCATCATCCTTGTCACCAGCAGCTTCCAAAAGTAAACGGCGAAAGTTTCTCTGAACATCTTCAGTGGCAAAGTCATCTCCCACCGGTTTACTGGATTTGGCCGGCTTGGATGGCAAAGTGACTTGTGGCTTCAAAGTCTCTTCAACCTTCTTGGGTTCAACCTTGACAGGAAAAGTAGACTGTTTACCACTAAGTCTAAAACCAGTTGGGTTGGAGACAAGTTTGAACACGGTTTTTCCTCTGAAGTACTTCGAAGTCTTTCGACAAGGATCAGCCAAAGTTCTCCAGTTTTCAACAACGTGCTCAGTGGTACCATCATCATATTCTAAGAAAGTTTCCCTTTCATCAGCCAACTTGTCAAGTGAAAGTGGTCTATCACTGGTACCATGTGGTGAAAAGAAAGTCTTCCTAGCTCTCTTGTGGTGCCTCACCAAAGTGTCTCCACGAAGTTCCCATTTGTCAGTGTGATAAAGTATCGGCTTCTTGAAAGTTCCAGGGAGTGGTGCAACCACTATATCATCTTTACCACCTGGTGCATAGTATGAGTGAAAGTGTTCACACATGCCAGCAAAAATCTCGGGGTCAAACTGCTTCAAAGTTGGACAAATGAACAAAAGTGAACCCTGACGAGTCACAGTCATGCACTGTCCAAGTGGTGATGTCATGGTTGAAAGTTCTCTTCCAAGTTCAACCTTGTAACCCTGCAACAAAAGTCGAGAAACTGACAAAACACTGTAAGGAACATCACAAACATAAAAATGCAACCAAAGTGAAAAACCATCAAGTTCAAACTCAACCAATTTTCGACCATAAACGTTCAAAGGTTGACCAGAAATAGATTTCAAAGGTGGTGGTTTCCCTGACAACGGCAAAAGTGGCCAGTCTGGTGCAAAGTCCCGAGGGCAGCAACTGGCGGCTGCACCTGAATCGAAAAGTATCCAGGTGTCTGAACCAGTCATCGAGGAAACCAAGTGCTCATTCATGTATGGATCATGGAAAGTGGTGTTGACCTTCAAGTCGTAGTCAGCCAGAGTCTTGAAAGTGATCCAATCTTCGGGGGTATCCAAATCGAAAGTGTGAAGTGGTGCAACGGGGAAATCCCTGTCATCAAACTTCAAAGTGTTTCCCAGACCAAAGTGGCTGAAAACCATAGCTCCTACAACGGCCGAAGCTAACGAAGTGGAAGTAGGCTTCACCTTAGCCTTGGCTTTGGGGAAAGTCTCACGGGATCCCAAGGCAAGTCCAGGGGGAGCAGCAGTCACCGCTCCAACCTGAGCATCGGGTTTTGGCTCCAAAGTGGAACCAGCTGGAGTGTTCGAAAGTTCCTGGGGCCATTGCGCACTGGCCTCAGCTGACAAGTCCCAAGTGGACTCATCCCAAGTTCCATCATCCCACCAAGTGGGATCAAGTTCTGCTAGCAAGGCCTGATCAACAAAGTCATCTACGGCCGCAAGGTGGTAAGTCTCATCACCTTCTGTCCAATCACCAAAGTCATCATTCCAACTCTCAGCATCCCAACCTAAGTAAGGACCAGAAAGTTCTTCCAACAACAAGTTCACTCTCTTCTGGGGACATTGATCTGCAAAGTGTCCCGGTTTCAAGCAATTCCAACAAAGTTGCTGACCATTACCCTTACCTTTTCCTTTGCCCGGAACCGAAGTACTCGAGCTTGAGGCCAAAGCTGAACCTAAGTACTGCTTGCCTTTTCCTTTCTGTCCAAAGTTGTTTCCAAAGTTCTGTTGTGCCTTTCCTTTTGCCTTTGCGTGAAAGTTCCAGTGTCCTCCTTTTCCTTTTCCTTTCCTAAGTCCCTTCAACAGTGAAAGTTTTGCTCTTGTGTTCTGAGAAAGTTTTCCTAGACCTTTCTTTCCTCCTTTGCCTTTTCCTTTAAGTGCTCCAATGTCCATTGGGGCAGGGCCTTGTGAAGTGAGGATGTGACGGGAACGAAAGTACTCAACAATCGTGGCGCGCATCTGTGTGTACGTGGTCAAAGTGCGTGCGTTCAAGCGCAAGTGCTGCTGAAGTGCACCGCTGGTTTTGTTCAGCAAAGTCGCAACCAAAACGCTGTCAGGCAGGACTGAACCAGATTGAGTCTCATACTTTGTTTTGACCGTCTCCCATGCATTAAAGTCTTGTTCAAAAGTGGCTGGATTGAACTTAAAGTCCAACAACTGAGTCAAAAGTGACACATGTCTAGTAGCATCAGGAAGTGAGAACTTCTCAGAAAGTCTACGCCAAGTCTCAAACCCATTGGCTCCTTCGTTCTGTCTTACGATAAGTCTTGCTGAACCAGTGGTTAAGTTTGCCAACAAGTAGTGCAGCTTTCTGGAAAAGTTGACGGCTTGCTGAGTCGCAGCAGTGTCTAAATCACCAGTGTCCAAAGTAATCCTA
>VSDK01007991.1:234573-282073 GCA_009767595.1 Symbiodinium kawagutii | reverse complement strand
TAGTAGTGCTCAGTGGATGCTGATGATGATCCTCTACGTACCATAACCGTCCATAACCCCATCACCTGGTGGTGTAGCCCCTGAAAACCGGGTAGATGGTACAGTAAATGACCTGGGTTGGGTGGTTCTCTTGGTTGATAGCCACTTAGAAAAGATCAGGTTGTTGAAGTGGGCTGTTGGTATCACCTGTTCACTCGCAAGCTGGTATGCTATTTGGGGACCATCCCTTTCCACACCGTTTCATCTTGAACGAAAGTGGGACAAAATAATCAGCATCAACAACTCAAGCAGCAACAACAACGGAGCAGAAGCATCCTGTTGGCCATATCAGTGTAAAATCACTTTAAACAATGAGCCCGGAATAACAAGATCAGTGCTTGTCCGATGAAACGAGCACTCCTGAAAAGCCAAGTGCGACATGCTATAGACTGCGGATACTGACTCATTGTCACGAAGTATCATCAGCCTTCATACCAGCTGCAGCCCTGTCATTGCATAGCTATGGCTGGCAAAGCACCAGCCTCACCTTTGCTGAATGACTGGTTGCTGCTCCAGAAAGGCTGGAGTGTTCACCGCACACCTTTGGTATTCGGAATCGACCCATCCTCAGCCTATGCTGATCTACTTGTCAGACCCAACCATCATTCTTATCAACCTTGATATACAGTAACCGCTTGTTAGATAATAATTATAGATAGTATGAAGAAATATTCTAGAATCTACCGTGATATAATCAACCCAAAAAGTCCCCAATACCACAATCCCCGCTGCATCATGTCGCCTACGGAGGTTTTCCAAACTCCTGTCAGATTTTCCACCAAAGTGATTGTAGGCAGACACAGCACGGCTCTTTGGTGGGCGAAAAAGCCCTACCTGGGGACGTGCACAGTGGTAGCTTGAGTGGAAGGCTTGCTGATTCACGAAGCATTTATGTACTGTAACAACATGTAACAAAATTCTTACTGTATACACAATCGACAATCGTACTCACTATGACTATCTATCATGGTTCTCCTTATTCCACATGGCCGAGGTTCAAAACCCTGCGCCCCTAGTGAATCCGCAACACAAAGTCTTCGTTGGATCTTTCTTTGTGAAATTCGGCTGTGACCGATCAACCTTTGCTTGGTGGACCGGAACCATGCATCAAATCCTTTAGACCTTGGAGGATGATTGCGTCGAACGACTCAAAACCACACTATCATAGGCACTGGGGCCTTGTTGGGGGCTCCCTAGTGTACGGGACAAGTTCCATCAAGTTCCTACTGCGGAAAAATCATAGCACATCGTGGCACCGAGCCATGGGGAATTCAGTGCCGGAGAACTCTACGAAATGCAGCCAACAATATTTGGCAACTTGTGCGAATTGCGCAACATTGTACTATTGTACCATTATTGAAGGAAGTTTGGAAGTCAAATGTCCGACTATGGAAAGTTGCAGCAGGTGATCTGTGAGAACAAATGTCAGAGAAGGTGCATGTGTAATTGATAAGAATCGTGCGAACAAATGCTGTGTTGTTCAATGCTTAGTAAAGCGGCGGGTGCCCAGGTCGGTTGGGACAGCAGTAAGCAAAGATGACATGCCGCTCTAGTGAGCAGCACATTTGCAAGTCAAAATCCTAAGGTTCCGTGCAAATCTAGGGTGTTCCAGTAGAGACGAATCGAGATCGAGACGATCGAGATATTTAGATAGAGATACAAACAGGCACAAAGACCAGCAAAGGAAAACACAACACAAAGGAAAACACCAGCATGAGAAAGAGGAAAACACGAGCAGAAACAACTCCCAGAGAAAATCACCAGCGAAGGAAAAAGCACCAAAGAAAAAACATAGCAAAGAAAAACACCATCCCACAAAATCTAGAATCTACGCACTGTTGGCTCCTTGTTGGATCACTCTGCGATCCATTCATCTCAGTCAACCTTCTCTTCCTGTAGGCTTCCTATTCTGGAAGCTTCCGCCACCACCTTGCCCGATACTACCGACAGTCAAACGAGAATACCGCAAACAAACATGATGATGCAAATAAGAACCACACATTAATTGATAGTATATTCATACTTATACTAAGCAGTTGCTACTATGAACAACACCCAACCATCGCTGGAACTCACAGACAATCCCAAATCAACTTGTCAACGACTCATCTGGAGGCAATGGTCTCTCTGGAATTTGGCTGAGTTCATCCCAGAAGATTTGCTCGGCGGTGATTGAATCCATATTGATCTAGAGTTCATAACGAATCATTTTCAATGGCCTAAAAGATGACAGAATCCCAAAGCAGTAGCCTAAGTGAATATTGAAAAGATAGAGAAATAGATGGATAGATGGATAGATAAATACATAGATAGATAGGTAGGTAGATAGATAGGTAGGTAGATAGATAGGTAGATGGATAGATAGGTAGATGGATAGATCGGTAGATAGTATTGACAAACAAACAAACAACAAACAACCAACCAACAAACAAACAAATGGATGCATCTTTGATCATATTTGCATATACCTACATAAGTGCATGTCTGCATATTCATCCTGTATGATTGCAAGGTGACACATCTTAACAAGATTTAACTTCCTCTCTAAAATCGACCATTATTCTCATGCCATCAAGCGTGAAGCCCTGAAATGCGATCGATCGAGAGGCAGTTACAACTGCCTTTCAATGAGTCAAACAGGTGTGCACATATACACCTATAAATAAATCCTATCCTATATGCAACTATGTACATACATATACAGTTCGACTTATTCACATAAACACAAATATGAGCACTTGTCTACACCCGCAATTTAACCAGCCTGGCCCCCGGCTGTTGATCCATTTGGGCTCCTGACGAAGTGTCCCTTCCTCGGAGGCCGGGTAAACTCGCACCCATGAGATGATCAAACGTCGATGCTGATCTTGCCCAGCTCACGTCCCCCTCTCAAAGCCTCGCTAAACCCTAGGCAGTTAACAGGTAGCGATGGGAAGCCTACTGAGAGTGCTGCACCTTGTTTCATGATCCGAAGGTTCATCTTTGGTCAAGTCATCTGCTCAAGCGGTTGGTGGCGGTTGGTGGATGGCTGGTGGATGGCGGTGAAAATCCTATGGCACTCTGTGCCCCACTTCGCCAGCGCCCCCCATGGCTTTGCCCAGCGTCCATTTCTCAAAGGACTCCTGAGGCGCTGTTAGGTGGATCTCAGGTCCAGCAGGTGGTGGCACATGGACTTTTTCGTGTGTTTAGCACTTGGTAAAGTAGAAGTTGTATCAATTAGATGTTCAACATCATGTATCATTAGATTAGTTGTGGAACATTTCTATAATAGCCACTACGAATCATTACAGTATATAATGATGAATTTATCATGAATCATTGATTTTTATGACCCATCAACACTTGGTCCAAAGGGTTTTCTGTTTACCTGATGTGTGATGTGGAATGATAAGATTGAAATGGGCCAAAAAACATCTGGCTGAGTCAAAAAATAAGTGGCCTTTTAGCGGCTCTACGGATAACAATTGCAACGACAATGGTTGATCCGCAATTGTTTGGGCCATGATGGTTGGTGGTGGTTCATCATGGTTCATCATCGCAATGGTTCACGATGGTTACAGTCCAAACAGTGCTAGGCTGGACAATCGCAACCAAGGTGACCAAAGTCAAAGGCAAGTCTCATCTGTCACTGGTCGATGATTCGCGGGATCGCAAGCGGGATCGCAATGTTCATCGATCCAAAAAACATCACCTCAGGTCCAAAAGTGGTGCATCAAAATGAACCTGGCGATGGAAAACATGCTGATTTTTATGATTAGCTAGTTAATTTGTTAATTAATCATCACGAATTATCTACATGAAAGTCTCTTTTGCACAAACTAATGCAGATTGATGGCGCATCATGTGGATGTCATCGCTAAACAAGGGCGACATTCAAGGCAGCGCCAAGTAAGGCATCTTAACATATCTTAACCATGCGCCTATGAAGTGGCGCGCCGCCGAGTGGCCCCGTGGCCATTTGTGTCCCTACAAACATGGCAGCCTGCTGAAGAAATGGCAACGGTTGACCATTGAAACGATGCCCTGTTGGGCTTCTCCGGTGCCCCGCGTTCCCCCGTCACTGGTGCGAGCAGGGAATCATCTCTCGGCTGGGGTCATGGACCTTTTCCAGCTGCAACTCTGCGGGGCGTTTTCCCGATTTTGGTGGTTTCATGTGGTTTCATTAAAGGGTGGGACCTTTTGCACATGGATGGAGTTTGTTCTTGTAAATAGCTGATATCGGATGTATGACCATTTGAAGGTACCACCATTTGGATCCATTTGGTTGTTGTCACCTGGGTCCATAATCGTGGTACCCGCCATCAAGCTGTTCAGTTCGCCATGCTTCATAGGGAAACCGACAGTAGCTTGGGGGTACACCATGGCTTTGGACAAATCCACCCAGTATAAGCTTTTATCAACGAAGCATTCTCAACCAAGCATTGTGAATCAACCATTTTCAAGAAACCCATTGTCAATCAAGCAGCATCAACCAACCATTGTATCTCGATCAAGCATCAACCAATCATTTTCAATCAAGCAGTGTCAATCAACCATTCTCAGCAACTCTCCTTTTACCACATGGCTGTTTCTGAAACTAGTGGACCCCTAAATCATCCGACTTATATCAGTCACTTGCGATAATAAATCAACCATTCTGGGGGGTCCCTTATTTTAGGAACCTCCCACATTTTTTCCCCCTAGACAAATGCAGGTGGGCGCACGGCTTGCAATTGTTGTTCATCGCTTGGACCCGCTCAGCGACTGTCAGTTGCTTCAGTGCATAAGTTGCAGTCATGGTGGTGTTTGAACCCCCATTCTTGAACTTTAAGGCATCCATTCTTGAACTACAACATTTGTGAACTAACAATGGTTATAGACTTGATAAGCCAGTTAGTGAACTAACATTCAGATACCACCAAAAAAGGGGGTACCAACCATGGTGGTATCCGAATTGGCCAGCGCCAGTTTGAAACTTTTGGCGGTGATGTGTTTAGCTGTGACTTACTGCCGGGCCGGCGGGGCGAGCGGCTGGAGTTCATCAATGTCGCCATTGCCCAAGTTTTGGATTTGTAAAGAATGTGCCACCAATGGGCATTCTAAAAGCCATCTATGTAGAAAATATAAATATAAATATGTATATATGCGCATGTATATATAAATGTACATGTATAATTATATATATATAAATACACAATAGCAATAGTTAATATTGAATCAAACACCTTCTAATATGTATCAAGTTATAACAATGAGAAAGCAGTGGACAGAAAAGCAATCACTTAAGGACTTTAGGATTAGTGTAGGGAGGTTTACAGCAGCAATGATTGATGCTTACAAAATCTTTTTTCGGGGACCACAAGGAACCTATCACATCATCGAAAGCAACAGCCATGGTGAATTGATGGTGGTCAAGAATCATAGTGAAAACAATCAGTGTCAACATCATTATTAAGCATGATTGAACATTGTGAATGATTGGCAAAGAAATTGTCAATTGCCATGATGAAACATTGAAAAATGATCGAACATGAATAATTGTTAGTTGACCATTGTGATCATTATTGACCATTCCGAATGCTTACTGATGATGGCTAGCAGTTCATGATTCACCACTGGTCACTGGTCACGTCATGTTTGATGATTGTGGTGAATCCCTTTTCATTCAACACACCAAAGAAACCCTGACATGGATGGAGTCAACAGAGTCCTCATTTTCGGGGAAATTGAAGAACTCTGAAGGGCAAGAGTGCAGATGGTAAGGGATGAACAGTTCTGCACAAAAAACCTACACACACACACATATATATATATATATGTACACGTAATTATGTTCTTTTAAAGACAAAGTCCATCAATGTAAATTGGCACTTTTCAACGGTGCATAGTTTCTAGAGTCTATGCGCAATTGAAAACATGGCCTTACTTTTTCAGAAACCCCGCAACCACAACTACAAACTACAAACTGATGATCACGCGACGTATCAACATCAGTAACAGCCCTTGGCAATGTTTTCATGATTAGCCATCATTAATGATTAATGAATTATTATCCACCAGCCATCACTGACCATGCTTACTGTAACCAACTGCACCATCATTAATCAATTAATCACTAAGTGCTTCCTGGCAATTCCTACTTTTCACCATGATTGACACGGTGACACGATGATAACCAGCTCGGGTAATCAGCTAACAATGGTGCTCAACTCCGGTCATTAGCAACCATCCACATTGACAACCCCCCACATTTGACGATATACCGATCAACAGCAATCTATTGCTAAACTGATGGCAGTTTACTTATTTGGATCTCCCAGTAATGACAAAGGTCTCACACGGGCTGGTGATGGTTGATAGTGAATGATTCTTGGATAATTACTAGCACTCACTTGGAATTATTCACCACATCGAGCATCATTGACCATCATGACAACTAATGACCAAGAAATATCCACTGCGATTGACCATTAAATATTTCCCACCATAACTATCCGCCACCAAATTATTCTATCATCCACTGAACAATTGACCAGCAACAAACATGCACCAAAATGAACCACCATGAACCACTATTGACCACTATCAACCACTATAAATCAGTATTGATCACTATTAAGCACAACCAGTACTAACTATACTTTAAACACGTTCAATCATCCTGATGGTTCACCCTGATCTTCACAACATCTTCGGGGTCCAGGTCACGGAACCAAACATCCAAAGGGTATTTGTTCTTAAAGAACCTGAGCACCGGCCGGGCACAGGGCACGCGCCACAAGACTCCGGAAACGAATCGCGGATTCGTATGGCGATGCTCACTACACAAAGAGGCTTAATGCTGAGAAATCACATGAAATCACTACTGTATAGTAATACTATGTAATGCTTAGCAATGCCCACGTTTGATTCGATGGTGTCTAACGATCTGTACATGATAGCGTTTGACAGCGGTCTATTGTGTTCAAAATGGATTCTGGTGCTTAACAATTCTTAATTGATGTTCTTTCATGGTGCTTTGATGATGATTAATGGTGCTCTTTGGTGATTCTTAAGAGATCTTGATAATTAGTGCTTAATGGTATTCGAGCATATTTGATTCCATTGATGCATTCTAATGGTGTCGAATGCTGGTTTATCAGAATCATGGCTGACAATGGACTGCTTAAGGATCCCACAGCCAACCAGGGCCCTCTGGGAAACGATGCCCAACTTTCAGAGGTCTCAATCTACCCGAGTGATTGACATTTTATGGGAGTAGAAGTTGAAACACATTGAAGTAGACACAACATGTCAACTCCTGGTCCCACACATCACTCGGGTCTTCATATTTCATTCTATCCGAGTAGAAGTGTGAAGTACATTGAAGTACTGCGCTCTGATGAATTTCCCTTGCATGTCCCAGAATTCAACGCCGAATGGAAAGTTAAGGAGGGAGTGAAGCTTATCCTTATTGGCCGGTGACCGTGCTCAGGAGTCTGCACAACTCTCGCTGCGGAACAGCACCAACACTGATACAGTAGCTTCGACTCCTCAAGGATGCAGAAGTAGCAGCTGTGGGTCAAGGGCCCCTGTAAGCCTGATGAACATTCAACAAATGATGAAACTTGTATTTGTTGGGAGGTTCACTGACCTATTCAATGGGAACAATCATTCTGCCTTGGGAGATGTGGCTAGCACCAACACGCACATCAAAAGAACAAGCTACTTGTCGCTTTGATTGAGCGTTCGGGAAAAGCAGGGAATCCTGGCTACCAGCTCGGCACCGGGTTTCTGAACAGTATCACTGCCCGAGAAACATTGGTGGTTTCTCAAAATAGAGGTACCACTAAATCATCTAATATCAGTGATTTTTTTGTCATAAACCAACCATTTTTGGGGGTCCCCTATGGCTTGAGAAACCACCACTTTCTCACCACATAACGACCAGGTCAATGACGTCACCGCTGCATTTTCACCCAAGGTGCTCCAGAGGCCCTTGAACACCGTCGCCCGGCAGGCAACTATCCTCGCGCACCGTTGCGAGAGCGCAACCCCGAGGGGCAGAGAGTGGGGAGAAGTTTGTCCGCAGTGATGAGTGATGGAGTGCTTCCCGGCCTTGGTGAAGTAGGTAGGATGAGTCCAGCGAAACGGCTCTGGCACATGTGATCCCTGACATCCGCAAAGCCCTACGTTCACATCTCATGTCTAACCCCTTTGACAAGCCATATCATCTTCTAAAGACGGAATGATCATCCGAAGCTGCTTCCATCTGTGATAATGGGCACATTCAAGGATGATCAATTCAAATATTGGCATGAATCGTGTCCTCCAAACATGGCACCAGAGCAAATGCGGCCCTTTCTACAGTAGTTGACTAGCAATGACCTTTCTTCCCTTGACAGGCGAGGCCTACCAAGTGTGGTTTTGCAACAGTGAACTTGGCATTGAAAACCAAACAAACTGACCAACACAAACACCTGCCCATTGGCACAGTCTTTGTCACAAGGTGCGACAACATGTGACAATGGGAGAGCACATCTACGATCAACGATCCACTGAAACTTTTCCAGAGGCAGAAGTTTCCAAAGGGAACTCAGCCAGGAAAACCATCCGATGGCTATATTCGGAGTTCATGGACCCCAAGCCGTGAACTCATGAGCTCGCACCACCTCGGTGCTTGTTAAGCATCTGAAGCACAACAGCCAAGTCAAGTACCTTTACTGGACACGGTCATTTTGATGGTGGCTGAGGTCCAAACTTTCAAGAATTCATTCAGCTGTTGCTGTTTCCCATAGATTGGGGGACTAGCCAAACTAGCCACAGGGTGGTGGAAACCAGACATCATGGTGACCCGTGGGAATGTCGGAACCAGCTGGGTCAGCCTCACCCGGGGAACGATCCGCAGTGGGGAATAAACCATCATCAACCGTGAGCAGCGAGCAGAGGGGTCTTCCGAAATGGTTGCCTTTCATTGGCTTTGAAAAACCACCATCCCCGAGCATCATCCAACACCAACTATCATTAACAAATGCTTGAAACACTTTCTAACTTGTCTTGTTGTTGCCCATATGCCCGTGCTATTGATTCGGCCAATCCTTATGAATGTACCCATGCTCCCTTCATCCACCATCAAAGGCCATGAGCCATCATGAAAAGGTGTATTGCCGACCTCTACGAACCACTCAGAAACCAGTGCTGTGATGGTCATGTACTGCAAAGTATATATATATACACATATATAACTAGATAAGCATTACAAACTGTACATTCACGGTAAAAAAACCGTCCATTCACTATCCTCATCAACCACACTATGCATCACAAAATATGAACAGTTGACCGTCCATTTGCAATCGATAAAGCATCGTTTAACGTCTGTTGTCACAAGCATTACCTAGCTAACAATCCACCATTGAACCATCCATTTACCATCCATTCACCATCCAATGGAAAATCCATCAATAAATGGATCATTTCTGGAGTTTCTCTATGAAATATGTTCATTTTCCATTGCCATGTGAAATTACCAGGGTGTAACCAGCATCCCGCGTTGCGCATCCCGCGTTGTGCATCCCGCTTTGAAAAACCCTGGTCCTCTTTGTAGTCTACCAAGGTGCCTCCTGGCCACCAGGACGAGTGCGAAACGGAGGCGGTGTTAGGACTGAGAGGGGTGGATCCACTGATTCAGGTTGCTTATTCAGATTGCTTAACAGTGGGTAATGATGATGGTTAACAACGATTAACAGTAGCAATTCAGTTTCATAATCATGGTTGATGCAAATCGTTGACAATAATTGTTTACTAATAGTGGTTAGTAAAACGGGATGAGAGGTAAGAACAATGGTTAAACAACCATATGGGGTTGTCCAAAAAAGGTGATATTACAATCACCATAAAGCTGTTCAGTTCACCATTGTGGATAGGGAAGACACCAGTTGTGGACAAAGGCAAAGGAGTTTATAGCAGACAAATGCTAATGGATGCTTACATGAGTGCTTCAATGGCAATCATCAGTCCTACCAGCTAATCATAGCGGTGCTATAGTTGAAAACGGTACCTGGTAGATTGGGAGACCAATGGTGATCATTAGTAGTGGTTGATTCTTTATGATGGCCAGTCAATGGCCAATGAAGGTTAATGGTAAGGGTAGTTAACAACCTTTACCAAATGCCATCAACAGTTGATGTTGAACAAACATGGGAAATCCCATCCGGGAAACAGCTGTTGCTGTGCGATGCGGCAGTTAATGAATTGTGACTGTCTCAATAGGTTCTACCGAGCAATGTCCGACATTATCCACAACTTTCAAGTTGGTTCCTAAGCTCTTCAGTCAACAGCTGGCTGAGTATCACCAAGTGTTTCCACCGCAACTGGTGCCCGAATTCTCTTCACCTCACGTCAAGCTATGGGTGCCGTGAGCTAAGAAGGAACAGGCTTCTTCTCACTGAGATGGAAAGCCTGGTTGAGTGGGGAATCCAGGTGGTCGTACCCGGCCGGGGGTTTCGTGGGGGAAGGGACCAGGTCAGTTCCAGCAGGGTTGGGTCCATGATCGCTGGACCAACTTCAAGACACGACCCGTGAAAAAGTGCAGGGGTCGTTTAAGGTCAATCTTCGACCACGTTGCGGTAGTTGTTCAAACAAGCTGGGAACAAAACATGTCAACTACCAACCATATACTATGATGAACCACCAATTGATCACTAGCGAACCACGAATCAAACATGGTTGAGCATCAAAGCCTACTATTGGCATTACTGGTCAATCATTTACCAAACATCCAACCTAAACTGACTGAAACTTTCTATGGCTGAAAAAGGTGCATATGGCAATTTGCACTGAACCACCACAATTCCTGACCCGACGCATGGGACCCAGTCCAAAAATGGCGTACCCCAAAAATGGTTCACATTGGTTTGCTTCCTGAAAATCGTCACTACTAATTGTTCACCATGAGAATGGGGGTGAATGATCAATCAAGATTGCCAATGCTTCATGGTTGTCCATGTCATTTGCTTCATGGCTATCCATGGCTGCGTTCTGCCACCGAGCTGCGACAGGTTGGCATATGCGCGAGCTCAGGTAGCGAGGAGTTGGCGAAATGTGCTAAGGTGGCTCCGAACGTGGACCTGAGTCCAGCGCTCAGGCGTCAGCCATGACCACCTTCTGGAGGACCATCAACCACGGCACCACGGAGACTTACCCAGTGGTGTATATGATGCTGTTATAACCAATTCATCAGTGACCATCAAACCCATGTACGCAATGACAATCAATGACTACTACAGTAGGGTATGCTATGTGTATATAACGATGTACACAGGCACCAAACCAAATTCACAGAGGTGCACATCACGAATCAGCACAATCAGTCCTTGCCGTTGTCTGCTGTCTACCGACCACTACAACTAAGCGGCACCCCAGCGGCATCAAAAACCCAAGTGTGCAACCCCGGATCGGCCAAACCAGGGTTTCTCAGAATGGGCTTATTCTCAACTTCAAAGTTCTTACTCCAATCCTGCACATGCATTTTTTTCACATGAATACAGGGTGGTCAGCAATAATGACATATTGCTGTGGGTCAAAACCCTGTCCCGTCCCCCTGGTTACCCCATCATTTACGATAGTTTTCCCTATAGTTTTATTGGCTGTTATCCATTATTATTGATGGCAAATATTGACCCATAGCCGTATATAGCTGGTATACCCCCTATTTTTCATGGTTGTCATCCCTTATCATTAACCATTAACCAGCTATGGTTGATATGTTATATCAATAATTTCATTAACATATCAGAGCCAACATCAACCATATCCGGTCACCTGGAGACGAGTCCCGATTCCTCCAGGGCTTCCATGGGATATCCCACCGTCCCAAGCGTCACGTCCGCAGCGACGCCGAGTGGCCCGCACTTCATGGGATGAAACCAAGCAATCTCTGCCTGGCACCTGGAGAGCTCATCATTCCTCGGTGCACAGGGACCATTTGTTGAAGAGATATGGCCATGGGTCAATATTGATCAACCGACTAATGGGGGATAATAACCAACAAGACTATAGGGAAAACAATGGTTAATGATAGGGGAACCAGGAGTACAGGGTTTTGACCCACAGCCATATGTTGTAAGGATGATCAAGCATGGTTGATTAGGGGTTAGGAATGGTTGGTTAGGAATGGTTGGTTAGGAATGGTTGGTTAGGAATGGTTTGTTGATCCATGGATAAGTATGGATTGGTTAATGCTTGATCAGTAATGGTTAGTTATGGTTGGTGCATGGTGATTGAACAACGCATGAATGATTGCTAACCGTTCCCAACCAACTCTTAGAAATAGATATGGTTGGCTAGCAGTGATTGATTAGCAATGGTTGGTTAGTGATGGTTGGTTAGTATGGTTGGCTACGAATGGTTGGTTAGGAATGGTTGGTTGGGAATGGTTGGTTAGGAATGCCTGGTTGATTCATGATTAATAATGGATTGGTTAATGCTTGGTCAGCAATGGTTGGTCAGCAATGGTTGGTCAGTAATGGTTGGTGTATGGTGATTGAACGACACATGAACGATTACTGACCAACTACTACCAACCAACTATTAGAAATAGATATTGCTGGCTAGCAATGGTTGATTCTCAGTGGTTTTTTTGTGATGGTTGGCTAGTATTGGCTGGTTAGTCAAGGTTGATTAACAGTCAATCATGGGTTTCAAACGCTATGAAAAAGATAAGTAAAACCGGTTGATGGCTAGTAATTGTATTGGTGGATGATCACTTTAAGAAGTAGTTTTGTCAAGTGATGTCAACTGCTTGCTGGTTAGTTTCGACATCCCAAGACTATGCGCAAGTCAATCAACCAATCGTCCCACATATAAGGGGAAACAACTTAAAACCAAGTCGATACATGGTTGATAGTAAATGACCGTTGAGATATGGTTGTTGATTGTGAACACACGGTTGAAGATGGTGAATAAATTGTTCCTGACGAAGCATCTACCGTTGATGACGGTTCAACTAGGGTTGAAGAGGGTTGACGGCCAACAAGAATATGTTTGATGATTTTCATGAACGGTCGATGATGGTGAATCAAAGGTTCATGACAAAGAAGGTATGGTGTATGATGGTTCAACACGGTTGAAGAAGGGTTGATGATGGCCAAGACTTGGTTGATGACGGTTAGAATAGGGTTAATGATGCTTAATTAACTTAATTAGTTGAAACATGTTTTTTGATGATGGTTGGTAGTGGTTGCCAGATGGTTCATGATGGCAAATGGTGCTTGACGGATGGTATGAAATGCGCCGTAAGTCCACAGACCCCACAGGCTTGCCAACAAAAATGAAGTCCTTGAAGATTAGCAACACGAACTTATCTTGGTGACTTATAGATCCCTTGCTAAAAATATATTTTTAGTGGTTATTAATGGTAAATCAATCATATGCCAAAAACACAACAAAAACCTAAGTTAGTGGGTATAAGCCATCCAGTTGTTGATCAATCCTGGAGTTGCTTAATGAAATCCTTGAAGATCCAACAGTTAACTCAACTCAAATTCCACATTTTCATTCCGTTGATTGTGTTGGCTCGCCAGGTCGGCACAGTGACCCACCATGAACCAAACGCTGACCGACCATCACCGACCATTGACCAACCAGAACCTACTCCAAGTATCCAGGTGCAAAGTTGATTCTGCCAGCAGCTCTCAATGTCACGTCTCTCACAATTCATAGGCAGCTCAGCAGTCCTCAGCACCATGACACACCAGGTGAGAAGCGCGACTCCGCCGAGCGCCCATGGGAATGCGATAGCACCCCAATGCTTGGTACCTGCCTTCCAAGCATCGTCCCGAAATGTGCTGGTGGCTGAATGCTATCCATAATTGCCATAATTGCCACCATCAGTCAATCACAAAAAATCCTCATTCTTTGGCTCTCTTGTGCTATCTTGTCCATGATCATCTCCCATAATAGCATGCTGTAACGGCAATGAACCAGCTGAAAATCGCCGCCATAACATGCCATAGCTCACTACTAGCTCTCTCCCACCATTCACCAGCCTCGCCCACCAACCAACTCATTGGAAGCGGTCAGCTGAGGTCCCAACAGCCTGGACCTTACATCCCTCTGGATCAGAGCTGAACGGCTTTCCTCAGCAGCCGACCCCACTGGGAGGGGACTGCCCCGGGCTCGTGGCTGGTGGGGAAACTAGGGACTTAGATTACACAGGACCCCTGGGCAAAAGTTTGAATTTACCAGCTTGGGAATGTTTCGCAACTCCAAATTTCATCTTTCCGAATTCCAAAGGGGCAATTGAATCAACCAGTCTATCTGGAATTTTCGGGCGTCAAACGCCCATGATCTGTGGGAAACCTCGGCAGGTGGGGCCTGCCCGGTGAGCCTTCTAGAAGTGCTGCCCAGGTACAGTCGATTCAGGCAGGCTGCATTCAGAAGGTGCTGCAGGTGCTGCATGAAGGAAGTGTAGTAGTGGCAATCTGAGGGCACACTTTGGGAGCCCAGTTTAGGACATGGAGCCCAAATATGCCAACTGGGAATCTGGCTGAGAAATGCTGAGGGATGAATGACATGGGATGACAATACATATGTTGTCTAGGAGTTGACATCAGCTTGCAACGTCACAATAGTTCTTCTGGTTGGTGGTTTCAACCCCTAGGAACAAAAACAGGCCGCCAACCACTTGTCAATAAATACTAGAGAAAACTAGAACTGTTTAAAACCACCAGCCAGTTCATGGATTCTCACAAGTTAAAACACATGGAACCCCAGCACGGTTCAAGTGGACAGCTTCGCCGCGTCGCACCTTTCAGTGGCTTTCTACTGGGTCCGTGGTTTGAACCCATCCAAACATGTGCAAAACCACAGGGCAAATTCCATTACTACATCCATTTTTGCATTGGTTGTGCAGGTGATGATGCAAATCAAAGTGACACCAATTTACATGTGAGCCAACAGCCGACACCTGCCACCAGTTCCGACTGAACGCGCTAAATCTGAAGACAAGAAGCATCCATGCGACCAAGGTCGCCTGAGTTCACGTCGCACTTCAGGTGGTGATCGGTGATATGGGTTTGTCCGTTACGATCAGTAGAACATGACCATAACTCTTGGATGCTTGAGGATAACCTCACAAGGATCCCATACCAAACAAATTTTACAGTAACTGATGCCACTTTTCAGGTCACACACAGCTACGACCTCCTGTGCTGCCTAGGTACTCCGGTAGCCATTGCTGGCGGTATTGGGAATGAAAGTGTCACTGTGAGCACAAAATGCCACGAAAAATCACAATCATCATGCATGAAAGTGTCCAAAAAAAGCAACCCCAGTCATGCATTCAGCATTCAGAAGATTTCTACATGGCCACATCGCCCTCACACCTGAATCCAGTCACCTTCACAAGAGATCTACACCCTTTTGTATGAATGACAAGAGACGGCTGTTTCTCAAGTCATAGGGGTACCCTATTATCATCATCCAATACTCGTCATAGTCACCAACCATAACTTTGGGGTACCCCTATGACTTGAGAAACCGCACATTATCGGTGACACATGGCGTGATCTCCCTCGGCAACCTGGCAGCCCCAGGAGGAGATCTTTTCTGTCTGCGGTGGCACATCTTCAGCCTGCAGCGGGTCAGGTGCTGAATCTCCGCTGGTGAACCGCCATGTACATGGCAAGCTTGGAAGACTATACCAGTCCTCAACTACTGGGCAACTAGATTTTGGATCTTTCTGGGGTATCGGTATCAGCCTCAGCCACTAAAAAATAGTGCTATCAACTGTTGGTTGATACCCCAAACAAGTTAGAATCAACCGGTTTTTTGGTCAACTAGAAATGCTACGACAGCTGGTGGTGCCCCAAGAACTCTTGTTTCAGAACCTGGGTCGCATCACCCCTTTCTTCGCTGGCGCCGGTGAACCATGTTAAGACTGAACCCTACATTAACCACCCAACCCCATGTACACCTCACATTAACCCATTAATTGCAACAGTCGCTGACTAGACTTGTATCACAATGATCCTTAACCGCAAAACCTTATCGTCTACATACAGGGCCAGCAAATTGTCATCTCTGATATGTTCATTACCAATGCACATCACAGATCATCACAGGTTGATAGAGTTGGTGTGTCACCAAGTCTTGGAGAGTCTCTGTCAGCCTCTTTGCATTTCGCATCTCATGAATCGCGACTGCTACAATTCTAGCCGCGTGACGCTTAATGTTGGTTTCTGATTAGTGTAACCCCCCCTATAGTAATGAAAATAGATGAAACCAACAGGTATAGATACTAATCAGAAACCAACATTACTGTATCTCTTTCTTTGTCTTATTGTTCGATGTTCCAGAGCCGTGTGCCTTTGTGTAGCCAGCACGCCGCCGTGCTGCTTCTTGCACTGACTGCCTCAACATTTGTTGGCTTAAGCATTTGAGAAAAACTATGCCATTGAACAACCATTTCAATCCCCGAAAGGAATCTTTTGACCATTGTTGATCATTGATCTTAATCAACCACTGGATTGAAATGGTTGTCCAATTTGATCATTTATCATTGATCCCAGTTTGATGATTTGCAGTTCTTCTGACCATTCTTGATCTGGATTTCAACCACTGAACGGGACTTCAAAGACTGTACTTCGAATTGATCTTTGAGGCCCAACTGAAACTGTACGAATCATCCGCGAAGCAACTGCTTCGATGCTACTGATCAACCAACTTCTTGAGAAACTAAGTTGCTCATACGAAGATGTACCTCCAAAATGGGCACGACTGTCTCTATTATATAAATTAACCAAAACCTTCAGTCGCAACTGGAGTCATGACAATAGCTGTGGACACACCGGCTTCCTTAAACATAGAACTACCGACCATGCTCATATCAATCCAATCTTTGCATCATCTTTATTCGTTTGATCATAAGTAGTTCTATTTCCATCAGCCTTTATCCCTACAATCTAACCATTCTCAACCAGTAAACATTCATCAACTATGATCCATTTAACTATGTTTATCACCAGGTTTTAATCTATGAATAGTGAATTATCACTTCTTATCCTAGCTGATGAAAAGTTCACTCTTCATTCACTTCCATAGTGCTTATTCACTATAAACGATTTCCATAGTGCTCTTATTTCATTCACTCTTCACTTGGCTGTGAGTCAAAACCCTTAGTCCCCCTGGTTCCCCTCTGTTAACCAGCTTGTTTTCCTTATGAGTTTGTTGGTGGAACTCCCCCATGAAGCCGTTGGTGAGTTAACTGCGAGCGACCCAGCTCGCCACGACCACCATGGTCGTGCTATCGCAACAGATCCCGTGGGGAGGTGCCAGTCCCGTGAGCGCCCGGACTTGGTGAAGGGCCGATCGCAGATCCACACCTCGGCAGTGCGAGCAGTGCCGCAGCGGGCGAGGAACCAGGCACCGGGAACCACGACGACTGAGACCCAGCATGGTAGGCTGGTGGGCTCAGGTGGGCCCATGATGGTATACTTGGTGGCTTATAGATCCCTTATATGGAAAATCAATCATATCCCAAAAACACTCAAAACCTAAGTTAGTGGGTATAAGCCATCCAGTATAGTAAGCCATATTAGATGATTCAGCATGATGCTAGAGTAAGCCATGATGGTATAAAAATTCGGGGCAACTTAGTACACCTATTACAATGTTACTAGCTGTAGGCGAAGCACGAAGTTGCCCCTATGATAAATGTCACCACTTACGAGCAGTGAGGATTCACATCCAAGTAGGCCACCATACTTGGTCATCTGAGGGACATCCGAAGCTATGACCGGCGCTGATCTGGGATGGTTCCGCCCCGCATCCTCTTTCATAAGGTCCGTCGGTGAAGCGCCGTCATGCAAGGATGAGCCAATGATCATTGCGGCGAACACATGGTAAACGCTGCTCCATTGTTAACGGCTGATGCGGGCTGATAGTGAAGTATCATGATGCAAGCCACAGTCATCAATGATTAACAGCATTGGTTGATGGCGCTAACTATTGGTTTATCATGGCCAAGGAAGTTACCAATTGATGGCTATCAATGGTCAACGCTTGGTAGTTGCTGATATGGATGATGTTGATCGTGATGGGAAAAATGAGGTTGGGATCCTGACCCTGGCCAAACCATATCCAGATCACTCCTCCCAGGTTTGCCCTGGGACCTGAATAAAAGAAATCGCATTCACACCCTCATGAATTATGAATTTTCCATAGTCATGTCCTATTCTAATCATCAGTTCTCCATAGTCATGCCATGTCATGCCCTATTTTAATTATGAGTTTTCCATAGTCATGCCCCAATGTCAAGCAGCCAGCTGCCGGCATCATAACTCATCCATTTGCACCAGTCCAACGCCAGAAATCGGCCAAGTGGCGTTCATTGCTACCTGGCAGCTGCGGCGCTAAACAGCAGCGTGTCAGCTGCCCTGAACGATGGGTGAATCAACTTAATGGGTTGGTTAATATCAAACTACCCACGTTTTTTTCGGGAGAGCCTTAATCCATCCAGATTTAAAGGCAAATCACCAGCCTTTGAGGATGAAATAGCTGGATGACTGAATGAATATGGGTCTCCTATTATCGTTGGGAGATCAGTGGCTTATCACCTTCGATCATAAACCAGTACTATTTGGCCATTGTCATCCATCCATTCATAATCTTTAACCTCAACTATTCTGGGCTGGTTCCGCGCTGTTCCACTGGCCACACGTCCCTTGGTCCCTTCACTCAGCATCCATCCAAGCGCTTCGTTCATGGGCAGCAAGCAGCAAGAATGGGCCACCACCACACCAGCTACAGCAGCAACCAAAGCCAGTAATGAACACACATTGAACAACTTCACATGGTGGTTGGGTACCCCCAAATCATCCAATTGACCATTATCAGTAATAAACCAACCACTTTTTGGGGTCCCTAGTCCCGATCTTTTTTCAAACAGTAAACATGTTTCACACTTTGCCAACCAACCAGAGTTGCAAGAAACCCGTTGAAGCCACCACTCCTGGCCTTGTCCACGCGCAAGGGAGGTTCGCCCTGGGCAGCCAACCGAACCATGGTTCCGCCACAAGTCTCGTCGAGCTGGATCTCACCTTACCTCACCTTAAGGCCTTAAGGTTTATCAATGGAATTATAAGGGTTTCTCAATGGAATTATAAGGGGTAAGGTTTATTAACCTCTGGTAAACTAACCTGGCGAGCTAGATTTTCACCATATTTCAGAAAAGTGAAATTTTCGGAAATCATCCGTTTCGAGCGGATTTTCCAGCCAGCCATGTTAGTGTACCAGAGGGCAATGAAATTATAAGGCGATATGGCAGTTTCTTAAAATAGGGAAGCACCAAAAAAGGGTTGGTTTATTAATAGAAATGATTCACTAAGGATGATTTGTACAAGGGTACCCCTATCTTGAGAAATCACCGTATACTGTATACCAACTAGAATAGTTACAACTGTCAACTCATGGGGATATGGCAATTTTGATGGTCATGAAATGATTGGTTGATGCCAACCCTGGATTAATAAACCACTCATTGATCAATAGGGGCGTATCCCCCAAAGGCAACTGGTTTCCGTTAAAGTTAAAGTGGTACCCGCCAAATTAATGAACCTAGGATTTATTAATGCGGGGTTGACATTGCTCATGGTGACCTTCTCAGAAAACATTCAAGCTAAATCATAGATGGTCAGTGACGGGGGATAATCAGCACCAGTAGGGACAAACACAAACACACACACACACACCACTTAAGTATACTAAAATATGAAAAATGAACTATCTTGGCGATGATTGGGCCACCATTGATCAGGACCCCCGGTTCTGGACTTCAATCTTAGGCGGCACAAGATGGCACAAGGATGCACCGTACATTGATTCAGCATGGATTGAACAGGAACTGGTGGGTCTGACCGGCGCTGTGGTCCCGCGAACACACACTGTCTGCCCGCCTCATGCAGCGAGCATGGATCTGGCTCAATCAAATCCTGGGGCCAATTGAAAGCATGGCTGGATATTCACCAACCAAATGGCTATGGGGATTGTGCAGTCGCCCCAATTCATAACCCAACTGGTCTATTTGATCAAAATCCGCAGATTCACAACTTACCTTCTTTTGAAAGGAAAATGCTGCCTTTGGAGGCTACCTTTGGTTCAATATTTCAAACACGTGGTACAGTAACTTGTCGTAACTAAATGTCCACCGAGATCAGCTGGTGACGATGCTGAACAGCATGTAAAACGGCTACTAGCGGAGCCTCCAAGCTCTGCTGAACTCAAGCGGAGCTAAGGAGAGGAAGTGACCAAAGGGGAGCCGCCCTTGATGGACACTCGTTATACTTGCCAGCCAGAGTCAAGCTTCCTGTACAGAAAATGATATGGTGCTTTCTCAAGCCATAGGGGTGCCCCAAAATGGTTGTTGGTTTGTTACTAAAAATGACCATTCATGGATGATTTAGGGGGTCCCCTATTTTGACGAACACCCATATACTGCAACAAGAACAGAAACAACTACCACTGTAAATGGTGGCCTGATCCTTGAAATCATACACCGTGAGTCGCTGTTCAACACGCCCAATTAAGCGTACTGTAGAAGCACACAACCTCCAAGATATTGATCAACTATTGCCATGCGACATGGTTTAAGATTCATTAGTTATACAATGTACTGGAGATCCAGCAGTGAAGCTTGCCACAGCATTTTTGATGGCGCATCACTAGCTATGTCCTGCAAAGCTGGTGGTGGCTACACCCAGTCGTGAAGTTTCTGAGACCCCGGCGGGAGTTCCATCCTTTGATTTGCAGTTGTCCCACAGCACGGCGGTTCCGGCCTCGTTTGATGTGACACTGCGCTACCTGGGCATCTTCCTATGTCAAGACCTCTGCCATGGGAAGTCGTTTGGTTTTGAGGACTTTCCTAGTGGAAAGCAGACTTGAACACTGAGGAAACTCTTTGGGTCTGTCCAATCGTGGCGATCCGGCGATCCAAACCCCAAACCTTGTCGCCATGACCATCTTGAGTGGTCCGAATTCATGGACAAACCAATGAAACAGCAGGAATGAGTGAAACAGCTATTGGTAACATGCCGCAGGAATGAGTGAAACGGCCGACACCACGCCATTGTAGGTGGATATGATGTGATATGGTTAGACCCTGTGGATGGTCTATCGTGGCAGCATATTGATGCTGAGGCCTTTACCTTCGGCAAGACTCGCAACTCCAAGAGTGGGAAGTGCAAGTGTCCGCCCCCATCAGACTGCGCGCGCGCGCAAAAGTGACTGGGCTCTGCTGGGGCACGGGAACTATGAATGGAATCGAACATACCAACAGGATGGCTATGACCAACTGGCTCCCGGGCAATGGGCAAGCAGAAGTGCTTATACCTGGCTTACATCACCTTGCATCTCTGGAAATGTGGGGATAGCCAATCATGTTTTCCATGATGTACCCCTTTGGCTGTGAATCCAAACCATCGTACCATCTCATATCCCTGCTAAACATCCCCAAAAACAGCTTCTTCCAGCTGTTGGGATGTTGACTATTTGATTTGTCCACTTGGGGGTGTCCTTGGTGCATACGCATTTAGCTTTTTAGATTATCAACAAAATTCCAGTCATCCACCAACCGAAAAACAGCTCACCCGCCTCTGGAACACTGGACCTCAAGGCTGACCAGCAGAGTTGAGGACCCAGCAGGACCTTTTTCAGCATCTCATGCACCGTCCGTACACCATTTTTGGAGCTCGAAAATCATGGGTCTTTCTTGGCTTGCTGATATCTCTCATTTTCAGTCATTGACTATTCCCAGTGGTTGCCATGGGAGATCATGGGACATCCAGTTAAAAAGTCATATTTGATTATATTTGAGATTTCCAACTGTTCATGGTTAAACTGTTGTTGCTTTACAACCTGCGTTCGGATCTACCATTTAGGTCTGAAAAGAGGGATACCTCCAGTCATCATCCAGTACAATAAATCTTCTTTTGGCAATAAACCGGCTATTTTTAGGGGTTCCCTATGATAAGAAGCCACCATGTTCTCTGTTCCCTATGTTTTCCCTATTTTAGGGGTTCTCATATGTTCTCATCCCCGGTCCAAGTGACACGAAGACCAGCAGAGTTTGCGTCCGTTGCTCACCGTTGAAGGATCCACGCCTGCGCGAACCATCGGATCGTGGCGATCTGCCGCAAATGCAAATATGGTCAGTGTAGGGTTCTCTGGTGGTTTCTTAGGGGTACCCCAAAAATGACTCGTCTATTCTCATAAATGGTTGATAAAGAATGGTAACTGGGGGTTCCCCTATTTTGAGAAACCACCATATGGTTTGACACGGTTTTATATGGTTTTAGAAGGGTTGAACTGGTCAATTGAAAGGGATACTAGCCAAGAATAAGACCAATATGGTGCTTTCTCCAGCCATAGAGGTACCCCCAAAATGATGGTTGGTTCATGATTAAATACATGGTTAACAAAGGATGATAACTTGGGGTCCCCTATTTTCCATTACACTGAGTGATCATTATGTGCACTGTATAGCACTAGTCGTTTGAATGCTGTAAACCATCCATACACGCGAAAATTTGAATAGCCCTGAGAGATCATCATCAGTACAACAGCAATCAATGCTCATAAGTGCTCAGCTATATGATCTTTAAAAAACGATGCTGAATCCAACAGAAGTTGGCTTTGAACCAGCTGCATGATCTCCCAGGAGTTGTGCTGCGCAGAGCAGCCTCGAAGGGTTTGAAACTGTGAATATCACGGCCTGTAGGATTCTCACTACATGGATTGATCCATGAAAAATTGGGAATATCCAGATATAGGCGGTACCAAAATGACCATTTCTTGGCATGATCGCGGGGTACCCACATGAAACTTGCTCTGTCCACAGATTGTTGATCATCACATGCTAGTAACCTAACCAATTTACCACTATTGAATGACGATCGTCTCCTATCATTAACCATTATTAATGGTTCTGACTAGTTATAGCCCCTACAAAACCCTACAAAATCACTATAAAACCAGATATAACCCCTACAACCCCTACAAGATCACTATCAAATCATGATCATATCAACCCTCCATCGAGCAAGGCTCCAACCCGTCGGCTCCGCCTCTCTGGCTCCTGATGAGTATCCAGGTGCGCCCTGGAGGAAGCGGAGCGGTCGAGCGCAGTGGGGCACAACACCCCCGCTACTGGTGATCGGTAACGAAGCATCCCCCGCTTTCCCTTTAGATGGTGATTTCTCCGAAAAATGAAAGGTGATATGCAATTAACATCAATCTTAGTGCAATCCATTGTGACCTACATTGGTAACTTGGCATAGCCCACTGTGACCTCTACACTCGATTGTGAAACCGGTGCAACTACAACCCACCTGTTTGCTCTAATCATACTTTGCATCTCGCGACTCGAGAATTCTGGGAGGCTTCAAATGTTCGAAGAAGTGCTACCAGGTGGGCCTTCCACGGGCCTTTACGGATCCCTACGGTAGCCATGATCAGAGGCCCTGGCTCTCGGCTTCACGAGTTCGCCATCACAGCCACCCTGCAATCGTGCCACTGCCTGTAGTATTGTCCAGGAGTGTACTTCACCAGCTGCAGAGGCTCGATATATGCTGCCTGCACCCAACAAGAAACCAACAATGTGTCAGCAAACCTGAGTAGTGAAGGAGTAGATACCACATGATACATCATGATACCACCACATTCGGCAGGTCTATTGATGTATCACAGCGTCTTGCAGGTGATCCGCACCCCACGACCCGCGGCACTTTCCGCCGCGAAACGCTGGTCATGCGGCGAAGCCAAGGTCCAAACGCCGCAGGTCGCACAGCTGTCGTACCCGCAGCTCAGCGGCGCGAAGCAGCAGGGCGCTCGACACTCCTCCAGCACCTGGGGAGACCAAGGGGTCCACGACCCAGGTCCTCGACACCAAGGGGTCCTCCAAGTAGTGGTCCAAGTAGTTTCTCCGGCGTGTGCTCCCAGACCTCGGTCGCCGAAATCCAGTTGAAGCGGTGTGACAATCAACACTGGTGGCAAATGCACCACATCTCCAACTGGTCTATACATCGACCCACCATCATGGTAATCAATGTGATCAACAAACCAACCACTGCAATTCGACACGAGATGGTAACGCTCAAGCCACCATCGGCCATCAGTTATTATCACTATTCATTAAGTCTTAAATTCTCAATTGTTTTGCTACTAACCATGATTAAGCATATCATTCACCATATCATTACCCATCACTACTCTGGTACTAACATGTACTAACCGTTCCTAAGAGTTTCATCGTTACAACTATATAACAACCATTATTGTTGGTGATTATCCCGTATTGATACCTGTTATTAACCATTATAATCCGCATGATTGACCATTCCCCATATTGTTGGCTACGCCAAGGCTCCATCAGTGGGAAGTGGCCAGTTCATAGCCAGCGTGCTCCACGGCCTAGATCGCTGATGGCATAGCTCACAACCAGGGCCTGCCAGCGCTGACGAGAAAATGGAGGCCCCTTCTGGCTATGGGTCAATACTAACTAACCAATTTCATGGAGGATCATAACCAACAATTTCATAGGGAAACCAATAGTTAATAGTGGGGGAACCAGGGGTAGAGGGTTTTGGCTTTGGTTCAAATGAAACACCAATGGTACATCGCCTCATAGTAACTGAATGGTTGACGATAACCAAACGGTTGATTTCCATTGCCAAGTGTTAGCAAGCGGATGGTTCTAACAGGTTCATTGGAACAAATCAAACGGATATGATAAGCTATGACTGGTTAATACTCTGGAACAAATGTTGAATGGTTGCAACCCACAGATTAATCATGATTTTGCTGCGCTTTTCATCACCCTTGTACATCCTTGTAATGTTCGAACCCATGGTTGATACTAGTACGACTGATGGCCGGTGGTTGAACCTCAACCTATTGCAGTGGCGAATGGCTCAGGGAGGTCCCCACTCGCAGTGGCTTCCTGGTTAAACGTGAGCTGCCCCAACCGCTTTCAAGGCAAGATTCAGCCACTAGAACCTCAAAGCCATGGGTTTCCAGATAGATTTTATACGATGTATGTGTATCATATCAAAAATATATGTATGTATATATATATATATATATATGTAAATTTAAATGATCTATAAATCAATATATCAAATGTATATACGGTATACGTGTTCACCTTGTCCAGATGCACTTGAGCCGATGTTTCATTTACCCAGTCTACCACTGACATTTGAAAGCTTTGGGGCCCGTGGCACTTTCAATCGCCTTGAGTTTGAACGATCATGGCTACCCCTCCTAAAAAACAAATGTAGGGTACCTGTTGTGACCATTTTGATCATTGTCATCGACCTATAAGAAATACACATATAACCGTGGCTGAGGGGTTCTATGTTTAGTCGAATGTTGACGCACCAACTCGTCATCATGTTTTTTCTGTTCGTGGGAATATGATGGCCGATTTACTCTTTTGTGGGAAACTCTGGGTGCCCAAATACAGCATGATTTGCCATAGTTTCCTATGATTTTCCATTGGTTTCCCTATGTTTTCCCTGTTAGATCCTCCCACGAAAGTTGTGATCCGCTTGAAGTTGAAGGGAAAATACCCGATGGACCGACGGATCACTCAACAGCACCTGGAGATACCCGGAGTACATGGGGTGCTGCCACGTCACCACGGAGAGAAGGAGTAAGGACAGCAGAAGGACCACCTGCCTCCTTAGTGCCCATGACTTAGCCGTGGATCGTCCGCGACGAAAAATGCATGGGAAACCCCGGAAGAAAATGAATCATTTGACTGGTTAATACTGGTTAGTCACTATAAATAGCTACTCAATGGATGATTTGGGTGGGTCCCCTATTTTGAGAAACACGCTTTTGAGTGATGGAAATGACTTTGGTGTACCCCCATGGCTGTTGATGATTGTTGATGTATCTCTGCTGCTTGATGGGTAAGCGCTACAGTCTTAATTCATCAGTATCAACCATTGTCCAGCCGTATCACCATTGCGAACCCTGCTCCATGGTTAGTTCATTATTTGATGGTCAAAGATTGGTTAGGTCTTACATATTCTCAACCAACTAAAAACAGTTCACAACTTGGGATTCTCGAGGTGATCAGCCTTTTAAGCTCTGACCTCATCTTCCATACCTAACATGTGCTTATAGAAATGCTGAGGAACTGCTTAAAAATCATCAGCAATTTCGTGCCAGTCATCGCTGTCAGAAATGGTTGAAACACGACCATACCTTGGTATGTCTGCTCGCCAACAATCCTGGTGATTCTTGATCATCAGGTCCCCGTGGCACAAAAAGATCCCACCGAACCTTGTGCTTCCAGCTGCAAATAGGGTGAACCATCGTACTCCCATAGGTACTCCCATATTCCGATAGGGTCCGTTTTGATATAGACGCGATCGATATTTGGTTGGACACCATGGACACGCCCAACTTAGCTACATGATGGACGTGAGATGACCGGTGTTGCTTGTTGCTTTGTCCATCAATGGTTGTTGCTTAAACATGCTGATGGGTTCTACCACTCACATTCACAAACTCCTACTACCGTTTGGAGTTCTGGTCTCATGACCAGCATCAGCCATCGTCCATCATGTCATCAAGTGACTGTTGACATCTGTTGATCATCTATCGCCATCAAACAGCTTTTTCTACATCAGCAAGCAGCCTTTCCACCATCCCTCACCATCATTCACCGGCTTAATTAACGACATGATCAGCAACTGTTGCTTGGTTCCACCTCCATAGTTTGCAGCACGGGTCCGTCCCGATTTCCGCGGCCCAGCCAGGGCCATCAAGGGCAGCGCGCACCCCCAGAGCAGGGTCACTGGATAAGCACCTGCAAAGTGGGACCGCCCCAACTGGCTCATGATGGTTAATGATGCTTAGTATTTTTGTCCATATAGGTTTACAATGGTTGGTCATGGTCGATAACGATTCATAGTGCTTAGCGATGGTTGAACACTGATTCAAGTAGTGGTCAAGGATGATTAAGTTACTGCTGAAAATAATTCTGAATCATGGGTCGCAAGCTGTAAAGGCTCATATGATACGCCCAGCTTTAACCGGCCGGAGAATTGTGGCCTACAGTTGTTCTACAAGCTGGTTGACTAGAGGCTATACATCTAAATGTTGCTGGCACATCCGCAAAGCGTATAAAAGAATCTGGAACCAGACTCCTTGATGCTGTGAAATTTTTGAGTTCCACCCCGCAATTTTGTGTGCAAGTGTTGAATTTCTCCTAATTCCGGTGGCAACACAAAGCGTACAGGTCACCACCAGGCATCCACTGGCAACAAAAATCGGTAAAATCTGCCAACAGCTGGACTGGTCTGAGCATACCTTCAAAAACTTGCTTGTGGCTTCCAAGCGATCTCTTTTTACATCCAAATTGTTGTTGCTGGTTGCCTCCTTGATTTGGCAATTTGAACAGATCATTTCTGATTGTGAGTTTATACATGTATAATTATGTATCATACATATCTTTATATATATATGATACAGTAAACGCCTGCAATCCATATCAATCCATGTGATGCCAGTCAGCACTAAACACATCAAAAACCAACACCCTACTAGCTCTTGAATCAATAAGTCATACTATTTTTCAAAAATCTAGTATGACCTTCCAGTAAACTACTGGTAACATCGTTCTGGAAAGTCCAGCGATGAAGGCGTATCCTGGGGCCAACAATGAATCAGCTCCCGGGGGGGTCACCCGCAGGACCAATAATCTATCGTTAACCAGCCAGGATCGACTGATGAACCATAGTCAACCAAAATTAATCACAAACAATGAGCATTTATCTCATAGACCAATGGTCTTAATATACCACCCGCTACCATTCAGCTGGTGACCTTCCATCATGTGGAGTTTATCAGCAATTGGATATCTCTCTCAACATAATTTTGAGTACTTGATGGTTACACATTGTGGCCGCAACTTACACATAGTGGTCGTGAATGAACCATGAATTAGCTATTAAATAGCTATCAACCAACCATTATTCGTCGCTGTTGATCATATACACAAATTCACCATGAGTTAAGTATTATCAAGCAGTTGCAAAGCATTACCATTAATGAACCATGATGAACCCATTCATATCCATCATGGGTGTTTCTCAAACAGAAAGGGACGCTGTGCGCCCGTGTGTTTTTCATGGTTTTGGGACCCTTCCCATTAAATAAGAATAATTGACACCAAAAACACCAAAGATTTCAGATAAATATGACTAGTTGAGGAATTCTCCTGAAATCTTTGGTGTTTTTGGTGTGGGGTTTGGGCCCTTCCCATTAAATAAGAATAATTGACACCAAAAACACCAAAGATTTCAGATAAATATGACTAGTTGAGGAATTCTCCTGAAATCTTTGGTGTTTTTGGTGTGGGGTTTGGGCCCTTCCCATTAAATAAGAATAATTGACACCAAAAACACCAAAGATTTCAGATAAATATGACTAGTTGAGGAATTCTCCTGAAATCTTTGGTGTTTTTGGTGTGGGGTTTGGGCCCTTCCCATTAAATAAGAATAATTGACACCAAAAACACCAAAGATTTCAGATAAATATGACTAGTTGAGGAATTCTCCTGAAATCTTTGGTGTTTTTGGTGTGGGGTTTGGGCCCTTCCCATTAAATAAGAATAATTGACACCAAAAACACCAAAAACACCACAGATTTCGAGAGAATTCCTCAACTAGTCATATTTGTCTGAAATCTTTGGTGTTTTTTTGGTGTTTTTGGTGTTTTTGGTGTGGGGTGTGGGCCCTTCCCATTAAATAAGAATAATTGACACCAAAAACACCAAAAACACCAAAAACACCAAAAAAAACAAAGATACCAAAAGAATTCCTCAACTAGTCATATTTGTCTGAAATCTTTGGTGTTTTTGGTGTTTTTGGTGTTTTTGGTGTGGGGTTTGGGCCCTTCCCATTAAATAAGAATGATTGACACCAAAAACACCAAAACACCAAAAACACCAAAGATTTCAGGAGAATTCCTCAACTAGTCATATTTGTCTGAAATCTTTGGTGTTTTTGGTGTTTTTGGTGTGGGGTGTGGGCCCTTCCCATTAAATAAGAATGATTGACACCAAAAACACCAAAGATTTCAGACAAATATGACTAGTTGAGGAATTCTCCTGAAATCTTTGGTGTTTTTGGTGTTTTTGGTGTGGGGTTTGGGCCCTTCCCATTAAATAAGCATAATTGACACCAAAAACACCAAAAACACCAAAAAAAACAAAGATTTCAGGAGAATTCCTCAACCATTAAATAAGAATAATTGACACCAAAAACACCAAAAACACCAAAAAAAACAAAGATTTCAGGAGAATTCCTCAACTAGTCATATTTGTCTGAAATCTTTGGTGTTTTTGATGTCAATTAAATAGGGCCCCTCTCATTGTACTAATTATTGCTTGTTCAATTACGGCTTGATGAATTAAGGCATAAATATATATTGCAGTTTTAAATATGGCCCATTTCATTAAGGAATATTTAACAGCAATATAGCCTATTTCAATAGAATCTAATTAATTAGAGCGTAGTGTGGGTACTCTAATTAGGATCTAATTGATTAGAGCATATCATAGTATATTTATTCACCAACAAAAACGCCAGAAACACTAAAGATCGCAGGGGAATTCCCCATATACCAGCATTTGTCCAAATTATGTGGTGTTTTTAGTATTGCGCAATTAAATTTAATTGTAGCCTGTTAACTACGGCCTCTTGACTTCAGGCATACATCAGGATGACCTACTTAGCTATCGCCTATTTGACTAGGGCCTATTTGATGATTGCATCGCCCATTTGATTAGGGCCTGTTTAATGCCTGCATAGCCTATTTAATTAGGGTCCATTCAATGACATTATGGCCTATTGAACAAGGCATGCCAAAAACTAACAAACTTACTTAACCGGATCCACTACGAAGCCTCACATACATATGCATACATGAATATTGGTATTAAATATTTACTATATACATGTCACCTTCATATTACAGCACCTTTGTAACTTTCAAAAAATCAGTGTTTCTACTGGAAATACCACGGGCGCAGGGCGTCCCCCTCTCTTCTCAAAATATGGGTGCCCTTAAATCATCCCATATGGAATATGTTTTTCATCAATAAACCAACCATTTTGGGGGTTCCCTGTAGCATGAGAAATCATGGTTTAACCATTATTGCTGGTGATTATCCCTTATCAATCCCTGTTATTAACCGTTACAATCCCCTATACAAACACTAAACATCAAACAGTTCACTGTACATTAACCATGATTATTGGTAAGAATCCCTCATACCCTATAAAATCAGATCAAATAAGTCATCTATATGATCATTGTAGTCCTCTATAAAATTTCCCGTAATCCCCTATAAACCCCTATAATCCCCTATAATCCCCTAAAAAATTCCCCATAATCGCCTATAATCCCCTATAATCCTCTACAATCCCCTAATCATTAACCCCTATAATCCCCTACAATCCCCTATAATCCGCTAGTCATTAACCACTCCAATCCCATGATGACGACTGCATCCCGAGCGCGCCTGCGAAGTCAATGGCAGCAAAGAAGGCGCCCTGAGGCGCCAAAGCAGGTGCCAAGGATGCCGCAGCCGCCAGCCACTTGGCATTACCTCAGGGAGGTTGCCCCGCATGGACCCACAACGGCGATCAATGGTGGTTTCGACCTAGCCAGTTTGGGGAACCCGACGCGAAAGTTGAGAATCTTAGCAAAGAAAAGAGTGATTTTGGTGGTCATGGATACCGTTCATATCAGGGACCTTGAACATATCATCTGTAGAAATGACCGTATCCAAGTATCCAACCAGTCACTGGTGGTAGGGGAATCTGCGGGCGCGGTGTTTCCCCAAAACTTGTGGCTGAGCGTGGAGCGAATGACATGGCTATCTCTGCAAGGTCCAGGAAAAAATCACCGACTGGCACCGCATCTGTCCGGAAACACTGCCAAAAAGTGAGCACCAAACGACCACTTGCTACGCTGCAAACATGGCAAAGGCCTTGAAGCGTTTTCCAATGCAGCATGCTAACACAACTCCAGACTGCCTGAGACACTCTGATGCAGTACAACAAAACCGGAGCAAACTACACATTTGTGAGTGGAACATGAACATTTTGACATGGCTTGGAGTTACCCTCACTGAATCCACCCGCCGATATACCAAACTTTCTGGAAAGGCTGCTTACCATCAACGGGGAAATTGCAGCTGAGAGGCCGCAGAAGGATCTCAATGCCAAGTTCGTTCCCAGAATTGTTGTCAGAACTGCAAAGCAACCTCAAGGCAGGCGTATTTAGAATGCTGGATTCCCACCAGCGCACAATGGTAACAGCGGGGAAACATCGAAGGCTTGGACAAAATCATGAAATCATGCGAGATCCTTTGTGCTGTTGAAGGTAATTCGGTGGGTTTTCTCGCTCAAAGCGTTTCTTAACATCAGAAATATACCTTGAGAGAAAAACATAATCTGAAACAAGCAGGATGCTATGGCAAGCCAGACCTGTGACAATCAGTGTCACGGCCATCTTAACTGATTCAGTTACTTGAGGTTTCGGCGAGATCCTGAGTGCTTTTGGCCAGAACACTTCGTTGTTCTGGATTAGAACATTCTGCAGGCGGGGAATAAAACGTATCCAACATTTCCGAGCCGCCCAGGGCACGCACTGCTGAAGAAATTGGTCCAGTCTGTCCTGCGTTCGGCAAACTGGTCGCTGCGGCTTGGAAGGGTGATCTTGCAAAACTACAAAATGGCTATGGGTCAATATTAACCAACCAATCATGGGGGTTAACCACCAACAATAATAGGGAAAACAATGGATAATGATAGGGGAACCAGGGGTACTGGGTTTTGACCCGCTGCCAAATGTGAGGGGAAGGGGTAAAGTACTGCCAAGATGGTCCCACCAAGAGCAGAAGAACAGGGTTGTCTTTTGGAAAGCCATCCGTGCTTGAGCCTACATATCTGGTCCCAAGCAGCCGAATTGAGACGCACCAACCCAACATGATGCCAACCGGACAACCAAGTTGAAGAGTTCTTAACATTGATTGGGTCCCAACCAAAATATAGGATCGAACCTTCCACTCCTTGCAAGTTCCTCAGCAAAGACATCAATACCTGGTTGGTGGTTTCACCATGAAAAATATGCTCGTCAACCAACCAGTTGTTAACAATTACTAGGGAAAAACGAAAAATGTGAATCAAATTCCACCAACCAGTAGTTGTTGAACCACTATTGTTGCTTATTATCCCCTATGATTAACCACTATTAACCATGGTTAAAACCACCAACGTTTGCCACCACTCACCCCGCACGCCCCGTACCCTGCGGTGCCTGGCCTAGAAGGACTGCCACTGGATCCTCTCGCAACGACGCACCGTGGAAAGGTACCAAGGCCAAGCCCAAGGCTGACCAAGTTGCCTCCAAAACAAATAGCAAAGCCTCAGTCTGCTGACAGGAATGGTTAATGGTTCTGTTAATAATGGTTAATGGTGAATGAGATATGGTTAATGAACCAACCAATGGTTCTACTAACAATAGCAAAATGAGATATTAACCAATGGTTAATACAGGATTAATGAGATAATGGTTAATAATAGATTAATGTTTTATCTACCAATGGTTAATGAACCAATGGTTAATGGTTAATAACAGGTCATTACTAACCAATGGTTAATGACAGGATTCAATGAGTTAAGCAACCAACCAACTTCATGGGGATAATAACCAACAGGATTCAATGAGAGACATTTTGTTAATCAATATTAATGAACCAACCAACGGTTCATGGTTAATAATAGGAGATAAGAACCAACAATAATAAGGGATATACCAGCTATATATGGCGGTCATTATATGGCGAGCTGGGCCAATATTAACCAACCAACCAATGGTGAAATAGCTGATTAGTGGTTAATAATAGGGGATGATCGCCAACAATAGGGGGTAAACCAGCCGGTCATGACAGGATTCAATGAGAGACGTCTGACATGGCGAGCTGGGCTGGGTCGCTCGCAGTTCACCAACCAATGTTTATGGAGGATTTCCCAACAATTCCATAGGGGAAAACAAAGGTTACTGATGGGGGAACCGTTTTGACCCACAGCCATTTGTTTCCAGGAGGGCACTCATCCGGAGCTAACGCTACAAGTGCAGGGAAGTGGAAAAGGACCCAGTTTTTTGAATACACGTGTGGACAAACTATGATCGAGCCGCATAGAATCTAGATGGAAAAAAACGATAGGTGATCGAGATACCCAAAGATTTCCACTCACCAAAACCAGGCAATAGCTGAGTTGACAAACTTAGCTATTACGGTGTTTGAGTATCCCATCCTGACTAGTTTACAAACACAGGGATTTCTCACCAAAAGCACTGCTGACTTGCAGCCAACCACTTTCGAATCCGGACTAAGTTCCCCACAGAGCCCACGAAGATGGCTCGCTTAATACGTCCGCGCTTAAGCTGCAGGATGGATGCAATGCTGGGCGTCACTTCCAGGTAGACGAATAGCTGCATGATGCTGGGACTTAGCGGCACCAGGTGTCACCACGGAATCTTGAGCCAACCAACCCATCCACCCACCCACCCACCAACCAACCAAACTTGCTGAGAACCATTGCTATTGTCGGCACTTGTTAAGCTTAGTGACTATTAGCTAATCACCAATGGTGAATCTTGATGACGAGAAGAGCTTTTCAAATCACCCACGATGAATGACTGCCAATGAGCTGGGTGGAGATGTTAAGCGACCATGGCAATAATAGTCGCACAGGAACGTTCCCCTCAAAACACACAGATTCTCCAGTAAACCATAACAGGACATTGGAGTGGAACCAGCTCCCAACCAACACGCAGTGAGTGGAACCAGCTCCCATCTGTTGTTTGGAATGATTCATTGGCAAATTGCTGTACACCAAATGGAACATGCTGCAGAATTTGGCCATCCCGCAGTGAATCATCGTGGATAATCTTGGCCCAAACCATAGAACCAGCCTGGCCATAGATGAACTGATGAAACAACCAGCAGCTGGTGGATACTCCTGTGGCTTAGTCAAAAACATTCAAAAACACAACCAGAAACAAGTGGTTGATGTCAAGTGGCCATCAGCCATGGTTAGCGGTGGTCAACAACCTAGCGGCTCTTGGCATGACATCTGGAGGTGTTGCTTGGGGATGGGGTGGAGCTCCTTCCCTGTTCATGTTTTCACGAGGACATGCTTACATGGAATATAAAAAACAAGATTTGGTAATCACCATGTGTCATGTGCCACCACTATATACATGACAATTGTATCCAAAATAAGATACACGCTGCCTGATAATTTCCATAAATCACATGTGCATGCACATATATTAACATAAATCATATACACTTAGAAACTCAAAAAACCTCAAACTATCTCAAACTTACATGCTCGTGGTTGTAAGGATGCGTAATATTCCAACAGTCACGGGAACCGTGCGATTGCCACGGCACAAGGATTTGGCGCAGTTCCACCTGAGACACTGTTGCACGATGTTGCCATACACCAACCAAGGAGGGGGCACTGTTGGTCATCCACAAACATCAAGGCTCATGGATAAAAAATGATCAACCAAGGTGAAGGCTTACAGGTCAAAAATGAACCAACCAGCCCAACAATCAGCGGTAAATAGCTCCCGTCAGAGTCGGTTTCCAGGTTCACGGCTTTGATTGTCACCCGCAACCTTTGGCAGCTAGGTGTTTTTCCTGGGACTCCTACAATGAACAATGGGGTTGCTGAAAAACAACGAGGTATGGTTCCTAGAACTCATTCCCAGGGGTTGCTGAAAACTTTGGACATTTACATGGTGGTTTCTCAAAAATGGTTGGTTTATTACTATAAATGACTATTAATGGATGATTTAGGGGTACCCCTATGGCTTGAGAAACACCCACATGTCCCCTCAGTGTGCTGAACGTTGGCGCCGAGAATGATCCCCAGCACAGGCACTACAATGACAGCTCAGTGTGCCATCTCAATGCGAGACGGTGGCTATATCCTATTGCCTTGCTATCTAAACCACAAACCTTTAAGAGCTGGCCAGCCAGTCTACCTTAATCACAGTTGATAAGGGTTGATGCATGGTCAATATATGTCAAATAGGGGGACCCCCAAATCATCCACTATTAACCATTTATATCAATAAACCAACCATTTTGAGCTCCCTATTTTGAGAAACCACCATACATCTCATTGCTTAACATAAACCACTGGTGATTCCTGGTGGCTTTCTGCCTGTTGGTCAGGTCCCACGGCTGCAAACTGGATGTCTATCACCCATGCATCGGTCAAGAGGCACTGGCACCATGCCCGTGTGCTATTGTTGTTTAACATGTGAAAAAACCTTGTCTAACATGTGTTTTTTTCACATGTTAAGCTACACTCTGGTTTCCAATTGGTTTCTACGTCCCTATTTGCTTGTTCTGTCATAGCGACAAAGGACCACCAGCCATATCCACAGACATTGTGAAGGATCAACCCTTTGGCAATTGCTTTGCTTATCAGTTTGTGAGAATTCAACAATTGACAATTTAAGTTGTCCCATATATATATATATATAAATACATAAATGAATAGATATACATATATATATATATTACATTATATTACATATTCAAGAACTGCATCCAGCATTGTGGTTCAGCACCTCGTCAGTTGCACCCGGTTCCCGGGTGCTGCGGTGCTGCCAGGGCACCAATCACTTCGCTGCAGCCGTGGCCACTGGGCGAGCGGCAAGCCGCTGCCAAAGACCAGCAGGCTCGCCAGCACGAAACCCAACCTGGCACCGGGAGGATCACCTATGGTCACCCTGTCTCTTGATGGTAGACTATATATCTATATCTATATCTATATATATATATATAGAGATAACCAAAGGATCAGTTGGGCCACTGGAATATTTTTTTGGGTAGAAATGGATGATTTAGAGTGAAACGATGTTGCACCTTGTTGATAAGGCAGCTGATGAGTGATGATCTGCTAGAGCCTGATGGGATACGCACTAACAATTCTAACGTTTGGGTCGCAAACGGCTGTCATCATACAGCGGCTTCTCAGGTACCCAATAGTTGTGATTTGGCCAGGTTTCTTTAGCCACAAGGTGGTACTAGTTTGCCTATAAATGGGTCGACACAACTAGAATGACTCCGTTGTGGATCTCTCAGCGAATGCAATGTATGGTGGACATGACCGTTTCAGTCGATGATTTACCGGCAAATGTCTCTTGGTACGTGGATGACAACAAGACATATACCTACACCAATGACTAAAAAAGGCTATGCTCCGGAGTGGTAAATATCAGAATAGTGCTAGTGCTTTGTAGAATGGCCTCCCATGGACTACCACATGAGTGATTTTGCATTTATTGGCACATCACTACATAATGGCTTGGAACATGTGCCTCGTCAAGTCACTTTGAGAGGGTTGTGAAAGCTGTGCTCCTGTTGAGAAATCTATCTTAGCCAGCGACTTGGGCCAATGCCGAAGCCAGTATCAGGGGCTACCCCATTGGTCCACTTTCTCCACTGCAATCCTCGAGCAATCCCTGTGGCATCGTCTTATCTGGTAACTTAATAGTTGGGGTGGTCATGACAAAGTTGAAGTTGTACCAGCAATACCGGAAAACAATCACAGGCAGTTGTACACTTGCACTGCGAATCAACGGGTTGGTGTAGTTTGCTTCCAAGCTCATTTGCCATGACTCACATCAACACCGTTTATCCACCGTCCCGCCGTCCAAGCAATCATCTCAAACATATCACATTAAGTAGTATCAACTCAATCAACAGCTACACTGGCCATACCATGCTCCACTAGCGCAGCAGTATAAATCCATGAGCCACAATAATGACCCCCAATCACCATCTGGCATGATGCAGCAGCCCAGCCGAGACACGTTAACAACCCATTGATGGCTGCGGTGCGGGTGGTAGGACTCTTCCATGTCAGGGCGAAGAGAAACAATGCAAGCAACCCACCTGGACTCAGGGCACCATGGGGCTGATCCACATCACAGAACTCTTTGAGTGAATGGTTGAACAATAAGCAGTTATATATGGCCATGGGTCAATATTAACCATCAATAATGGCCTATAATGACAAACCAATTTATAGGGAAAACAACGGTTAATGATAGGGGAACCAGGGGTACAGGGTTTTGACCCACTGCCATATAATCATAACCATGTTTCTAACAATAGCTAGGTTGATAATGCTGCTCCTGGGGAGGGTCTTCTTGTGACCCAACGCGGATCTCACAGAACAGCCGTGCTCCCGGAGGTGGAACCCAAGCACTTCGAGCTTTCGGTGATGTGGACTACAGCATCGACATGGCGATCCTTGATGACCCGACCCTGGGGACCCCTTGGTGAAAAAATCCCTTTGAAAAAACAAGTCCCTTTGATTTTTTTCCCTTGAAAAAAATCCCTTGATCAACATTTCATTCGCCTGCTATTAGTAAGAGTATGCACAACAGATTGTTTACAGTATGTTCTGATAATCTTTCATGGCTATCATTGCACCTCCATTGCGGTTGTGCATATACCAATGTTCGCTTTGCAAGTGAAGGGTTGAACCAACATCCAGATTTCACTGTATCACTGATGTACCAATGCAAATACAACATGATACTGTAGCTGTTGCTAGTGCCTGTGGGACCAAACATGTTTGACACTAGTAAAAGTGATTGAACTGCCAGGGATGCCACCACGGCCAAGGGTTGGCTACTGAAGGTCGCCACCGAGGGGCGAATCAATGGCTGTGAATCCACGCCGGTCACCGAAGAGAAGAGGGTCCCAGCTTCAGCGTACTGCGACACCAGAGTGGTCATCATCAACAGCAAAAACAATGCGGAGACCACCGCTTTACCTTTGCACGGACGCATGGGGTGCGTGGGCAGTGCGGAATTTTCGGAGAGATTGGTTCGATTTGGAACTAGAATACAGCCAAGCCCTGAGTCATGGCAAAAGACAGCACTGTGGGAGCGAATAAATCGCCATGTTGACCCCTACCTCCAATGTGAAATGGCAAGACAGGTTTCAAACAAGAAAAGTAGCCAAAATTTGTACTGTGGATCTGCAGATCGATTGAGACGGTACAAGAGCAAGTGCTTTTCGGGGATTCTCAAACAAATGAAGATATTTTCAGCAGTTGGTTATTGAAATTGCTGAATCAAACCTATAGTCATAGCTCTACCTGCTAGGGCAGAGCCATAGGAGTCGACCCCTCACTCCCAGGGTTTGATCCGTTGATCATCACGGGTTGACCTTTTACCAAGGTACCTTTCTTCCCTAGCCTCCGTTCCGCCATCACCGCGAAGCTCACCTCATTACGGCTGAAGAGCCCCGTTGAAGGGGAGGTATTACTTCTCTAGAATGGTATTTCGTAACGGGGTCAATAATTCAATAGATTTAGTCGATGGTATTCGGTCAGTTTGTTAATTGGGAGTACCTTCAATTCTCTAGAAGCCTGTTCCTATATCAATTCCCCATATAGATTGAGTCAAAATAATCTACTATTGTCATTGACCATCATCCACCATTCCAGTACACCATCATGAGCCATTTTACTCACCAATTGTTATCCATTTTAGTTAACAATCATGAGCCATTATTCATGATTAAGAATCATTATGAACCATTATGAACCATTATTTTATAAACCAATGAACTAGAGCAAACTTATGCTAACTTATATGCGTAATTATACAACTATGGATACATAGAAAACATGTAAAGGACTATATGGAACGTCGTCGTGAACAAGTGCAGGTAAAATCAACAGCACTGGTTGGCTGGCTGGTTCAGCATGGTTGATCAACACTTAATGATGGCTGATAGTGGTGCATCAATAGTACATGAATCCTTTATTCAAATGACAATGGTAAATTGATGCTTGCTTCATCGCGGTCCAAATTGATCAACAATTATGTAATCCCAAACATGTCAAAACAATTGACCCCAAACATGATTAATCAACAGTTAATCCCAAAAATGGTTAATCATCTTAATCCCAGAAATGGTTTATCAAGCAACAACTAATCCCAAACAGGGTTCATCAAAGGTTTCACATCATCCGAGACTCTGCTTCCGATGTGCTTGACTCCTCGACGATCAAGTCTGTCGCCACCTGAGCCTCGCAGGGGGAAGTCCAGCCGTAGCTGGTTCTTGTTTGATTGGCTCGCATGGTTTCGCCGTCATCGATGGAGATACCGAGATACCCACATTATGGTCATAGTGGTTGCCAGGATCAACGAACCATGAACCAGTCCCAGGTTTTGAACTCCTTTGCTGTTGGGAAATCAGGGACTTGGCCGAACAAATCTACGGACCTAGCATCATCGATATGTGTACGAAAACTCATCTGGTCCCTGCGAGCCCCCGTCAACTGTTCACCATCTGGGAAGTACTATCCCTTTTGGAGCAATAAGGTGACCAGGTACCGGTACATCGGCGCCATAAGAATGATTAACAGTGACTGCTAGTGATATTAAAGGCCCCAAAGCTTCTCCCTGCGGAAAGCAATGTCAAGCCCAGCCAGTACCATTCTTGGATGATCAGGTAGTCCGTTGCGGCATTACCACTACCATCACCATTGCCATTATTATCACCATTGCCATTATCATTATTGCCGTCCTCATTACCACTACCATTCTTAGTCTTGACCATCATTGCCATTATCATTTTTAGCCATTACCTATCATTGTGCAATTATTACCACTACCATTCTTAGTCTTTATCGATGTCAAACCTACGGTTGCAGCATCGCGTCGCTGTCCTGCACAAAGAGCAGTCCCCAAGACAGCAGCATGACGACCAGCGAAGGCACCTCAGCTGATGAGGTCATGCGACCTCAACGGCGTGTCTCGTGTGTTTACACAATTGGCCGACGAAGGGTGTGTCGTGTCAACAAGATTCAAGACTTGTATTTATAATAGTTGATTCTAATTATAATACATATAGTTGTCAGTCCGACGTAGCCAGGGGAGTCCCCCAAAATTGGAGTTCTTTGATTTGTTTGCGGCAACTATATAATGACCTTTTGGAGACGATATCTCGGGACACCCGAAATGTGCAGGTAGCCACATTCAATACCCACGGTGCCTCCGCAGCTGCTTCTGGAAAAGTGCGTAAGTTCTCTTGACTTCAGACGGCTTGAGACCATCAGAACAGTCTGCATTCAACTGAGTCCCATCATCAAAAGCCGCTGGTACAGCACAAAGGTAGGTTCCTGAATCCGTAGGTCTTGAGCCCCGTTGTGGTGATGTTTAGTTGGGATGGGACTACCTTTCAACCTTGACAATTGGCATACTTATGGCGTGAAAGGCGACCTTCTATTTGGGTAAGTTCTTTTATTCTCCAATTCCAAGGGTAATGAAGATTTAAGTTTGATATGAAACACGTAGGTGGATTTACACAATCACCTGATCACATCATATGGGCGATGAGAGACACCCAAGAAAACACCTTCAATTCAGGATGTTCCATGATAAAGTCTGAGCGCGTAAGGAACCACACGCCAACAAGTGTTTCACTCGACATTCTTAGCTGGAAATGAACCAGTTTGGTTCACCAAACAAACCAAACTTGGGTCATCGCACCAGCCCGCGAGACATCTTGAGAGCCCAAGTGCGAAACCAGCTGGGGCGGTGGTGTAGGGCAATGCCAGAAAGCCGCCTCCGATGGCTGTTCCTGTCACCTCAGTTGGAGATCGATCGGCAACCAATCATCTGTAGCTGGTGCCCAACCCCACATGGCTTGTGGCACCCCTGTACCCTGAGCAACCAGCAATGATGAAGGATTTGTTCTGGCTAATGAGTGGCGTACAATTCAAGACTTGTCGTGTTCAATTGCGAAACATCAGGTGGGGCAAACATCGATATGGATATCACCTTTTGGTGTACCTTGTTGAAAGACTTTTCCGCAGTGCGAGATTACCATATGGGGCTTTCTCGAAATAAGGGTCCCCAAATCATCCAAGAGTAACCATTTGTGAGTATAGTAAACCATCCATTTTTGGGGTTCCCAATTTGGAGAAACACCCATATAAAGAATATTGGTGCTGCCAGAATTTGCTTCGGTCAACAACCAGTTCCTTTGTTTTTGGTTCGTGATCCCCACACACATAGCTTACAGCCTGTGGCTCATTCGGGATCCCTGCCAAGTTGCAAGGACAGCTGCGGTGGTGTCGCGCGAATCCCAGGGGACCGGTTTAGCCGCAGCAGCACCACCCTCTCGCCTGAGTTGAGCGGATGTTGAAATCCTGTAGCGCTGGTAGGTTGTTTTCACATGGCAAATGATGGAGCTTCATGGAGCTTCATGTAGCCTAATTGAAAGATATCAATATTAATGAAAAATCCATATCAATACAATTCAATAAATCATATGATCACCCCGAGTTTTGCCAGTAAATCTCTGGTGATTCACTATGCAATATTTGGGGTGACGTGGATCTGCTATCAAAAAACAGATCTCCATAACCCAAACAACCAGCAATGCGTCAGAAAACGCGGCCAGGTCTCAGCGTCTTTGAGAGTTGATGCCATCGCCCTGGGAAGCAGATTGGGATCACTGATCGCGAGTAGCTCGCTGTGGAAAAAAACTGCATCTCTCCGAGACCAAGTTCTGCTTTTTTACATAAGTCAGATCAACTTCACAACTGTGCTGGCAATGCTTTCTGACCACCAGCAAAGTCAAAAAGAATAAAACATCAGATCAACAACTTCTGCTTTTTTTTACATCAATCAGACTGATGAGACCAACTTTTACACCACAACAGAAATCACATGCGATGATCGGCCTCGATCGCCATAGCTCCTGGCCACAGAACAACGATTTGAATATCCCAACCCTACCATCACAGCCATTGATTAGTGATGTTGGGGCTTGGGGATGGTTTGGGGGACCCGGAAATGTTGAACCTAAGGGGTCCCCAAAACATCCCACAACTGATGTTGGTTATTATACCCAAAAGCCAAAATGACTTTGAAGGTGATGACCTGCAAATGGTGCCTGCATTTTCCTCCGTCAAAAGCTGACAACATTGCCTACAGCTACTACAAGCCCAAACATGACTAGATCTCTGCACCTCAAACAAATTGGCCAAACAAACTGTTTTGCTGTTGCTAAACAAACCATCTAATTTTACCTTCTTCAAACAATTGAAGAACTCTTCTCGCAGCTAAATCTTCTATCCAAAATCTTGGAGGAGCTTTGCCCCAGACTCTTCAATCTCCAAACCAGGGTACTTTGCAAAGTTTGCAAACTTTCTTGGATGCACATGTCAGAAAACGAAAGTAGCACAGTAAATTTGATATATGCATGAATTTGCACGTAGTTACATATTTTGTGACCTTCCTCCATCCAATAAGTAGTCGTTTATTCAAGTTCAAGAAATGGCTCCAGAAAACATGCCCAAACTGTCGACAAACAGTGTAGATTGCAGTGGAGTCTCCGATCATTGAATATGTATTTTCGGGGGGGGGTACTGAACATATGCTACATTCAGGCAATTTTTGACTCCTATGAACAATATTACGGTAGTCAACCAACCAACCAGCTTTTAATACTAGGGATAAAAATGTTGTGCACCACCACCAACCAAATTACCCCCTCTCTGCGAATGAAAAAACAGCAATCAGGGGAGATCCCTGATGAGAACTACCCAATCTCAAGTGGAGAACTCGCAGCTGCTATGACCATGATCAAGTCAACATTGAAATGGTGGTTTCTCAAAATAGGGAACATCCCAAAATGGCTGGTTTATTCCTATGAATATGGTTTATCGATGTTTATTGGATAATTCGGAGGGCCCCTATGACTTGAGAAACATCCAAATGTTTCTGAATCATTCTCAGGGGTGGCATCCATGCGGCTGAGCCAGTCAGCAAGCAACGCTGACTAGGTGCCAATAAGAATCATCAACCAATCATGATCAGCCATCAAGCGTTACACCTATTTCACCATCATTACCCAATCATCAACGATTATCAGCCATTATCATCAACCTTGATGAATCATCATCGACCATTCATGAATCTGTTGTCATCGAGACTTCTTCCCTGTTTCCGGTCCTTCCAGCTCTGAATCCTTTGTATGGCAAGGCTGCTGCCTGGTCGCACGCGTTTGGTCCGTCATTTGTTGCCGCGGGATGAGGTGATAATCATCGTTTCAACCAATAAGCCCAGCCATGTTCAATCTTACGGTTGGTACACAACCAACATCTGAAACCATCACTTGGCCTAGCATAGTCAAGTTGGAATACTTGAGGTTCCAAAACCGGAGGCCCGGGCAATGATTGTCACAACTCCCTTGGGGATAACCAGCTGACATTGCTTCAGAAACACACCACCAGCAGTTTCCACTCATTAGCTGTCAATGGTTCCATTGCTTGTTGGGAATTTCTAAAGCTGGGAGCACTGTCACCAGCTTGTGGCTGGTTGGTGGTTTAACAGTAGTTGTTTTACCACTATTGTTGGTTATTATCCCCTATGATTAACCACTATTAACCATGGTTAAAACCACCAACCAGGTGGTCGTGGACATTCTCCCACCACTGGCCATGCACAGCTGAGCCTGGCCAGGCTTGACCCAGGTCGTGCATAACGTGCAGCTCGGCTTCGTCACAAGGAAAGGCATCTTTGGCCCTTTTTGGACGTCTGGCACTGCTGCATCCGTTGTGCATCCGTGGTGTGAAAACATCATGTATAATGGTAACCGTTACCAAGGCTTTTAGGGGGATACCCCCTATGATCATCAACCAGGGGTTTAGCTTCATCCTGGGTTACCATTATTTTCTTATATGTGCTGGTTTCTTTACCCAAAATGGTTGGTTTATAACTAATAAATAGTCAGTATTGGATGATATTGGGATCAAAACTGGAGATATTGAACAGATATTGAAATATCCACCTCGTGGAGATTGTTTATGTCCGCGAATGCTGTCCATTCATCAGTTGGTATATCCATGTCGATGGCTACCCCCTAACAGTCAACTGCCCGAAGTGAACTGATCAAAAATGGATCCCAAGTGGATGGTGGTGCCCCCCAACTGCTTGAGTTTTCCCGCTTAAAATGATGATGTATTTTGAGTTTTCATGTATCTATTTGCTTCTATATATATCTATACATACATACACATATACGTTTATATCTTTTTGGACTGGTTGTTTTTGAAAGGTTTGGTTGTCCTCATGGCCGATGGAACTCCCAACCAACGCATCTTCCGCCCAAAGCTGGAGCCAGAACGCATCCGGACGTCATGTCTTGCTGCGGTCCACAACCACGAGAGGCAACAGATCCAACGGGGGACTGCCTTGGGACATGACGACGTGTGCGGTGCCTCCACACCCAAAGCAGCAGCGCATCGTTCAGTCGCTTCTTGAGCGCAACGCAGCTCCTGGATCGGATCATTGGCTGATCATTGGATCAGGACGTGCTCAGGCTGCAGCTCATCAGCTGCATAACGAATTGGATGTCTCCAAACACAGGGGTTCAACGGTTCAACCTTTGGCATCGCAGGGACCACCAACAAGCTCATATAAAGACCTCACAGTTTGTGTTCCCACGCAGTCATGCCGGTTTTCGTGTGTGAGATCATGAACTCGCAACCTAAGTGATTCATCTCGGAGTTAAACATGAGTCATGAATCATAATTATCCAACTCAATTCCTACTGTAACCGCGACTTTAGGGACTTCTCATCCCCATGACACTGGAAACAATCTCATTCTCATCAGACTGCCGCGCATCAAAGGTCAGAAATCCTGCAATTCTTAATCACATGTGATATGGTGGTTTCTTGAGATAGGGGTACCCCCACGTCATCCTTTCTTAGCCATTGATAGTGATAAACCAACCATTTGTTTGGGTCCCCTATTTGAAGAAACAACCATATTGGCCACCATGTGTGTGCCAAAATGCCACAAGGGTTGGGTCGTACAAGAACAACCAACAAATGATGCTGATACCAACCACCACCACCACCACCACCACCACCACCACCACCACCACCACCACCACCACCACCACCACCATCACCACCACCACCACCACCACCACCACAACCATCAAAAACAAGAACAACAAACAAAAATAGAAGCACCGGCAACAACAGCAACAAGAACACGTAACACTTGGGATATGAATGCATGCATCGTCGCCAAATCGTCAACAATGGTTTCATGATGGTTCATGGTGGTTAATGACTGCTCATTGTGGTTAATCATAGTTAATCCAATGGGTTCGTGATTGCATTTGCAATGGTTGTGGAACCCTATTCATATCAATGGTCAACATCAGCTAGAGTTGACTGGAAAACACAGTTTGTGCACACCCCAAAAAGCTTAGATCAGTTTCCATTATAATTCATCGCATGTTTGGGTTCAATGTCATCTGCATGCATTTACACATGTTTACATAACATCCATTTTTCTTATACGCGGGCCACAACGTCAGTTTCCACATGAATGACCCATTCCGCACGGTCATCAACCATCATTGGCCTCAGCAGCCTTCGAATGACCCAGCTCTAAAACCACCGTCACTCGTGCTGCACAAATCGCGCAAGCGATTTACCATCGCTGCACAGCTGGATCTCCCATTGATCATTCGCTGTTGGGTATAAAAATTACTGTAGCAAATAGCATCCCCTGTTGATGGCAAATCCATTGGTTCATAACCCCATTAGCAAATAGCATTCCCTGTTGATGGCAGATCCTTTGGTTACCCTAACTCCAACTGTTTTTTACCTTCAATAGCTGGTGATTTACCATCTACGGGATCTACCAGGCTGGTGATCTACCATGGTCCCCCACCGGTCCGGCCTCCGTTTCACCGTCGTCAAACAGGAGCGGCCAATGCATGGCGCAGGACTTCGACGTGCGACGGCCGTCTTGAACCACCTGCGACGTTAGCCGTGGTGGTACCCAGGGACGTGACTTATCCAAGTTGAGTTTGTCAGATCTGAAAACCATCCATTTTGGGACACACCATTGGGTGGTTTCCCAAGTCCTAACCCCCAAATCATCCAGTTCATTCAGTTTATTGACCGTTTCTCTAAAATAAAGCAACTATGGTAGCAACCATTTGAAGCCAATTCATAAAGTAACCATCTTTCCATCATTGATCGATCATTAACCAGTAATTAACCATATCATTAGTCACCCAGCTTCCATTTTTGGACAAGCCCAGCCCTTGACCCCGGCGGGAACCCGCCTGGCCATGTCGGTCCTTCTGCAACGAAGGCTGGAAGCCCTGGCGCTCCTGTGCGGTGAAAACCACAGACGTCCGTCGTGGCAATGGATAATAATGGTTCATGATCTTGGTGGCTTATAGATCCCTTGCTAAAAATATGCATTTTTAGTGGTTATTAATGGTAAATCAATCATATCCCAAAAACACAACAAAAACCTAAGAATTCGTGGGTATAAGCCATCCAGTACTGGTTAATGATGGTTAATTGATTAATGGCTACTTGATGGTTGATACTGGTACATAATGATCAATAACTAATAACAATGGTTAACAATGGCCGATCATAATGGATGACGAAGAAGACAAGATCTTGTGATTGTGGCTGTTTATAATTGGTAACAATGAGGCTTATTGATGACAAATGATGGCTATTCGATGGTGAATGGTGGTTGATACTGGTTAACAATGGCAAATTGAATGATTGTGATGGCTGATAATGATTATTACCTGGTTGGTGGTTCAACCACCCCTCTGAAAATCATTAGCACATGAGCGCCGAAGTCACATATAATGGATAACAATGGCACATTGATGGTTAATAATGGTCAAAAGTGGTTTCACGATGGTGAATTGACAGCTATGATCGGGGTCAGTTCACGCACGAAGTCACATATAATGGATAACAATGGCGAATTGATGACTAGCTAATGATCAATGGTGGTTCACTGTGCTTGAGAATGGTTAACCGATGGTTGACCATGGCTCATTGATGGTAAACAATTGCTGATAGGGGCTAATAATGGTTGATAATGACTAAGAATTGTAGGTAAGGTGCAAATACTTGTTGATAAAAGCTACTTATTTTACTTCGTGTGATCCCCACCATCTCGTGCAAATTTTTGGCATTCTATCTGGCATAGCTTTTGGCATTCTATCGGGCATAGCTTTTGGCATTGTATCTGGCATAGCTTTTGGCATTCTATCTGGCATAGCTTTTGGCAGGGGAGTTGAGGTCCGGCAGGGAACACTGGGCGTGGATGATCGTGGTTGAGGTCCGGCAGGGAACACTGGGCGTGGATGATCGTGGTTGAGGTCCGGCAGGTTTCTGGCCGTGGATGGTCGTGGTTGAGGTCCGACAGGTTTCTGGCCGTGGATGGTCGTGGTTGAGGTCCGACAGGGAACACTGGGCGTGGATGGGCGGGGTTGAGGTCCGGCCGGGAAGCAC
>VSDK01007991.1:205841-225869 GCA_009767595.1 Symbiodinium kawagutii | reverse complement strand
ACAGTTTGGTTGGTTATTAAAAACCATTATTGGTTGGTTAATATTGACCCATAGCCATATGCCAACTCCCTGCCTTTCAACAGCCGAACAATAACAACCACAGCAAACCTCGCCCAGTGGGGTCCTTGTAGTCTCTTGGCCACCAAGGTTTTTGCTCCGTGTCGGCCAAGAAGCTTCCATGGACCACACTGGCAAGCCGTCAAATGATCAACGATGCAGCAGAAAAATCGTTGCGACACCATGATGTTTCCCCAAGATGCGTTGCCTCCACGTGTTTCCATTTTTTTTAAAGAACATCATGGTGGCATGATTGCAGGCTGCCCTTCAGCCTTCTTCCCTGATTGCATCCATCCTGGAGCTGTTGGAAACCTTCGAAAATTGGGGAGGTCGAAGGCTGGTGCGCCTTCTTTGTGGTAATCCGAGGGTGTAAAACTCCATGTTGGATATATCCATAGCTCACCCGCCAAGGCTGTATCCCAAAGCTACTAAGAAGGCTGGGAAACCAGCCATTTAGCTACCATCTGTGGATGCACCAACTTTTCACAACATGCAGCCCCAAAGGTATCTTCATGGACTCGTTGCAGCTCAACATCTCTGCTGCTGCCCCCGGCCTACATTGGCCATGTCCCAAGCGGGTGAGCAAGTTGCTGACTTTGTCTCGATTGTGTATTTCCTCGGCCCACTGTTCTGCTGTCGTTACCATGGATGGTTGCTGTCCACTGTGATGATGGTTACCTGGTTGATGTCGGTGTTCATGGTGAATTAATTGCCAACGATGTCGGGTGATATAGTAAGATGATGCAACTGAGATGATGTACCACCAAGACAATCAAGTCATAGGTAGATAGATGGATAGATGGATGGATGGATGGATGGATAGAAAAATAGGTAGATATCAAATAGTGTAGTGCAAACGTTGTATAGAAATGCTGGAAAGTAAATACATGCATATGTATCACTACAGCTTACTCCATGTGTACTTGTATATCTTACGCTATCTTGTCTTATATATATATCGCGTATCCAGCCTCCAGACCGAAAGGGGTGCTCCCATTCACCATGTCGAGTCATACTCTTCAACTCGCTGTTTTCTGCTTGGTTTTACAGAGTGCTGTTTATGGCCATCCCTCTTGGATCGTAGAAAATCATAAGCACAACCAGTAGATGGCCAGTCCCCATTGTTGTTGGTTTTAATCTATGTTGCCAATCAACTCATTGTTGCAAATTGATTTGTGCCCATGAGCCAACAATAATAATTATTGTGAACGACAACAATAATCAATCCATGTTGGTTCATTGTGCCTATGAGTATTGTGGTTGTGGCACGGCATTAACCATAGGCACAATTAATCTTTTTGACAACTAGTACTATTACTGGATTATTTACCATAACATTAACTCCTATTCGAACATCCTTCTTGTGACTCACCATCACCGCATCCGTCGCCCTTGGAATCTGCACGGCTGCCGAGACTCATCACAGAGCTTCTTCGCTGAGATCTCATCCATGAACATCGGACCAGCCGTCCCGGTATATTGTCGCCTGGCTGGGCTAGCCCAGTAAGTGGTTCGTAACCATGGGGATTGTAGCTACCACAAGTGGCTTATACCATCATGAGTGAACAACTTATAATCAAGGTTACTAACCACTTACCAACTAGGATAATCTAGGATGATCCAAGTACAAGGCGCGAGTGGCAACCTGACAGCCCGTTGCTGATTCTGGTGCCCAGTTCGCCTCGCGTGGTACATGAGTGCGATCATTTCCAGGCTCGCGGGCACGTTGTCCTTGGTGACCTGCTCATCGTTTTCATCACCTCGGCGCTGCGCAAGAGAATTCCTGGAGTCGCTGCCAAGTCTGTGCTGGGACAGCAGATCTGGGGGGTTCTCAAGTCATAGGGTTACCTCCAGTTATCATCCAGTTTATTGAGCATTTGTAGCAATGAACTGCAGGCATAACTTTGGGGTACCCCTATGGCTTGAGAAAGCCACATCTATGGTGAGATATACTCTAAGGAAAGATATATACCGTCATCTGTTGATTCATCTATAGTATATCATGATACAATCAGCAAATGACAGTGCTTACCGGTGGTTCTCACCCAATCGATGATATTTTCATGGACGCCACTGGAGCAACTGGGAATACCTCGCGCTAGACATCCCCCGTCTCTCTAGTGCTGAGCCTGTTCAAATGCAGCTTCTCTCCCATGGAAGGCCATGTGCTCCAATGATGGATCCGATGGATGGTATCCCATCAACTATCAATGATAAATGGATGATAAATGGACACCCTTATCAAGTGACAAAGGGACCAATAATCATTTATACCAGTGATGTGGTTCCTTTTCCACACTATCCCTTTAACCATTTCATGCCCTGTCTTGATTTGACCCCCAAGAAAACATCAGCTTCTTTGCCATCTTGATTGAAATGTCGACTGTTTATTCTCAAACAACATGTCAGAGAAGCCTAGTGTTCCCCATCATTACATATGATTTTAACATTATTATTATTGTTATTATTATAGATGTGTTAGGATGGCAAATGGGATACCCCCATGTTTTGGATAGCATAGCACTGTTTAGCGTTCTAGGGAACTCTAGTATCTGCACCAGGAAGGTCTGACTTGTCAGTACGGCTTGGCTGCCATAGTCGCGCAGTTGCAAGAGAGCACAAACTTCAAACTGCCAGAATCAGGGTACAAAAACAAGCCACAAGAAATATTATGTCAGTGAAATCAGGCAAATCTAGATGATATGTAACAATATATGTGTATCAACCAATTGTTGTAAGTACCACAATTCTCCATGTTGTTTTCTGGATGACACGTCGCCTGCCACCCGCATTCTAGTCATCTCCCACGGCAGGCTGAACTAAACACTGTCAGTCTCAATATGAAATTCACCCACCAGAATGCTTGTTTTGTGCGGAAACCATTGATACCAGCATGTATCAGGCAGGGGTTCATACATCTACACGGTTGTTTCTCATCTATAGCAATTAATAAGCCAACCATTTTGGGCGGGTTCCCCTTTTTGTGTTACGACGTGTTGGGAAGGAATGACTCTGAAAGATTCATCCAGCACCATCAGGGCGACAAGTGGCAGACCCGCACCGATGTCCACGGCACAAAGCCGTTGAACGGCATGCAAATCTCTGCAAGACCTCCATGGCCGGTGGCTCCGTAACAGCAAGCAGAGTCGCCAAGTGGTTGGTTGCTGGTTGGTTGCTGGTTGGTTGCTGGTTGGTTGGCAGGAGATTCCTGGTAACAATGATATGCTTAGTTCATGGAGCAGGAGATTCTTTGTTTGTTGGTGGGCTGGTTCCTGAAACATTGAAAACAAACAACACATATCCATGATAATGTTGAACCAGGGAAACTGCCGAGGTTCACTGGTTTGAAACTTCTCATCATCCGATTTCAACCTGGAACCATCAACTACCAGCTGGCACATTAATATCATGATCATCATGAATCATGATCAACCATAATGTCTTCCCAGGATCAATAAACCCCTGGTTGATTAATAGGGGTATCCCCCAAAGGCCTTGGTTTCCCATTACGAAGGTAGCTCCCCCAATTCATCAACCAGGGGTTTATCAATCCTGGGTTAACATGGTGGCTTATAGATCCCTTGCTAAAAATATATATATTTTTAGTGGTTATATGGTAAATCAATCATATCCCAAAAACACCACAAAAACCTAAGAATTCGTGGGTATAAGCCATCCAGTCAACATTCCCCATCATTGACCACGAGGCGATGCAATCACCATACCCTGGCCAGCGGTGAATCACTCGAGTTACCCGGCTACGAAGATCGACGCGTTCCTCGCCTTTGGGATTCTCCGGCTCCTCGCGGAGCTGCGTCACGGGACGTGGGGGGCTCGGCAGCCGACCATTCCAATGGGATGCGCTTGGGGAGCACACGGGGAATGATGATATCACATGGCATCATCATCTACATGGGAGTTTCTCAAAATAAGGGACCCAATAAATGGTTCGTTTATTGCTATAAGTGACTATCTACATACTAGATGAGTACTCGGGTATATAAAGCTACTGATATGTTCGAAATAGTGAATCGACAAAGCGACATAGAAACAGCTTGATTAAAGCAATCAACTTGAAGACCCCTTGCATAACCGGTAGACGTACTACATGGAATCCATTTTGGATGCAAACGGTCTACTCTCTGGCAAGTTGACCTGGAAGTGAAAAAATGCACCATTCATAATAGCTTTACTTGTTGAAAATTGTGATTTTAAGCTCCCAGGTTTCAGTTTGCCAGAGGGTATACCACTTAATCGATCCAATCATCCAAGCATTTACCAAGCATTTACCAAGCATTCACCAAGCATTTACCAAGCATTTACCAAGCATTAACAAACCATTAACCCTCTGAGTTTGCCAGAGGTTGGTTAATGGTCGGAAAACCACTGAGCAATTTGGGCTCTGGGCACTCGCCAATGCGGCTTCTTGCCATCTCTCGGACCTGCTGACCTGCGATGATTTCGGCATGCTCGGCAGTAACGAATCGCTACACCCCAGGATGGAATGAATCAACAACTAGCATTCTCAACTACATTGGTGTTTGATTATCAATCACTAGCCATTATCAACTAGTTGTCAATCACTAACCATTCTCAACTAGTGTTTGATTCATCTACTGTCCACATGATTGACTACCAACCCAAGGCTACCACTAATCAATCATGGCTGACCGATCGATGATTGACCGTTGACGAATCATGAAACTTGCCAGCATCAACCAGCATCAAACAATATTCATCGCAATCAAGCATCATCCACGATCGTTTAGCCGTCAATCAACCAAGAATCAAGCATCAATTCATTAGCTAGAAAAATAATCATCAACTAACCAACAACACAATACCCACTAAATCCCAGTACTATACCCTCCATTAACCACCCATCAGCCACGAATGAAGCGTCAACCGCTACTTCACCACCGCAAGCTCGGCCCGGCCGCTCGGCTCCAGTGCAAAGCCCGGCAGATCCGCTGGCAGCACCGCCAAGACCTGGCCCGATTAAAGCGTCAGGACAGCTGTGATGCTTCAGAAGTGCTTCGCAAGTGGTGGGGGATGGGTGGGTCATGGGTGAGTGATGGATGATTGATGGTTGAATGATGGTTGATTGATGGTTGATTGATGGTTGATTGATGGTTCAATTGATGGGTGGTTCGTGCAGGGTATATTAGTGGTTAGGTAGTTGTCAACCGATGGTTGACTGACGGTGAACGGTCAAAGAATGGTTCGTTGGTTCATTGATGGTTTATCAATGTTTAGTTGATGGCGAATTGACGGTGAATCTCTGGTCACCTGATGCTTGGTTCGTTCATGCTTCAAAGGGTAGCTGATGGTTCGTTGACGGGTGGATTAGTGCTTGATGAACAGTTCGTTGGGTTGTGAATCAGCTGGCTCATGACTGTTAAATCACGGTGAAAGAATGGTTGAATAGTGATTGATATCCAAATGACCAATAGCAAGCGATTGTTGATGATTGAGAATGCTTAACAAACTGTGTGTATATGGGTCAGTATAGACTTGACAAAGCTGGTTGACAATGCTTACTATGTGCTTGATAATAGTTACTATTCATGGTCGATAGATTTTGCATACTACTGTAACTTGTACCATCTAAATGAGTCTAAATTGATAAAATTCTAAATGTACTGGCATTTCGTTGGAACAGCCCTAGTAGCCTAGCATTTGCTTGGAACAGCCCTAGCTATCCCTAGCTCGGTAGCTCCCTCCCGTGTTGACCCGGGGGATAGCACGGGAGCCCTGGCAGCACCATCCACGCCGCTTCCCCGCCTCCGAAGTCCAGGAAGCTTCTGCCCGGACCTGCCCCGGCAGTGCGCCCAGGGCGGCAGTGCGCTGTAGATCCAAATGGGGCGAAACCAGCTGATCTAATGATGGTTGATGGTGAATCAGCTGATTTAATGATGGTGAATGGTTGATGATCAATGATGGTTGATTCACCACTGATCCAATGATGGGTTGATGGTCAATCAGCTGGGATGATAGATAATGAATGTGAATGATCTGAAAAAGACTGCGTGAGCTCGTGAATGATGGTGGATCAGCTGATGGTCGTGGTCCTGTCTTTCAACCTAGACCTCAAGTGAGGGTGAAGATATGCAGCCTATACTGATTTCTCGAAATGGGGGAGCCCCAAAATGGTTGGTTTATTAATATCAATGGTTAATAAACTGGATGATGTGGGACTTTCTCAAAACAGGGGTGGGGTACACCCAGATCATCCTCTTTTTGAGTATTTATAGTCCTAAACCAATCATATGGGTGTTTCTCAAGCCATAGGGGTACCCCCAAATCATCCACTAGTAACCATTTATAGTAATAAACCGATCATTTTTTGGGTCCCCTATGGCTTTAGAAAACACCATATTCAATCAGGGGTACCCCCAAATCATCCACTAGTAACCATTTATAGTAATAAACCGATCATTTTTTGGGTCCCCTATGGCTTGAGAAACCACCATATCCAATCATGTTTGGGGGTTCCCCATTTCGCAAAGCCACCAGATCCATGGGCACAAGGACATGGACCTTCCAAACCGTGTGTCGCCGCTGCAATGCACTCTAGCGCAGCCCAAATACGAAAGCGCATCAAACGGACCACCATGACCACCGCCACTGTAGCAAACTTGCTGTCAGAATACGGAAACAGTTGAGCATCTTTGTTTCGCATTGATTCGTAGTCGTCAATTCCTAGCAACATTCCATGCTTGCAGCTAGAACAACCATGGCTGCTGACAAGGGTGACTCCAAATGTATTCTGCCGCTGGCTCACGAACAGTTCGGAGCCTTGGCTTCGTATCCCAAGCAGTGCTACTTGGTGGCGCTGGTACGGTGCGATTCGCGGCGAAGCCACCTGCCTCCGTAGGGCCGCAGAGACCGATGCGCACGAAGTGCCTGGGAAGTTTTCGACGTGGGGAGGTCCATGCTGATAGCTGATGTAAGGAGGTGGGGAGTTGGAGGTAAGGCAGCGAAGGTTGGCTCCTGCGTGACGGATCTTGATGTTTCATGCTTCATGTAATTGATCCCTTTGGCTTGATGTTGGCGGTCCGTGATGGTGTGTCGATGATTTAAGGTTGAAATAGTTCATGCGGTTGACGATTGATACCTACTTATGCCAGACCGCTGATGTGTCATGGTTGATGGAAGATCACTTTTGGTTGATGGTTGATGGTTATTTGTTTGTGTGTGGTGGTTCATGGTTAGTGGTTGAGGCTTTATGATTGATAGTTTCTGGTTTGTGGTTTATCCTTTGTGGTTCATGGCTAATACGTGGTGGTTAATGGGAGATTGATGGAGATTGATTTTGCGGGTACCTCCACAATAGAACCCCTGATCGATCCTGCACGCGTGCACCTAAAAGATGATGATGAAAAGGTTATCCGACTCGCAAACATCAACATCAATGCTGCGAATGTTCGTCGCTGTTTCCTCGAATTTCACGCTCGCTGCTTCCTTGACAAATATCATAGTTTTACTTCCAGAGGTCCATAGTGTACAGCAAGAGTGTACAATGACTAATAATGCTCAGTAGTGACACATTAATGGCTCAGTTTCAAACAGCTGCCAGGTACAGCCATGATATTCTGAGCCAGCAAAGCTTGTGCTGTAAGCCCTGTGGCTCCGCTAAGACACTTCTAGGAACGTGTCGTCTGTGCCAAGGTTGAGATCCTGAGCTGTACATCAGCGACTGGTTCTGCACCCTTTAACACCGAAGTTTCAGGTTTCGGATCGAGTTTAGACTTCCAGGGTCTTACATTGTTTCATAGTATTTCACATTGTTTCACCTTTCAACTTTCGTTTCGCAGGCACGTGTTGCAGGCAAGATTCCAGGGGTTGAGGGAGTTTATGGGAGTCCTCGAGCTTACGCAGAGCTCCCTTCAAGAAAGCTCCCGGCAACATATGGGTGTTTTCTAAAGTCAAAGGGGTACCCGCAAAAAATGGTTGGTTCATTACTAAAAATGGTTGCCTAACCATTCTGTGTCTCAGAACAGGGGTACCTCCAAATCATCCAGTTTATCAACCATTTCTAGTAATGAACCAACCATCCATTATTTGGGGTCCCCTGTGTTGAGAATCTATCGTGTGGATCAAGCTCTAGTTTCTCAACATATGATCCATATGATAGTTTCTCAAAATAGCGGTACCCCAAAATGGTTGGTTTATTCATAAAAATGACTATTGATGGATGATTAAGGGGTACCCCTATGGCTTGAGAAACCACCATATGATAGTTTCTCAACATATATGATCCATATATGATCCATATATGATCCATATATGATCCATATATGATCCATATATATCCATATGATAGTTTCTCAACATAGGGCACCCTACCGATCCCATACAACCATCGTCTTGAACGGCCAGGTGCCAAGGCTTTCCATCCTCGCGGATCACCGTGTTGCACAGGTACTGGTAGGCGTTCAGCACTTCGGGCTGAGCGGGGCCACCGGCAGAACGAATCGGGACACCCGAACAGCGGTTCGGGCCACCGGGGTCAGGGCCCAGGTAGATAAATGGCAACAATTGTTGGGTTTAAAATAACCTGTAAACTGGTGATAATATGGATTTACTGTAGGTATAACATGTTTACAATCCAATGTACAGCCATGTGATATCAAGGATACCACATGCTTTACCTAGAGTAAATCCAGTTTGGTATCAGAATGATATCGACTCAGTTGTGTGGGGCATCACTTTGAGCTGATGGAATTGTTCACAGGCCCGCTCTGGCGATATCGTGTTGCTGGCTGTTTCGAGCAGGTCAGTGGCTCAAGCTCATGAATCAGGCAAACGAATCGGACCAGCTGATAAAACAGTTGATAAAACAGTTTTTTCAGCATGGTTCACAGGGAACTGTCAGGGTGGTTAAGCAGCTGCAGGTCATAATCAGCTGATCATTACTGATTTGTAATCATGAGGCATCTGAAAACCTTCAGCTACGGCTATCTTTGTTTGGAGATCGACAAGGAAGCCGAGGCGGCTTCAGGTTGTGTCATTGTGCAAGCAGCGTCACGATTAAACATGATTAATGGTTTTTGACTTTTTGTTCACTATATATGGGTGAGCATTGGTTGCTGGATGGTCGACAATGGTTCATTGGGGCCACTTGCTGCTTAATGATGGCTAAGTAGCGGTTTACACAATGCTCAATCAAATAATGGTTGATAATTTCAAGTGGGTTGCAAAGGGTCAATTGATTATTCAAATTAACGCATCTGGTTTCAATGCTTATCCTCCTGGAAACTACTAGCAACGCCAAAAGGGTATCCCAGGTGAACCCTATAGCTGGGAGGGTCAAGCCGTAGAACCATTTCACTCTTGGAGGGCGACCAACGTGTTGGTTTCTCAAGATAGGGGTGCCCCCAAATTATCCAATTTTTAACATCTATGGTAGTAAACCAACTGTTTTGGGGGTCCGGCGGCTGCTTGTGCGTTGATTAACATGCTCACGGGTAAATCACCAAAGTTCTAATGGTTCGCTATTGCAAATCCCAATTACGGATTTTGATCAGCGCTGCATGACCAGTTTTGCAACCTAGGACGCTCAACCAAGGTTTTTTGAAACCACTTCTTCAGGCAAGGAACGACGTCCTGGACCATGCGGTTAACCAGGTCAAACTTGGTTGTCACAACGGCAATGCTTACCTCGGCGGCAACAGCTGGGTTGCCGTGTCAAATCCTCGTGGTGCTTGATCTCTTTGCCCGCGATTTTTCAGGGTCCCGTGATGATAGCTGTGTTGTGGGCTATCGGGTTGGTGGTTTCAACACTGAAAAAGATTCGTCCAGCAACCCCCCAAACGAAAGAACCACAGCTCCACATCCAAAACCACCAACTCTCCAATCATATTACAGCTGTATGTAACTCTCCAATCATGGCATATTACAGCTATATGGCTGTGGGTCAGTTCACCCCTAGTCCCCCTGGTTCGCCTATCATTAACCAGCCAGTTTCCCTTTTTGTTGGTGATTATCCCCAATGAAATTGGTTGTTGAATACTAGCCCAGCTCGACATATAGTTGATATCCCTATAATTGTTAGTTGTCATCCCCTATTCTTCACCATTCACCAGCTATTATTGGTTGGTTAACTGCTTGACCAATAGCCATATGGGGGTTTCTCAAAATAGGGGTACCCCTGAATCATCCAATACTAATCATTTATAGTGATAAACCAACCATTTTTGGGGTCCCCTATGGTGAGAAACCAGCATATGTCACTGCAGCTGTTGGTTGACCTGGCAGCTGGCACCGTTGGCTGTCAAGGCGCAAAGCCTCTGAGAGCCATCGAGATTTCGCTCGAAAGCCTCCCGGCCGTGAAGGCGATCCGCGATCCAGGGTACCAAGCCTGGTTAGTAAGGCTATAAGGGCTTCAGGTAGCATATAGCCAGCATATAGCCAGCACATAGCCTTGGTTATAGCTATCACCACGGTTGACATAGGGGTTCAGGTAGCTTATAACCGAGGTTGAGGTAGCTTGGAAAATCCTGCAACACCTACACTATAGCTATATATGGTTACCAGTTTGTCCATTGCACAAAGACCATTGTCATTTCCAACACTAAAATCCTAAAAAGCTTGCTGGGAACAACCATGAGAAGGGTATGTACCCCAGTAGCAACCAACCTAATGATCACTGTCACTAGGGAACCTGCCAGTCTCGGTGGTACACCATGTACAACCTACCATGAAGGTTAGTGATCAATGGTTGGTGGTTGATCAATAATGAATCAAGCTTGATTCGTTCATGATCAATGATGGTTGACCGTCAAGGTTGCCGACTGATGCTTGGCAGAAATGATTTGCCATTGTGATCAGCAGAGCTATTGATAAACCTTCATTGATGATCAATGGTTGACTGATGATAGAGTGAACATGGTTGATCACCAACGGGCTGATTCTACGTTGAAACACTCTGTAAATATGTATCAGTGATGTTTGATAATGATTCATGATACTAAACTCTGGCAAATGTGAAATAGCCATGAACACTGTAACTGACGTTGTGTAATGGCTGATGCAATAGACAATCATGGTCACTCATAGAGACGACGATGGATGATGGCCAGTGACGGGAATATCATTCATGGGATCGCACAGGCAAGCAGGCTCGTCAGCTCGCCACAAGGGATTCGAGTTGTTCCCCCTCCCTGCAGAGGCTTAGTGCTCACTTCAAGCTACACATTGCAGGATCCATAAGCTACACATGGTCAACCACCAGCTCCTAGCCATATGCACTGGCGCCATCTGGGGCCTACATCGGAAACCACTGGCGATCCATGGTCGCCACCTGCGGCAGTGCGGCCTGGGATCGCTCCAGCTGCCAATCTTGGGCCACTCCGCTTTGGGAATCTCCTCCTGGCGCTTAGGTTTAGCCTTGTTGGGTAATTGATGGGCAGGTTATGATGGTTTATGTACATGTATAAATAAATAAATACATAAATACATAAATAAATAAATAAATAAATAAATAAATAAATAAATAAATAAATATATATATATATATATTATATGTATGTATTTTATGCACAGATATACATATATATATATATATGGATATATGGTCGATGCTTGATGGATGATGATGAGTGATGGTTGATGATGGTTGATGATGGTTGATGATGGTTGATGATGGTTGATGATGGTTGATGTGATGGTTGATGCTTGATGATCATGATGCTGATACTTGACGGGTGAGATTGGTTGATGACATCCATGATGCTTAAGCCTTCCACAATACCCACAGGGATGGTTTGGGTAGATCCATTTGGTGAAGCTGGTGATCGTTCGCGTGTCGCCCGAAGCCAAATGGCTTCACGAAGAATCCATCATGGTTCTAGCCGTACCCTCAGCCAATCGGTGGCCTTCCAAAACCATCAAAACATGTCAAAACACTAGCAGCAAGAACAGCTGCACCTTGACGAAAACAGCCGGCGCGGTCCTTTGCAACATGTTTTTGAAGCATTTGTGGGCTTCCAATCGCTCCAAATGATCAGATTTTGGGGATATCTAGCTTCTGGACGTGAAAAACTGAGAAAATGTTTTGGTATTAACAAAAACTGCATCCTGATTCAACAAATGCATTGCCACACTTTGAATGCACTTGAGTGTGTATATATATATACACACATATATTGAAAAAATATATTATCTATCTGTACGTAGGTATATGTCTATATGTATCACTCCACACTGTCTTTGGTTCATCATCACTAGCCAAAGCAATTGTAATTGTAATCCACAATCCAAAGTAACTGTTTCGAATCACACCATTTCAAAACTACTATTGGTTTTTTAAAACCATCATTATCAATCATTATCACTGAAACTGTCATCATTAGTTTGTTAATATATCATTATAACAAAACTTGTCATCATTCCACACGACAATCTTCGGTCACCACCAGGCTGACAGCTGCTCCAGAAGTATCGGCACCGCATCCAGCAGCTCGACGGAGTGCAAGGAGGCGGCCAGCAGCACGTGCCACATCAGATCCTGCCGTCGTGGCTGTTCGACCTGTGGCTTGGTCCATGGTCGGTACGAGCTGTTCATCACCAGCCATTCTTAGTAGGGAAGCCACCAGTAACTAGGTTGCAAACTGAAGAACTGGTCCTACTAAGAATGGCCAACTGTTTGCCAACCTTAGTAGCAGATTCTCAGTAGGACATCTTTTTGGGACAAATCCAACTGTGGAAAACACATCGCTCAACCGATTGGTTTCGTTTCGAATCTGGGGAAGCCACCAGCTTGATTATGTGAAAATTGAGATACTTGCCTATGAATCACCGGTGTTCCCCAAAAGGAACTCAGAGACACATTCGATGAGCCGAGAACATCCTACCAACCATATGGTTGATCGCAGCTGGATTCTAGGACTAGTACCAAGTACTAACCATATATGATACAACCATCCGTTGCAGTACCAATGAACCCGTACAAACATGTACTTATACCTATTAACCCTGGTCTTTACTGTTTACTGACCACTATTGACCATACAGTTCGCTACAACTAACCAGGTTTCCTTTCCTAAGCAGTGCCAACGCTGGCTGAGCGCTGCCACCTTTGTGTTCAGCCGGCGATCGCAATGCTTCGCCAGGGTGTCGATGAAGAGCTGAATCAAATGCTCAAAGGACTCGCTGAGAACCTCCGGTGCGACCGCCGGTGATGCTCAGTTGATCAGCCAGAAACCGTCACTTGAGAATGCTTCATGCTTAAGAATGGCCAAGGACCATACCAATCATTAACATTCATGAGCCATAATGATGGGTGATCAATGTCAATGAGGATTCTTTCTTGGCATAGGAAGCCACCGTTGGTGAGCAGCATGGCCAAGTCCCAGCTGGAGACTGCCCACCGTGTTGGCACACAACAAACCAGCCGTTCATCACCCCGGAGCCCGGGCACCGGGAATGATTTCTGGTGCTAAGTGTTGGATCGTCACCAAAACAAGGATGAATCAGCATGGTGAAATTGAAGGTCTATGATTCATCATGTGGGGACGAAAAATGATGAAATCTTTGGTCAACACGAACTGCTTAGCCAAATGGTGCGTGAAAGCTTAGGGCGACTTCTTCATGAGAGTTGCCTCTTATCCCGAATGATTGGCGGCCAGCTTCTAAACATGAGCTCAACCATCACCAGTTTGTCAACCAACATTCACCATTGTGGAACCAGCTCATCAACTATCACTAGTTATCATTAACCATCATTTACCATGAACCAGCTTCGTGTTCACACCTCACCATTCACCAGCAACTAGTTTCTTATTTGGATGTTCAGTTGGGGTCGTAAGTGGGGTCCATGGTAACCCTATAAGGTAGGCTATCATCCCCTTACCCATGTAGGAATATGAAGTATCCCTATAATCCATGGATATCCATAGTAAGTACCCCAGCTTACATCCACAGTAACCAGCATCACCGGTGAGTCACCAGTTACTTGCGCACGGAGCCACCCCCATTTTTCGCAGCCTGGGGAGCTGCTAGGGACAGCCATCGCCAAAGTTTCAGGCCCGCGGGTCCACCTTGGGCGGCGCAGGAGGTGATTCGTTGCGCTTGGGCCACGGGTCCTTACTGACCCTCCTGATCTGGCTATGGGTCAATATTAACCAACCAATGTTGGGGATAACAACAAAACTATATAGGGAAACAATGGTTAATGATAGGGGAACCAGAGGTACAGGATTCTGACCCACTACCATATGTGGTGGTAAATCACAACGTTACTGACGGTGGTTTGTTAGTCACGGTCGATCAACTAGTGGTGATAGTTTGCTAGCTTTATAAACCAAAGCAATTGACAAGCTGATTAATGAATGATGGTATCGAGTCTTTTCATGCAATGAAATGCTCTCAACAGTTCTCAACCAACAATGATGGGGGTTCGATACGACCACCAGCATCATTCTTGTTGTATCAGCATTTCTTCACAACGGTGGCTTTCGACAACCGAAAAAAACAGACAAATGATACCAAGTGATCGAACGCCAAACAAGTTGACTGTCGCAGGAGTTGTTCCCTGCCAAGTGAGCAATGGCATGCCTCACCCAAGACACGTCAGTTGTTCCTAGTGCTGTTGGGTGTGTGCAAACATAGGGCAACCAATAACCCACCAAGGAATCCTCATCTTACGGATGGAAACCATGGATTTTGGGGCTACCACTAAGGTACCACCAAGGCTTGGCACCCAGCTGCTCCCAACGACCAGGTCCTGGGGTCCCTGGCAGGACATCTCTCCGAAGTTCTGAATCCCAAGGCATCTGCTGCTGTCTTCATAGAGACTGTCCACTACGTCCAGGCCGCAAACCTCGCCGTGGCACTGAGCCCTTGCCCATGGCTATGCCATGGCACCGAGACCCACTGAACCTAGGGACCGATGCATGTGTGGCGCACACATGAACGTGGGGAAATACAACTTGCCTAAGAAAAAGAAGCGCATATGTGAAGACAAACGCATGTATACTGTATACATAGATATTATGCATATTTAGATGTAAGTAAAAACATATGAATATATAATATGAATACATAAGCTGGTAAATTTGCACAAATAACTTCAAATAACCAATACTGGACCATGATGTCAAATATACGTCCTACATTATGCACAAATGCATCACATGTCAAAGTCAGCAACAGTGACAGGAGGAAAATTAGGTCTAAAAAAGTTCCAGGGCGAGGAAAACTTAGACGGAGTTCTATGAGAACCCGTCGGTGGGTCTTCCCAATAATTTTTCTTCTGATCAAGTCTAAATCCAAAGCCGACAAGTTGCATTCAAATTTGCTGCGAGCCAATGTTTTCGCATCTGAACACGACCATCACAGTAGTCTTGAGGAAAACATGGAGGTTGCATGTAGAAATATCCAAATATGAGTTATGGTCAGAACTCACATCAGATTGGGGACCTGGTCATCAACAAACAATAGTTGGATTCATTTATGACCATGGTTGTCCATATGCTAAACCCATGTGTAAATGGGCTGAGCATTCCCTAATATCGGCAAGTATCAAGTAACCTCAATCGTTGGGACCCTCATACTGCCAGCGGTTGTCTTAGTTGACTGCACGGAAATGATCACTTTCAGACTTTCAGAGGAGGAAACTGCATTCTTTGGGGGTATGAGTCATGATTCATGATGATCACCTTCCGAATAGCTACTGGTACCGTTCCTATTCATCACCAATTTTCGAAGTCTCTAAGGTACCTTGTTCACTCACATGCGCCAAGCAATCCTGGCCTGAACACTGCAAATCCGACCATTCAGACAAAGTCGTATCGCTAAAATAAGCTCATCCCCAAATCATTGCTGCGTCCTTACCAAAATCATGTTGCATCAGCCAACTGTGAAGAATTCCCCATGGCTCCACCAAAACCCTGCCAACTGTAAAGACTTGCCCCCGGCATCACCAGTTCCACCCTGGCATGCGCCAAAGATCGTGGTACTCCATGGGAAGGGCTGTGAGGAAGGCGCAAATCCCATAGTAATTGACCCGGGCCGTCACCAGGGCCGCACGGTAGTCCTTCATCGCTTGTTTGTTGATGGAGCCTCCAGGGGCCGGCGGTTTGAAGCAAGGCAGGTGGTGAAGACTGAAGTAAGCCTGAAGGAACACGTGCTTAAATGGCTATGGGTCAATATAGACCAACCAATAATGGTGGATAATAACCAACAAACTATTGGGAAAACAATAGTTAATGATAGGGGAACCAGGGGTACAGGGTTTTGACCCACAGCCAAATGACGTTTTGAGAAAGGAAAAACACATGTCATGACAATTTGTTGTGAAGAAGCATGAATTTCGTGATGACTAAACAGGGAACACATGTAAATTCATGATTAAAGCATGATGATCACAATAGTTGATACAAAATGATTATAAGCTCGATTGATCATCATTGCAGGAATACCACTCTCAGCAAGCAATGCTTGACCAGTTCTACAGGGAAATCATCAACATTGGCTGCCAAAGGGCCAACGACAGTAAGTAATTCACGATCAATAATGTGAGTCTGGTAACAATAATCGAACTGCGAAAACCAATGGATCAAAGGAATGCTGGTCAACTATGGTTCACAAGGGTTGGAAATGGTGTATAATGGTGTATAATGCAATATGTAATATAATGCAATTATGGTTCATCATCCTGAACGTTAGTCATGGCTATGACCATCAACCATGCTTGGTCCTGGTCACTCACCGATGAAGTGCCCAGCTTCATGGGTTCAGCCCTACGTTCAGCCGTGGCGTTGGCCCAACGTTCGGCCACTGTGCTGACGGCCGGGCCGCGTCCACCTGGGTGGAAGAGCTGAACGGCCAAGCGCGCGATGAACTCCTGTGCCACGGAAGCTTTGTCCAGGAACTCGCTGTCCTCGCCGGGAGCGGGCGCTGGGATGGCTGGGGCTCATGGCAGGCAACAGATCCGTTGTGGAACGATGGATGAAGGATCCACGAATGTTTTCATCCTGAAACTCACCAACCGAAAACAGTTTTTTACACATCTGAAAAGCCAACCCAACCAACTACTCCCAACCACTCCCACTCCCACCCCACCCCACCCCAACCAACCCACTTCCAACCCATGTTTTGTTCCGTCCTGGAAGCCCAGCTGCGCCCTGGGCGAATCGCAGCGGTTTTTCAGGCGCGCCAAGCGGCGCCGCAGAAGTTGCCGCAGCGTTTCGAGCGGGGTGAGCTGGGGACCATCCGCCTGGCAGTGGGAGCAGATTCATGTAGGAACCACCTGAGCAATTTCTACAGTAGCGATCCTTGGCTTAACTATACCATTTAGGAACACTAGTGGTTTGGATAAGGATATCTGGAATCACCTGAGAACAATGATGGTTTTGGATAAGCCACTGTAGCTATCATTGTGGCAACTTATGTCTCTTGTAGTCACTACAGCAGCTGAGAACATCCGCTAAACAACTCGTGGTGGTGCTAATGGTTCCACATTTTGTTATACTGTAAGTATACAGTACCTGATCACAGGATGTATTTTTTGTGTATAAGAGATATACTTCTCGAGTGGTGTAACCAGCCAAGACTTTAGGTTGTAATCACCGGCAGCTCAGAAAATGATGAGGGGATTGTGTTTGGTGTCGGGTATCAGCAGCATCATTGTCATGATCATCGTCATCCAGCGTTGTTGGCTCTATCCGCATTGTTGGTGAATCACGTCATCACCCTATTCCTGTTTGGTGTTTCTCAACATAGGAGTACCCGTGAATCATCTTTTTTTACCCAGTTGTATCCATTCGAAGCAATAAACCAAGCATGTTGGGGTTCCCTACGGCTTGAGAAAACATGATTTGCTACAACATGGAATGCTATTGCCATGGTCTTCCCATTCCCACACAATAATGAAAATGATGCACAATAATAACCATCATCATCATCATCATCATCATCATCATCATCATCATCATCATCATCATCATCATCATCATCATCATCATAGTTACCATTCATCAATTATTCATCAAGTGTTGCATATCCCATTATGGCTGTGGGTCACAACCCTCAGTCCCCCTGGTTCCCTTATCATTAACCATTGTTTCCCTATAGTTTTGTTGGTGAACTTATACCCCATGAAATTGGTAGATGAACTGCTCGACCCAGCTCGCCATATATCCCTGATTATTGTTGGTTGTTATCCCCTACTATCAACCGTTAACCAGCTAGTTATTGGGATATGGGAAGCTCTCTCCAAACCCCACGTTCGCCCACCCCCATAACGCGGCACTGCAATGGATGATGTTGTGCAAGGTCAAGATGGCTCGGAGAAGTTGCAAAAACACTTGCAATACGCAGTGATTTATGGTTGAGGGTTTTAGGGTTTGAGGGTTTTGGTTTTAGGGTTTTAGATTTTGGTTTTATGGTTTTAGGGTTGAAGGTTTAGGGTTTGATGACTCAGAAGCTTAAAAACAATGGCCCTGCGCAGAAATTTGAGCGTTGGGAAATGTTCTCAAGGGCGGGCAAACGTGGGGTTTGCAGCGGGGAAGTTATTATTCATATCCCAATCTCCCCTTAACCAGCTATTATCAACCATTAAGCAGCTTATTCATAATAATTAACCACCATTACCAGCTATTATCAACCATTGTCATATCCCAATCTCCCCTTCCCCCCAATCCCCAGGTTTGACATTGGAGACTTTACAGTACCTAGGTGGGCGCGAGCGCCGGCGCAAGCGCCTGGTCCTCCGAGTCTATGTCCAGATCCACCTCCTGCGAGGCGCAGCGTCCTGAGCGGCGCCTAGGATCCGCATTTTCCATGATGGCATGAATGGTGGGTGGTTGCCAACAACCAGATTGAGATCTTCTATGTATATATGGTGGTTTCTCAAAATAGGGAGCTGCAAAAATGGTTGGTTTATTACTATAAATGGTTTATAACTGGATGATTTGGGGGTACCCCTATTTTGAGAAACAGCCATATGGGTATGTGCCATGTGCCAAAATTATTCGCCCAACAAAAAGGCCATTTACAATGAAAATCTTTTATAAACCAATGGTTTTGGGGGTACCACTATTTTGGCACATAGCCATGTATATGTGTTAAATCATTAGTTATATAGCAATGATACTGATCTTTATCATCCCACATGATTATATAGGTATAATCATAACCAACAATAAAAGACAAGAATACGCAGGGGGATATGATAAATGGTGGTTTAAAATGCTTGATTGATGGCTTGTAAATGCTTCTAAGGTTCGATTTAGGAAGGGACAACACAAACTCACAATACCAAAGCTCTTATGTTGATTTATCTAGTTCAGTGGTATTACTTAGTACTAGAGAAACCATTGGATCAACTAGTTGACAATTACTAGTAACACTAATAATTACCAGGTAGTTGATCCAATCAACTAGTAACTAGTTTGTACTGGTAATAATCTCGTGGGATCCAACCGAACCCCGGGGGCCACGCAGTGGCGGCAACACCACCGAAGCAGAGCGCAGCAGCTCTTTTTTTCACTTGAGCCAAAACAACGTCGTTCAAGTCTTTGAGAAACTTGGTACACTTCTCGATTTATGCAATCGAATTTCACCGCACAAGCTCCCCCTCACCTTTCCGCTTCCGGGAAGAGTGAGCCAAGTGCGGTCTTAGAAGGGTGTTCCTTCCCGCTTTTCCAGCGGTACTCACGTTTCCCCTTCCGCTCTTATGAAAACTTTGGATCCCTTTTGGATCAAAACACCGTGGCAAGGAAGTTCCACCATCCACAAAACTGCGGAATCCCCCACCAAAAACTGCTGGCAGCCCCAAGGCCCAACGTCGGCACTTGGCGGCCAAAAGCCTTCACTGCCTTGACACTGGCAGTGTCGTGATGAAGTTTCCTCCATCAAAAAACTTCCAACTTCGCGCCAACCTCGAACTTTTGGCTCTGGCGACAGCCAATGCCCCCATGGCATTGAGCCATCAAAAACTTTCTTTGGCAAGGTTCCCCCTCACCG
>VSDK01007991.1:166746-193235 GCA_009767595.1 Symbiodinium kawagutii | reverse complement strand
GGGGAACCATACAACAGCTTAGCACGATGAAAATAGTCTAACTTCAACATTCCACTAAGTTGTTGTATGGTAATTAAACCTTATGTACTTCATCTTACAATTACTTGATAAAATCTACTAAGTTGTTGTAATCATTAATTGCCGTATCACCACTTCTTGGTAATTAGACCTTATGTACTTGATATGGGAATATGATGCTGGCATGTGCTGGCCATACTCACACCCCTCCGACGGTCCGAAGGTTGGATGGTTGTCCGACGGTCCTTTTCACTTGGCTTCAAACACAATCCCAAGGCATTCAACGTTGGATCGCCAAATCGCTGCGAATTTCCTGGCGAAGCACGGCGGCTGGTCTACAATTTTCCACGACTGTGCAGATAAGCAGAGGTATAAGCAGTCAACAACGAGAAGGCTAAGCCAGGCCAATACCTCAAAATCATTAATTTGGCTCCTGCACTACATTGAGATGATCATTTCTGGTCGACTTTGGCTTGCCACCAGTTCCATAGACCCAGATGGGCGAGTTACAAAGTAGAGGCTAGGAGATTCTAGAAGGGAAGTATGTGTAAACAATTATGTCAGCATGCAAAACAAAGGAAGCATGTTTACGTATAGTGTGTGTCTGTGTATGTGGATGGACATACACGCGTTCTTACGAAATACACTTGAATGTCGATATATATATATATATATACATATATACAGCACATATACACAAGTACACCCTTGCGTGTAGCAATTTCTGCCATGCAACTGCGTATGCATGCATGTACGTACGGATATCCACCTTCAGCACTCAAGTTGATTTCAGCCTCCCCAAGGAACGGACAGATTTCTGGTGCTACGATTACTTGCAATACACAATACATGTTGTCTTTTACGTGCTCAAGCGGTAATACCGAAGATACGTGGGTTTGGCCAAATATGGTGTATTTCCAACTCTAGCGCCTTATCAAAACTATACATTTGTTTGGGCCAGTGCCTTTGCGGATCCAGAACATGCCTTGCCTTGATATAACATTGAAAAGGTCTTGGCAGTTCAAGCCAGTCACATCATCTGGCTGGGTCAATCCAAATTGTTCACTTGTTGCTGCTCGCTTCTGATCTCTTTACATAATCTAACATGTCAATTACCCTTTTTGCAATGCTTGGCCCGCTTGCCACTGTTGTCAGCAACTGAAGAGGCATAGGGGCATAGCATTTATCGCTGCCCAGACCCCAAGAACCAAATGGTGACACCATCCTTGTCCTACAGCTCCTCTTCGTGCCAATCCTTACAGTAGTAGAAGATACAGTCCAACGCACACACAAATATGTACATATAAACATATATATATATACATACCATCAAAATGAATGTTCATAAACTTACACCATTTATCCAATACTGATCATCCTTGGCGATGGTTGCTATCCCTCTACCGCTGATTCCAAACAAACAAACCAGCAACGGCCGTGACACGACGCGCAGCGCCTGCCAAACAGAGCTCCTGCTGCTCATGTGGACTTAGAAAACAGCTTTGCCGTTCAGGCCTCGGCTATGAACAGCAATCATGAGCAGCAACCAGTGACAACCAGCAAGCAGCAAATAGAAACAAGGGAGCGTTGGTCACAGGTCTGGTCGTTGCTGTTGGTTGGTTGACTGTGCTTGTGTGTGTGTGTGCGTGTGTGTTTGTGTGTGTGTGTGTGTGTGTTATGAATGTGCGTATATCGGGTCTGTATCGCTTATATCCAGTAGACATAGCTAGATATGATTGTACATACACATGACTACATGATTTATACTGGTCAATAAATGGGTTTCCTACTAAAAGTGGGCATCAGTTTCAATTGTTGGGAAGAGTATGGCCACATTGACAATCCATCGCTGACTATGGCTGGTAATTAGATTTAACTTAATCTCTGCAGAAATCAATATTACCAAACCATCATATACCTATGTGCAAATAAATGATATATATATATATAAATGTAACATATATATACAGTCCATATATGTCCATATACTGTAAAAAAATCTATCGTACAAGAATTTGAGGGGCTCGATATTTTTCAGTCTCTATCTGTATGTATCATCTTCCCCCTGCTTAGTTGAGAATTTGAGGGACTCTGATTTTGGGGACCAAATTCTTAAAAACAAAAAACATAGTCCAGCTGGTGCTGCTGCCGGTGCAGCTGGGAAGCACGGGAGCAGCTGGGGGGAGTCGAGCCCCCAACCAAAAAACATTTCAGGGTCCGAAAAGTTTTTTTTGACTTTCCAGCCTTCGAAATCATGATGGTCACCAAAGTTTATATAAACAAGAATCTGTTAAGAATTTGAGGGACCCTCAACACATGATGTTGCACAGTCCAGCGCTATTTAAATCAAGAATCTGAGGGACCCTGGGCAAAAAAATTGGGATTCTTGTATAGCGCATGCACTGTATATGGGTTGCGAACCAAGTAAATCCAAGCGTCAACCAACACCAGCCATTTGTTTACCATAGCCACGTCCCTCAACATGCGCTCCACACCACGTCTCGCAACGTCGCCACGCCCAGGTGCTGTGATTTGGCGAGTCCCCAGTTGGGCGAAGAGCAGAAGCCCAGCACAGCTGAAGAAATGCCGGACCATTCTGTGATCATCATGCCTGGCTCATGGGAACAAAGAGCCATGATCAAGCAAGTTCAAGTAGATAATTAATCTCATGGTTGAGCAATCAAGGGAAAAATGATGAAACCAGTGATGATTGAACCAAACGATTGAGCTCAGGATCAAGCCATGATGCCCTGTGGGGATGACTAATGGTGCTTGATGATTGCGTTGCACTGATGCTTCGGTCGATGATGATGATTTGAATGCTGGAACTGCTGGCTGGAACTGCTGGCTGGAACTTCTTGATGTTGGCGAATCGATTGCAGGACGCCTCCTCACCCCAGGAGCTAAGCAAACATGTCCCCTTCAGTCATGATTGGGTGGTGAATCTCAAGAACTGAGAATGATTGGGCCCTAAAGCTGATGATTGGCTCACTCTATTGCGAACCATGTGTGCACCATGATGCCATGATGCGCATCATTCGCCAAGCGAAACAAATTAGACATGTAGCTGCAGCCAATGTTTCATGGTCAAGCACGAATAGCCAACAGTTCTGAAATCACTTGGGAACGGTGGGTGATGCATGGGTCAGAAAGAATTTTGACCATTGTGGTTTAGTATCAACTATAGTCTGGTCGGTGGTTAAAACCCCTATGAACAATATTAGCCAACCAACCATTTCTTAATCATTACTAGGGAAAATAGAACATGTTTAAACCACCAACCAGCAGTGATCGTTATCACCACATTGGTCAAATAGACAGCCTTCGCTTGATTCAACATGTTTCAACGACCAATGGTCATCAACCCTAGTGGTTTACACTCAACGAGTACCGCTCCAGGGGTCTGGTGGTCGCTTCGCCACAACTGGCGCCTGTTGAGCCTTCATCACAAACGTCACCGAAGAAAAACCTCTGAGCCATGCAACGAAGCTCAGACTCCAAGAGTCGTAAAAAGTTGATGCCATGCACAAAGCCACCCACCTTAGTGGTGTCACCCAGTGTATGGCTGATGAACTCAGTCAGTGAATTTGGCAGCACGGTGCCGTTTCCGTTTTGGTGATGCTTTGGGAGACTTGCTAAAAATAAATGCTCAGGATAGCAACCATGATGGGCAACCCATGGCAACCCTGTGTTAGCAACCTTGATGGTGAATGATGGTCGCAACCCTGATATAGCTTTGGATAATGAGGATAGCCAATCAGCAGCTGCAAAGCACAGGGTTGTCATAGGTCCTCCAGAAAAGCTGAGAAACTTCATAAAGAGATGGACAGCGACGGCAACTACTGCTTGAGTTGAGCTGTTGCCAGATTGTGCTGGGTCAGGATTCCTTTCAACATTTATCATTGGTTGACAAAGTTGACTAGCGGTCGTTCTGAGACCAGTTCAGCAATCAATGATCATTGATCTTGGATATTAATGACAGCATTGATGATGAAACAGTATCAATAATTCATGACAACAGAAATTATGATCTAAGATCAAGATTGGAACCAGCTGTCCGCACCACACCTTGGCCCGACCCCATGCAATGGTGCCGACCGTGGACTCGTGGACTTGCTTGACCCGACTCGACAAGCCCAATATCAGCAGCCATCCACAATCAAGCAATATTCACCAACTCTAAACCGGCATGCTTGAAGGAGCCATGTCCATTAACTCCCGAGCCTCCCAATGTCAATTGTTTCTTCATCAATCTTCATTCCATATCTTCATTCATGTATACATCCGACGAACGCCTCCGTCTGAGCTGGTGACAGATGTTCTGGGTTTCAAAACTCCTGCCGGAAGGCAGGGCCAAGAATAGTTGGGCAACTGGATTCAACATCGACCACGAGCTCAGCTTGGCAACTGGCAGTTGTCACCCTAGCTACCCACTTAATTAAACCCTAGACACCCTAGCTACCCACTTAAACCCTAGACACCCTAGCTACCCACTTGAACCCTAGACCTACTTCAGACCCCCACTAAACCCTAGCAACTTTCGACCCTAAACCAGGAGAACCCCAGCTGCGCAGCTTTGGTCTCACAGCTCCTGAGAGCACTTTGATGTCACGGCTGTCCTGCGACACGCCGCTGGCTGCGACCTACGACCTTACGTAAGGTCACCCCCAAACACTTCTACCCTCTGGTAGTCCCTAACCTGGCAATGAACAATCTACCATTTATTGGTGCTTTCTCAGGGTTTCACTATAAGAGGGTATTTCTTTTTGCAGTGGTCATCCAACCACTAGGAATGGGCTCCTTTTTGGATGATGCAAATCCCTCTCAACTGGCTCTTGACTTGATGATGGTTCCTCCTTGCAGAAAAACCACCACTTCTGCGCCGACATGACTGACCATGTCATCGATTACTCGTTGGTTCGATGTTTAGTCGACCGTTATATCTTTTTCTCTACATGATTCTCGTTTTCCTTAGACACTGCCCGTCCTTGAAAAATGTCACTGCCAGCATTTTCAGTTCTCCAGAAGCCAAAACCACTTCCAGAAGATGCCGGCCTTGAGACTGAGCGCTTTGATCAGTCGTGGTTGCACGTTTTGTGGCAGCAACATGTAGAACACAAACAAGGCTCTGAGATCAACCAGGGATCTGAGTGAGGTAGAATGACATGCTACGGACTTGCAACTCAATAGGGGTCTTTTGACGTATGTATTTTTCACATGCGTATGAATGGCAAATGATTTCATGTCAACAACCCCACTCATACTTACACATATCTTGATTATTTCCATATGAGAGGCTGTACAGTTTCAAGAAACCGTGATGATTACGGGACCATCATGTTTGGGACAACGGCAAATAATGAACCAGGTCTAGGTGTATCCAAAAACCATTTACCCCCAAAGTTACTGATGGTTTCTCGAACAACTTAATGTGTATTTCCCACATGGCCGGGCCATGTTTGGGCATCCTGAAGCATCCGTCCTCACTATCCCATCACTGGGAGCTGTCAAGATTGGTCAGTGCTGGGACTCAGGTAATACCACGTACAGTCATGACTCCAACAATCAATCAACATATGTGTTGATTGAGACAACTCTCCTGTCATCCCTTTCCACAGCCATAAACTTACACACCTACGGACCTAGCTATCTCTAGTTGGTGATGTCTTGGCTATGTTCACATGTGTGCATCTAGACGACATAAATATCAAGTTGATACGTCATCACTGTGTCAGCATCAATTACACCAATGGTGTGCCTTTTCTTGTTGGCAGTTGGGGTGACGGTTCTACAACCAGCCCCCATGAGTGCCATACCATCAGAAATCCTATCGGAGCTGGATCTTCATCGGCATAGACGAGCCATGTTCATCAAAAATTGAACGTGGATGAGTAGTTGCATTGGTGATCATGACATTTCTAGAATGAGTTCTTCGCTATATCCTACATGGCATCACACCCGTCGTCATTTCACTCAGAATCATATTTGCATTCTTTGACTTGGTTGATTGTATATCGATGGATTATTAGGTCCCTTTCTTGCTTGATTGGCTAGCAACCAAGAATCAATAAACAATTCCAAAAACAACAACCAACACCAGGAACATCATCAACCATCACAACCAATCACTATGAACCAAATAATCACTAGAAATGATCACTAATCACTTACCATCATGAACTACAGTATCACCCGTCAGGCTATGAACCGTCATTCACCCTGATCATTAGGCATCATCAACCACTCTTAACCGTCATCCTGAGACCATTATGATTGACCATAATTAACCACCATTAGCCATCAGTAGCAATCAGCAACTAGCTTCTTCACCAATTTCTCAACCACCCCCTCCTCCTCAACCATCCTTTAACCATCAATTAACCATCACTCAACCATCACTTAACCATCAATTAACCATCCTGAAAGCATCACTGAACCATCACTTGGGTCTTTTGCCAAAATTGGGTAAACAAGAACCCACTAAAAAATCATCCATTTAGTCGGACACTGTTGGTTTCAGGGGTACCACTATGGCACAAACCCATTTGTTCAGCTCTCTGATGGTTGAGTATTTTGGCATAAACCCATCTATCACAATTAACCATCCTGAACCATCACTTCACCATCACTCAACCATCACAACTCACCATCATTAACCATCACTAACCATCATTAACCATTGACCATCACCAACCATCAAACCCAGCGAACCATCACTCAACCATCACTTGCCCATCGTTTCCCCGCGCACGGCGCGCAACCGCGCCTCCGGGCTCCATGGGACGCAACGCAAGCAGATGCGACACGCCGCGCTCCTGGCACGGCACGGCACGCGCATCTGGTGAGACACGGTGGTGTGGTTAAGAAGCTATGGTTGATATAATTGATGATGGTGGTTAATAATCGATGCTTAATAAGTAATAATGATGGTTGATAATCAATGGCTAATAGTTGACCATAATTAATAATAGTTAATAGAGCTAATAGTAGTTAATGATGATGGTTAATAATAGTTAATAGTAGTTGATGATGATGGTTGAAGTTATAATGAAGTTATACTAATAGTTAATGATGATGGTTAATGATGATGGTTAGAAAGAATGGTTGATAATGATTATACATATAATGATTGTTAATGATGATGGTTAATAATCGATGGTTAATAATCAATAAAGATGGTTCATAATCAATGGTTAATAGTTAATCATGATCACTTCTGCCGTAGGTGCACGATGAAATCAAACCCTGACCACGACACATAATCCCGGGATGACCATAACATTGGTAGCAGCACATCAGTGGATGACCATAACATTGAGATTTGGGGTGCAGGGTTTTGCTTCTCTCTTCCTGTGTGGGGGGTTTTATTTTTTGTCCACCTACTGTATCACTGGTGATTGAGGATCATGCGGGTGCATTAGTGGTTAATAACGATTAATCATGCGGGGTAACTAGTAATTAACCATGACTGACGCTTAAGGGCTTGTTGATATCTATGGCTCTACCAACCAATGCTTCAACAACAACAATTTTATATATCCATAGGAAAAACACTCGTTTTTCGGCCATGGCTTTGGACGCCAGTTGAAACATCGGACCGCCGCTGGTTGAGCGAGTCACCATTGACCATCAATTCACCAGCTGCTTTGCCATCTTGTCACCCATCAATTAAGCAGTGGAGTCTACCTCATGAAGCAGCAGCACCATGAACCGACTGTTGTCAGAAGTGGAGCTGCTTGGGTGATCATCCCTTGATTCAAGATGACGATGACGACGATCATGATGATGATGATGATGATGATGATGATGATGATGATGAGTATTCCCCACCGACTAAAATCATCATTTAAACTACAACCATTTATTGCCGGTAACCTATGAATTGCCGGTTTCCTCGCAACACTATAATCATTTACGAATCGTTGGGCGCGCCAGCCTCTATTTCGCCTATGAATCCACCTCTAGTTATGACTTGCAACATTGGATGAATGGATGGATATGTAAATGGTTGAATTGAACGAATGAATGAACGGATTTTGCTACCACTGCAAAGCAGTAAATATGTAGATGTAGACATATTTGCACACATCATATCTGTATATTGAACATATACATATATATATATATTATATCTAAAAAAAATATATATATTCGTATCTGTTTGTGTGTGTATGGATTATATTCGTATGTTTGTCTGGAACCAGTCACTGTAAACCTTCCAGGGGCAGGTTTCCAGATTTATGGCTTGTTTAAATCTGTATGTATGAGTGTTCTGATTGAGAAACAACTTTATGGGGAAAGGTGTGCGCATGCATTTATGTATTCACGGGTACATCCAATGATTTCTTGAACCTGACTTGCTCTACGCATTCTGCAAGCAGAGTGTACAGAAGTACACATGCAAACAAGTAAATTGCCATCGAAGGAGCACTTTGGATGGATTGAGCACTGCCGGCTGGACGGATCCATAAACTTGAACATGAATGGATGAATGTGTGCATGGGGATACCTTCATAGATGGACAGCACCAAATCTGTTTTAGATGTGTGTGACTTCAAGCTCCACAACAAACTTGCTGCATCATGAGATTTCACTTGAGCTATCTCTGCTCGCTGCACTGCCCCCACCAGTGGGAGATTGTCCTGTAGGATAGGATGGGAATCCCCAGAGAGACCCATTTCAAAACGAATCGCAAAGATGTTTCAGGGGCATTTCTGCGAGGATCAAGATACAATGATTCGGTGTGGTGGCTTCTAAAAGTCATACCTCCAGCTACCATCCAGTTGATTGACCATAATATCCATTTATAACAACTAACCATGTATATCATATATCAATTTACAACAACGAACCATTTACATCCTATTTCAATTTGGCAGTGGGTCAAAACCCTTAGTCCCCCTGGTTCCCCTATCATTAACCTTTGTTTTCCTTATTATTGGTTGGTCATTATCCCCCATGAACGTTGGTAGGTTAACTGCTTGACCCATATCCACACATAGCTGGTATATCCCCTGTAGTTGCTAGTTATCATTCCCTACTATTTACCATCATTAAACCAGCTAGTTAATAGTAAACCAACCACTCCTTCCCGATGATCCAAGGCGTGGCTGCACATGGCCAGCAATCCCTGTCGTAGCTCGCGGCTCGCCGCGGCGCGCGGCCCCGTCCTCCGGCAAGGTCTTTGCTCGCCAGAAGGCCCGGCTGAGCCACGAGGCTCCCACTGCAAGCAGCTCCGACGCCGAGGCCGGGAGAGCCAGGCCGTAGTAAATGCCTGCCACGAACGAGGTGAAGGTCGATGGTTGAGATTCAGGATGCGAAATGCTTGGTGAATGATTGGGATAAACCATGGGAAATTAGTGGTTGTAATTAGTGATTGTAATCATGAACCATGTGAATGATTGGGGTCTTAGTTTTTGTATGTTTTTATGGTTCTGTTTGAAAATGGTGGTGGTGGATAGATGTGGATAGTTGTCAATGCCTGGAAATATGTCTAAATTCTAGATTTTTGTCGGTCTTGTCCTTGCCCAAACAATCAAAGCAATAGGACCAGCTCGCGATGCTAGCTCTAGCCAAGAATGATCGGAAATGGCCACTGTGATTTGATCATTGGGACCCAACAAAAGAGTTCAAAGCGATTCTCCTTCTATGTCTGGTTGGTAAAGCTGGTGCTACAAAGGAAAATCATCAAAAATTGCCAGAAATGCATGGTTTATAGTGCCTTGAGGTTGAAAAATCAGTAACTTGCTAAACCCGCAACTTAGTGCAGGGTGATGTGGAGAAAACCACATCGTCAAACGTCTCGGGTTTCGCGACGCTTTGTGGATAATACAAAAGGAGCTGACAAACATCATCCTCATCCTGATCCTCATCCTCATTCTGATCCTGATCCTCATTCTGATCCTGATCCTGATCCTGATCCTGATCCTCACCCTCATCCTCATCCTCATCCTCATCCTTATCATCATCATCATCATCATCATCATCATCATCATCATCATCATCACCATCTCATGATCAACCAACCAACCAACCAACCAATCAAACAAACAATCAAACCAATCAAATAATAAAATCAATCAATCAATCCGTCCATCAATCAACCAACCAATCAAACCAACACATAAATCACAATTCAGCAATCATTCATCATTTCTTATTCACAAATCCACCGACCACCCAGCAAAACAATCAATAACTCATCAGCCATCATCATAATAACCATAATAACCAGCGGGGAAATACTCTAGCACAGAAACAAAACACCAGCAAAGAAAAAAACTCCAGCAAAGAGAAACTATCAGATATCAGAGAGAAACACCAAAGAAAAACGCCTGCAAAGAAAAAACAGCATCATCATCATCATCATCACCATCATCAATCATCCGCAGCATCGCCTCATCTCAACCAACCTTCTCTTTCTATTGGCTTCCTATTCTGGAAACTTCCGCCACCACCATGTGCCGTCCTATGTTAGTAGATATCATCGCCTGTAAATCTGTTTGCTTGACCGGCTCACATGCAAGTATCAACCAACAACCAAGAAGTAGTTCCACTGATAGACAGTTGGTTTCGAATTGCTGTTGCTATTCTTAACTAGCAAGCAAGAGCTGCATCTGTTAACTGGTTATTCCGCACATCAAATAAGCTTAACTAGCTAACCTTAATATTGGTTGACTACCAGGACTACCACTCTTGGCGATCCCCATCTTCCGCAGTGTTGCTATGGTTGACTGGTTGGTATTTTTTGTCCAAGCCTGTTGCCCTTTCTGTTGGATTAGTTGGTTCGCTTCGAAGCAACAATCAATAGTGACATGCGACATACTAGGAATAGGTAATGGTGGTTGGTTGGTTGGTTGGTTGGTTGGTTGGTTGGTTGGTTGGTTGGTTGGTTGTGTCAAGGATGACCCATCAGTAGTTCATCACACCTCAGTGCATATCATCACGTGTAACATCTGGGCTCCATCAGGGCCCTTGAGCTTGCATCCCATCGGGGAAAACATCAGTGCCAGCTGCTTGACATCAGCAGGGTTTAGCATCCCTGAAATTAACATGGTAGCGGAGCAGTGATCCCTGGAAGCATCCAGAGGTGAGCTCAACATCGCAAAAGCAGATCATCCATCATCTGATCATTAGCAGCCACTGCAGCAAGCATACATCAAGAAATGTCAACAACACCAGCATCAGAGACAAGCCTGAGCGGCCTGCATCAATATAAACTTCCACCTCCATCTTTTGATGGAGACTACGCAACATATGAGGAGTGGAAGTTCAAGTTCACAGCATACCTTGGACTCAAGCATCACCAATTTCCACATCTCCTTGCTCGAGTCGAAACAACAACAGAGCCCATCACAGACACCCTCCTCACATCAACAGCAGCAACCCAGGAAGAAGGAGCAACATGGGTCAGGCTAGCATCAGAGCTTCAGTTCATCCTCGTGAGCATCACCAAGGGCGCCTCAGCAACAGTAGTGAGACAACAAGGCATCAATGCCAACGGATTTGAAACATGGAGACAGCTCAACAAAAGGTTCTCCATCCCAGTTGGCACCCGTTCCATCGGGTATCTCACCAAGCTTCTCAAACCCATCTTCGATGAGCATCGTTTCGAAGAAACATTCTCAGCATGGGAATTTGAGGTTCATCGTTATGAACGAGACAACGGCACAACATTGCCAGATGGCATCAAGATAGCAGTGCTCATCAACGAAACCAAAGGAGCACTTCAACAACATCTACAACTTACAGCATCAACAGTTACACAGTATGCTCAACTCAGGACGATCATCCTGGAGTATTACAGAGCACAGGCATCATTTGGACGCATGCAACAACAACAGGCAGCAGCAGCTGCAGCAACATCACAAGGACCAGCACCCATGGACATCGGTGCATTCAACAAAGGAAAAGGAAAGCATCAAGGAAAAGGATACGGCAACTACAGCAGCTACAGCAACAAAGGAAAAGGTAAGTATCAACGACCAATCGGCCAAGCAACATCATACAAAGGAGCATCGAAAGGATTCAACAAAGGATACAACAAAGGAAAAGGGCCATCAAAAGGATTTGGCAAAGGAAAAGGAAAGCCATCAAAGGGCAAAGGAAAAGGCATCGACACCTGCTACAAGTGTGGCCAACCTGGTCACATCGCACGAGATTGCAGGGTTGTCATCTACAGCTATGCAGACGAGCATCAACAGCCCATCAACGACCCAACATATGATTGGTACAACGATCAATACCAAGAGGAATGGTATCAGGATTACAACCAAGATTGGTATGGCCATCAAGGCTATGAAGAGGAGCATCACTATGAGCAACAGCAACATCAACCACATCAGCTTGCTTTACCACCACCACCACCACCACCACCACCACCACAGCAAACACCAGAGCATTCCATCAGCACAATGCAAGCATTTCACATTGCAGCAGTTCAATCCATCAACAAGTTGGAGGTCGAGATCAACGACATCAAGCAGGACTCCAATCACATCATGATTGACAGCGGTGCAGCAACACATGTTTGTCCACCATGGTTTGGAACATCGTTTCCTCTCCATCAGATGAGTGAATCATCGAAGCCAACATTGCACATGAAGACCGTCACCGACGAGGACATCTATGTGTATGGATATCGCTGGATCCACTTCATCAACGACAACCATCAACAGCTAGTCGTTCCCTTCTTCGTGTGCGACGTCAAGACTCCCATCTTGTCAGTCACCAGGCTCATCCATCAAGGTTTTGAGGTCAACTTGAAGCAGAATCCTACCATCACCAACACCAACTTCAGCAGCGACATCACTCAGAAAGATGGATTGGTCTACATCCATCTTACACCAACAGATCTACCAGTAGGACATCAGCTTGTCATCCCCAACATTGGTGACCAGCAAGTGGCCATGATAGCACCAACAAGCTTTGGCAATCTCATCACCCACAACAACGAGTACTGGACTATGAACAACGAGGGCTACATCGTTCGCATCCACAAGCGACTTCGAAAGGCAATGTTCATGCCATCAAAGGGATGTCCCATCCCTGTTGAGTGGCTTGAAGATTTCAGGAGAACCATCACCAGGCAACCAGGTCAACAAAGGCAGGTCATCGAGGAAAGGTATGAGCAGCTCAGCAAGAGCGATCAACTCAGGGCCATCGAAGGCTCATCATGGATCGGGGAAACCTGGTTCAAACCCAAGAAGGGTGCACCTGTGGACATCGTGTCCAAGGTGACCCCATCACAGATCAAACACGAGCATCAAGGTACACAACCAAGGAAAAGGGCATTCGTTGAGAAAAGGCCATCAGGAGACAACAGACAGGCATCAGGAGAGCAACGGAAGAATGAGACATCAAAGACTGAGAAAAGGTCAACATCAGATTCAAAGACAGACGAGAAACATCATGTGCTTGAGACACAACATCCAGGAGCAACAACATCGTCATCAACAACTCCACCAGCAACAAGAGCTAGAGGAAAGCAATCACCACAGCAAGAGCAACAGCCATCAGCATCAGCTGACATCACAATGGAAGACAACAGACCCATCGGATCAAAGTCATTGATCCCTCCACCAGATCCATCATCTCACTCAGAGGACTACTGGGTGAGAGAATGACATCTCTGGAAGAGAGTCCACATCAACCCTCGAACATCGTTCTATTGTCCAGAGCCATCCAACACTGGACCCATCATCGACAATCTTTTGCCAACAAGACAGACCTTCATCAAACCAACAGATGGAAGTCGAGGACATCGAGTAGATGATGAATGGACCATCGAGCCACAACCATCCCAGTCTCAACCATGGACTGGTTCCACCAACTTCGAAGAGCGCATCACCTACATGGAGGAGATCGACGAGGACGAGTATCAACAGACATCATCGGCAGTACCAGCAAGAGCAACAAAAGCACCAGCACAACCAACAGCACAGGCATCAACTCACACACATGCCATACCGGGACTGGTGTCCCATCTGCGTTCAAGGCAGAGGCAAAGCATCAGCGCATCAAAAGCAACGCAGCAGAAAGCCCATCATTCAGGTGGACTTTGCATACATGAAGGGATTCCATGATCCCTCAGCATCACCAGTGATCACAGCCATCGACATCGAGACCGGACTCTGCACAGCAGCACTCATCCCAGACAAGCAATCCATGTCAGAGTACTGCATCAACACTTTGATTGCCTTCATCATGGAGACAGGCAGGACAACATGCATCCTTCATAGTGACAACGGGCCTTATCTCAAGGCCATCGTTCATGGAGCAGCATCGAAACTTGGCAACATCACCGTTCGATTCTCACCAGCATACAGCTCACAAAGTCAAGGCAGCATCGAGAGGTTGCATCGAACATTGTTCAGTCAAGTGAGAGTCATCAGAGAGCACATCAAGATGAACTATGACACAGTCATCAACATGAATCATCCAATCATGCCATGGATGATCAAGCACAGCAGCTTCCTCATCAACAACTACTTGATTCACTCAGATGGATTCACATCATACTATCGTCGTTGGGGAGTCAACAACCAAACTCCCATCTGCGAGTTTGGTGAAACCATCCTCTACATGCCATCACAGGCAGTGAAGTCCCATCCAAAGCTTGAGAGCCGGTATTACAACGGCATCTGGCGTGGAAAAGATCCATCGTCAGGAGAATCCTATGTTGGCATCTCAGGAAGAGTGATCAAAGCAAGGAGCATCAGGAGACAAATCAAACCACACAAGTACAACTTGCAATACCTCGACATCGTCAATGGCAGTCCTTGCGCACCATCCAAGGTATACACACCACAGTTCATCCTACCAGCAACAATGACAACACTATCACAGCAAACAACTATCAACGAGAGCAACAACACAGAGGACAACAATGCAGAGCAACCACCGCAACCAACAACGACAGAACATCCACCACCAACAGTCACAGATCGACCATCCAAGAAGCAACACACAGCACCATCATTGCCATTACCACCAAAAGCAGCAGCACCAAGTCCAAAAGCCATCACAGACAGAGTCATGTCACCATCCATGACTCCAGCGCGAAGCCCAGGTGGGGCATTCAGCAACCCATCACGAAGACAACTGGACGACACCATCACAGAAGGCAGCCAATCCAAGCAAGCAAAGACATCAGAACAACAACAAGCAGCAACACGACCAACAGAACCATCACAACCAGCCAGGACCAAAGCCCGCATCAATGCGGTCACCATTCAATTCAAAGATGGAAAATCCATCACCACCGCAACTTGTGAGGATCCATCAGAAGCGCGTACGGAACAACGGCTTCTGGAACCCATCATCCATGATGATCAAGGGTTCGATCCCATCAAACTGAAACAAGGAATGATGAAGGAGATGACATCAATGGTCAACCAAGGAGCGTTCGAGGAGATCACCATCGAACAAGCAACAGAGGAGGAGAAACAAAACATCATCGGATCTCGCTGGGTTCATCGCGAGAAAGGTGATGAAGTCCGAAGCCGCATCGTCGGCCTAGGCTACGATGAGAACATCAAAGATGCAGATGACATCTATGCATCAACACCTTTGTTCTCCATCCTTCGGATCATCCTCTGTTTGGCCATCGTTCGCGGTTGGTCAGTCCGCCTTGGGGACATGCCATCGTTCGCGGTTGGTCAGTCCGCGTTGGAGACATCAGTACGGCATTCCTTCATGCCGCTCTCAACGCCACCGGCATCCTTCTTCGACCACCATCGGAGTTCTATCAAACAAGAACATCCTTTGGCGACTCAAGAAAGCCATGTATGGCCTCCGGTCATCACCAAAAGCATGGCAAGATCATCTCGCATCTGTTTTGCAACGTTTGGGATATATCCACCTCATCTCGGAACCCAACGTGTTTAAGCATCCAGATGGCATAGCCTACATCATGCGCTATGTTGATGATCTACTCTTCGTTGGCGAACAACAGGAGATCAACAAGATCTTCGAGAGCATCCAACAGGAGCTACTACTCAGGCCAACAGGAGAAGCATCTCCAGGAAATCCTATCAGCTTCCTTGGTAGGAAGATCATCCATCGCGGTGACAGCTTTGACATCCAGCTGGAGCCATCCTACATCGACAACATCCTCCGCGAAACGGAGATGACAACATGCAACTCAGCAAACACACCCGGCACAGCATCGATGAAAGCAAACATCGATGACGAAGAGTTGCTATCAAAAGAACAGCATCAATCCTACCGACGCATCGTCGGAAAGCTCCAGTGGTTAGCGTACATCAGACCCGACATGGCGTACGCTATCAAAGAGCTAGCCCGTGGCATCCAACAACCTTGCATCCGCGATCAGCGGAAGTTGAAGCATCTTGTCCGTTACTTGGCAGGCACCAAGCACCACACCTTCACCATCAAGCCAAGCATTCGCATCGGCAAGCATCACAGCCAACCACTTGACATCAACATCTTTGTTGATAGCGATTGGGCAGGATGTGCATCTACCCGCAAATCCACCAGCGGATTCATCATCCAATTCTGCGGAACAACCATCCACTTCGGATCACGGACTCAATCCGTTGTGGCACTCTCATCAGCAGAAGCAGAGTTTTATGCCATCGGCACCGGATGTCAAGAAGCACTCTTCATCCGGAACTTCCTCAAAGAAGCCTTCGGGCATCACAAACTCAACATCAGAATCCACACAGACAGCTCAGCAGGCAAATCCATGGCATCACGCCAAGGAGTATCAAAGAAGGCAAAGCACATCGAGCTGAAATTTATGTTCATCCAAAACCTGGTGCAAGCAGGCATCGTTTCAATCCACAAAATCCCTGGCAAAGACAATCCATCAGACATCCTTACAAAATACATCACACAGGAAGTACTCAACTGGCTTTTGCCCAACACGGGCATTATAGCCATCAACCACTGAACAACGCAGCGGCAGCCGTTTCACCATCGATCATATCATTTTCATGCATTTCACCCTTTCATCTTTTGCAGACAGCATACAAAGTAAGCTGGCATCGCCATGGCTTCTAGCAAACAGCAGCAGCCATCAAGTTCCAGGATAACCTCAAGGGTTCTACATCCTGAACTATAAGTACATCATGCACACCAAGTACCACACGTATCTACATCATAGAGTACATGTTCACATCGTTGGTTTCCTGGTTGAGTCGTTTAACTACATCCAGCACATCGAGGGTATGAGCATTTTTTTGGAGCATCAGAAATTTGAAGTTTTGCGAGTGCATCAGTGGAAATCAAAGTCTGATGACATCAAGTTGTCATCATTCAGCTTTATTATCGAATTCATCCGCAGCCATCTTTGCTGAAAGCATCGTTTTCGTGGGCATCACCCTTTGGCATCAAGAGCATCACCATGTTTGCTCCTATCCCCAACTCGGAGCAGTACATCGGCCGCGAGTTTCCCACATCGTAGGAGATCCGCAACATCAACAGCGATGAGGTCATCACCCATGATCGACTCACCACGGCCATCCATGGCCGCATGGGTTTTGTGCATCTATTGCAGGAGGAGTTCGAGTATCTCCGTCGTTTGGAGACATCTTCGGACGGCCGTACGGGATTCAGCATCCCTTCCATCGAGGGAAGCTTGAGGGAGCCATGGCAGCACATGGCTATCCATCAGAGTCCAGCTGAAGCAATTCAGCAAACTTTGTGGATGATCAGCGAAGGCCGGCTGTTTAGTCATCAGCTTGCGCGAAGCATCATCTACGGCTTCAACATCGACACTTGGGGCCCGCTTCACATCCTTCTTCAAGGAGGGGCCGCATCGGCCTTCAGCAGACATGGCCTCAGTTCGGCCATCCAAGTGGCCAATGGCCATCATCGGCAGCTGAATGCCAGTGAACTGGCATTAAGTGTCATCAACGAAATCCGAGGCAACATCTTGGACTTCTTCAGCCTGCATTGCTGGGCCAGAGGTTACATCTGGGACTATCATGTGCCCATCAGTGTGACGGCCATCTTGGATCAGCATCGTGGAGCTGATTTTCATCGGCCCATCATGGACGCATGTCATCATGCAGGAACTCATTTGACTGTGAGTTCATCGGCACTCCCAGCATCAACCAGAACTCGATTGCAGGACCTGTGCCATCAATTGAGGATCAGCATCAAAGTTCCTCAAAGCGCATCGGGTTCGCGCTACCGAGGACACGAAGATCATCCTCGCTATATCGCTGAGTGGTTAGAGGAATGCATCGCAGACAACATCAATCAACCTCGTCCTGAGGCCCGACGAAGCATCTGCGTTCCTCGGGTCCTCATCGAGAGCGATGACATCATCATGGAAGACCAGGAGGAGCATCAGACGTTGGAGCATCCCAGCAGTGAGGTGCAGACATCGCCTCCGACATCAAAGGCAGCATCGTTCAAAGCACCTCCAGCTCCCTTTCGTTTTGTCATCAGAGATGACGCATCAGCTCCAGGTGTCAACACATCGGCATCTGACCCCAAGGCATCCTCACCATCGCCATCGAGGTGAAAGTCATCAAGAGTGATCAGCATCGAGATGATGCATGCCCACATGGACATCAGGATCACCAAAGGCATCGTTTTGTGAAGCTGGACATCTTCAAAATTCATCAGAGGGATAGATCGAATACTTGCATCATGCTGATGTATAGACATCGACTTCTTTCAGTGTACAGAACTGTCCATCAAGTTTAGCATCAATGTTGTTAGTTTTAGTTTGAGCATCTTGTGAATCAACATCTTTTGAAATGTTTATGGTCATCAGTTGTGGATTGCATCCTTTGAAGAATGCATCCAAGGTGGGGTGTCAAGGATAACCCATCAGTAGTTCATCACACCTCAGTGCATATCATCACGTGTGACATCTGGGCTCCATCAGGGCCCTTGAGCTTGCATCCCATCGGGGAAAGCATCAGTGCCAGCTGCTTGACATCAGCAGGGTTTAGCATCCCTGAAATTAACAGGTTGGTTGGTTGGTTGGTTGGTTGGTTGGTTGGTTGGTTGGTTGGTTGGTTGGTTGGTTGTCAGTGATCCGCTACAATTTTGAACCGTAACGATCATCATTAATTGCAACTCTTACCGATCTGTCTCAGCCATTCTTAGTCATTGTTGAGTTGGTAACTGTAGTGCTAATATGCATATTTATATGTATTTATGTCCTTTAGGAACCATAAATCACCGAAATCTCATAGGTAGCCATCCCTAACCGCCTCCGGTCTTCGCAGCTTTCGCCGGGCGGCCTATGCCTCGCCGCGCATCGACGTTCGACGATGCCGACGCCGTTCTTCGTCGCGCGCGTTCTTCGACGCAGCGCCGCTTGCAATTGGCGACCAGCTCCTCCTGGGAGCAATCGAGGGCCGATCCAGGAGTTGGTCATGATCATTCTGTTTGGTGATATGGTATGTTAACCAGTAGTTAATAATGTTTATATATAGTTAATATGTTAATAATGTTAATTCATATGGTAATACTGGTATTAACTACTGGTATATGTTAATATGGTGATATGGTATGTTAACATGGTATAAATATAGAATGGTAGTAAATATATTATTATTATGAATGGATCAATTATTTAACATTATTATCTACTATGGTATGTTAATATGGTATATGGTATAAATATATACCAGTAGTTAAGAATGTTAACATGGTATGAACCAATGGCTATGAATGTTAAATCGGTCATGAACCAATGGCTATGAATGTTAACATGGTATATGGTAATTATATATACCAGTAGTGAGTTGGTTCTGATAAGTAATGGTAAGCATATATACGTATGGAGTATATGGTATATGAAATTTTACTATATTTACTATTTAATTATATAATGGTTATGGCTGTAATGTGCCAATGTAATCATCAAGTGGTTGTTCTTGATGGTTGCTTGTTCATGGCTACTGCTATTGTATTCATACTTTCTGACGTACTGATTTTGAAGTAACGTGATATTCATTATCGAAGTAATGTTACATGATGGTATACTGTGGTTGTTATCAATAGCTACTATCAGCGTATCATTATTCAATGATTATTGTTCGGAGTTTAGTGCACCATTCCAGCCACAGGTATACGGTTGATTAGAGTCACCATAGTGGTTTGAATGAGTCACCATCTATGGTAAAACGGGGTATCGTTTGTGGTGTATTGGATCTCGACTGTCCCTTATTGTTTGCAACCCATTGACGTGGCAAGGCAACTCAAACGGCATCTCAGAATTTAAATGGAGAAATTGTAGCCGCATTTCTTCGAACGTCTGGGAACTAGAAGCATCAAATATACTAGTTGGACATCGCAAATGCTTTCGGGATACTGGAAACTCTTGGACATGGCATCATGGCCGAGGCCAAGCTGTTTAACCATCTACAATCATGGCCAAGCTCCTTGAATCAACATCCTCTAGATATATTTTCCCCATCATTTTGGGAAACTATAACCATCACTTACCATCATTGCAATTAAACATCGCACTCTCGGCCACGCATATCCACAATCCTTCATGGGTCGAACCCGAATCCTACGAGTATTGTTAAGCACAAGTCATCATCTAATTCCTCAATCACAATCCGCCATTGGACCCTCTCATTTTTGCCAGGTCTTGCTTATGAAGCTCTACTCCTACGGATTGCTTCTTGAGCTACATGGATTTAGCCAGAAACTCACCTAGTTGCGCTCAAAATCACCAGTTTTCAAAGGAGAATCAGCTCTAAATGGTTGATTCTCCACCAGAGACACGGCAATTTCTAGCCATTCAGATTTTTCGAACCACTTGGCTGTGGGTCAAACCCTATTCTTGTTGGTTATTATCCCCCATTACTGGTTGGTTCAGTGCTTGACCCAGCTCGCCATAGATAGCCGGTATTTCCCCTATAGTTGCTAGTTGTTATCCCCTATTAACCATTAACCAGCTAGTTAATCATATTGTTGGTTATTTATGATTAACCAACTTAGTCAACGAATTAGATATGTATAACATATTAACCATCAACCATTAATATAACCTAGTTGATTATTAACCAGCTTAGTTTAGATATGTAAAAAAACAGCTTCAGAACCCCTCCCCTCGCACGAAGCGACAATGCATCTCCTGTCGCACATGTTCGGCTTCCACCAGATCACTGAAGTCGATGAGGCCGCAACCGTGATCCTGGGCCTGTCAAGCCCCCGGGTACCGGGACGTTTTCGATGGTGTATTGATGGCCGTTGAATCGTTGTATAGTATAGTAAAGTATAATATATAGATATAGTATATATTCATTGTATCATATATAATATCTTGATTATCTTTGTATGTTGATTCATTGTTGATTATGACTACTTATTGATTGTTGATCGTATATTGTCCTTTACTGACTATTTATTGACTGCCTATGGATTGTTTATTGACTGTTTGTTAGTGTTATTGATAGTCTGGAGCCATTCGATGCCATTAGTACAAAGTGGTTGATCGATCAACAGCTATGGACTACTGGCCAGAGGCTAGTGGCTTACCAATGGTACAAACTGGCATGCTAATGACCACCGACCGAAGGATTGGTTATTGATGGTCAGTAGCCATTCGCATCAAATCGCTTATTGAATTTCATTGATGGTTGATGGTCCTTGAATTGTTCATGGTTGAGAATGGTCAATGACTGACGGTTACCGGATTCTGCTGACCAAACAAAGTAATTATACTATATACTAGCCGATTACCACTGATACCAGTGGTGATAGGTTACCCACAATACTGACCAAAGTATCCAGCATCAGTAGCCAGTATCAACCAGTGCATGATCACATCCAATGGCAAGCTGTTGTTGTCTGATATCAAGCGTTATCACTTATTCCTGGCCATCGTCATGGAATTCGTGATTATCACCAAGTGATTATTGTTGATGGTTGTTGGCAATTACTAGTGCTGATGATTGTTGCAAATTGATGTTGACCACCCTCAATGAAAATCAGCTAGCGATTATGCTATATAACCAATCTAGGAACCACTGTTGGATCTATCTACATTGGCTAACAATCACCAAGTGCTCCCAATTATCATCAATCATTGCAGACTATTGTCTGATTCAGCAACACACTTGGGCTGGGCCAGCAGCCATCAACAACAACTGAAACTGTTGTTCTGGTGGTTGATTTTATCGCTTGTGATGGGATGAGGGGAGGGATATCAATGAACAAGCATACATGTCATGATACATGTCATGTATGTCACGTAGAATAAACATGTAAAAAGGAGAAGGGGGGGAATATACCTTCACATGCAATGAACATGCAGTGGAAATAGACTTTATCACAACATGTGTTTTTTGACCAACAACCAACCAACATAAAAAAAACAGACAATAAGTAGAGGAGGGGCATAAAACTCACCGAGGAGACAGACATACCAAGACATCTTGTCCAACAAACTGCCGTTTGACACAATTCACTGAGAAGTTTTGTGCAAATCTGGAATGGCTAACCCGATGTCCACTTACCCAGCCGTTCCCTTGGCCGCGGCACTCAAGGGATATCAACCAGCAATGATGGTCCAGTTGCTGGTAAGGTTCACACAGGTTGACCAATTTTGCTAAGGCTACATCGCGTTTGTGAAACAAGACGTTAAGCATCATCAACCAGTACCAACCATTTAATATGGACCAGTCTCATGAAGCATCATGAATGAAGTCTTATCACAACCTTGGGGCAACCATGCTCCACTTACTCAGAATTTTTGCAGGCTCAGGCTTAAACTGCATACATCCCATCTTCTCTTTCAAGCTCACCTAGCTGAATTGGCAACGGTCTGGGCGAGAGGGCAACTCCACAGGAGAAAAGTCACGTTTGATTGGAAGTATATAAGCATCCATATATTGACGATCAGTACAAATTAACGATCAGTAATAACTGCCATTCTTGACCATCGCCACCTCTACGTAAGTACCATTAGGAACCATCTTTATGTATAGTTACTTTAGTTAACCATTCTTCCCATTTCTTACCATTTCTTATCATTCTTAATCATTCTTACGGCAAGCATAAATTCGCGTCCATAGCCTTCCTCATTTAGTTTTCAACGTCCCTGCCGTGCCCATGAAGGCCCAAGAATTGCCGTCCTCGTCTTCTGCGATCGCAATCTGCCTGGCTTCCTGCAGTTCACCATGGCTGATTGATGTTAGATGGCAGTGGGTCAAAACGCTGTACCCCTGGTTCCCCTATCATTAACCTTTGTTTTGCTTATTATTGGTTGGTCATTATCCCCCATTAGTTGGTTGGTTAATATTGACCCATAGCCAGATCTGTATTAATCAACCCCTGAGCAGCTGGAAAACTTGGGATCTGTGTCGACATGGCACCAACCAAGCCAGCAACTGTGCAAAGCCTAACCTGCGTAGAGCCAGGACATCCTGTGGTCCCAAATAGGTGGGTAAAGCCTTGAGCAATGGTGAATGAGCGGCCGCTTTTCCACTCAAAAACTCTGTTCGAAACCATTTGCCCCACACTCATGGTTGATTCAGCTGTTAATCAACCACCAACAGCTAGACCATGAATAGCTGGTGATTCACCATCGAACATGGGTGGCTTGTTGATATGATTCTTCCAGTAATTGGTACATGTGTGTCCGAACAAAAAAACATAGACACAATTCACTGAGAAGTTTTGTGCAAATCTGGAATGGCTAACCCGATGTACACAGCACAATCTCTTTGGTATTCAAACGCAATGTATGTGCATATACATGTATACTCAGGAAGGTTTCAATGTTATATACAAAGCTAATAAACCAATGCTACTCAATAACTGGAGAGTGGTTTCGACAACTATAAACAATACGCTTGTCAACCAACCATTTGTTAATAGTTACCAGGGAAAATAAAACACGTCAATCAAACCACTAACCAAATAAACAATGAAATAAATCATCCAATATTACATCAATCATTTATAGCAATAGACCATCCACAACTTTGGGTGCACTCCGATGTTGAGAAACACCCAGTATTTCTTCAACCATTGTTGTTGGTGATTATCACTAATTAATTAATTCCTTGTCAACCATGACAATCCACCAGCCAAATAACTAGTGATCGTTATCACCGCATTGGTCAAACAGCCGTCAATATATCAATCCCTGTTACTCATTGAGGTTCAACCACATAGACACCTCAAAATCTGAAGCCGCAGAATGCGGCTGATTCGATTCACGGTTCCCGGTAGCGTTGGCACCTCCTCGTCCAACTCGTCGAAGGCAAACATGGCACGGGTGCCATGACACCAAGGGACGACGGTGCTTGGCAAAGCTCTGCAGTTATCGGGTGGGTTTGTTCAAGCCATGGGAGACTCCCAAAATGGATGGTTTATTATTTATTGCTATAATGTTGGTTTCTGAGTAGTATCTACCTGTTGGTTTCATCTATTTTCATTACTTTAGGGGGGGTTACACTAATCAGAAACCAACATCAATTGATACATATTGGTTGATTTTGGGGTAGCTGCATTTTGAGAGACCGCCATCTCATGGCCAGCTATTCTGGTGGGCGGTCAGAATATAGCGATGCTTGGGTACCCGAAGTTTAGGGGCAATCGGATACCTATACATATAGCTTTTGGCTCAAAACCCTGTAATCCAGGTGCAACAAGAAAACATATGAGCCAAAAAAAGGTACCTTTGGTGGTGAAGTTCGCATCCGTTGCCATATTACAATGATCCCAAAGAACATCCCAAGTCATGAGACAAGGTCAGCCCGCTGATGCGGAAGGCGCACCTATGGCTACTCTCGCACAGACAGCTAGTCAATGCCAGCGCATGAATCGGCGATGCATAAACTGCTTCCCAGTGCTTTACCTGGTAGCCTCCGTCCACTGCTTGATTACATCCCGCCGCGATCATTAGAAACAACAATTCAGTTTTACGCAGGAACAACTTCAAGCATTATGAACCATATTGCTAATAGAATTCAACAGCCATTGAATTAACCATAATCAACCATTCAAAAGGGTTCTTTGGCGAAGTACACCGAAAAAAACGTCTGGTAATACACTCGGCTTTTAGCTTGGCTCGCCAGCAGAGTCTTATCAAAGTATCCGCCGTCATGAACATTTCTTGGGCAGCCCCGGTACCCCTAGATTTTCGTGTCACAGAGTTGTGCTGAAAAGACCCAGCAAACAACTCAGGAAACGCGGCTACATGGGCCATAAATGGTGCTATCCCAAGACGTCCTAAAACCATCCGTAAATAATCAATGATCTTTATAAATCTAGTGCGGTAGCATACCAGCTATGGGGGTACATCATTATTGACAAACTAACATGAAACCACCGTTTTTTAACATCAAAACCACTGTCTGCCTTCGAAAATAACATAGTGACCAATCATGTCACTTAAGTGATCCTGTTCTGCTACAATGCTGCTTGACTTGCAGTGTCTAATATATAATGGTGGTCAAACATTTGCAAAGAATGAGCTGCCACTTGACACGGATCATAGCCACAGCCGGCATAACCCTGCCAGTTCTTAGGTTTATGTTGGAGTGTGTCAGCGGGATGTCTTGGGCTATGCTGGACTTGCCAGCCAGTTGGGCTATGATCCCCGCTGATTCTGACGCTACCCCTAAGAAGGCTACTAGGGTGAACATACTATTGTAGGCAAGAATGACTTTGCCATGATCAATGCTTCAAGGTTGAGAGACCCATCAAGCTGGGACATATTTGTTCGACACATTTAGGCCTCATGACTGTGTACAGATTCACATGTATATGCACGTATACAATGTATACATACATGTATATACATACGTATCTATTATGATATTATTTGTATAGTTTCGTGGATGTATGTCTCCATATATTTGTGAACGTACACCACCCACACAAAAACAAAGTCTCTCGAAAGCTATCAGGGTCTATCTGGCTGGCATCTTAATGTCTGGTTTTTTTGGGCCAACTATCCTCAACTGACATGGACTTGTAGAACCACCCATTTTTGAGGGTTTTCATATAAACACCATGGTGGTTCTCCACAACCTAGGATATCTCCACCAATTCCTCAGCATTTATTTCAACACGGCACACGGTTGCGGCTATCAGAGATCATGATTGCGGTGGCAACTATCCACAGCCATAGGGAAACCATCAGCATGACAAGCGCCAAATAGGTGTTTCTCAAAATCGGGGTACCCCTAAATCATCCCATATTAATCATTTATAGCAATAAACCAACCATTTTTTGGGTCCCTCATTCTGAGAAACCACCAAATGGAGAAACTTCTTCAAGATTGGTCTCACTGGTTCCAGTGGATCTCAAGGCAATGATCAGCCTCCATACTGGGACCGTCAACCATGGTTTCACAGCTGACTCTGGTCACATCCCGGTTGGCTAAACCTGCACACCACCAACCAATCATGTCTAAATCTACAGTATCGTCTGTATATCATACATACCCATATCTGTGTTGCTCTTTCCTTTCATATCAACCAATCATCACCCAACCATCACTGCCATCGGAAGA
>VSDK01007991.1:150506-166727 GCA_009767595.1 Symbiodinium kawagutii | reverse complement strand
ACCCATCCCAAGCAGCATGTGCTGCCGCCACAAGCATTTCTGCGCCCCAGCGAAATGCCATTGCGAGGAGCCACGCGTTTTTAGCGTGATGGTGAACCCAAGAGCAGCCTCCAAAACACGCTCATCCTTGATAAATTCTTATTCGTGATAGTAGTTCAATGCAAGCTTGTATGTATATATCAAATATATGTATATATATATATATGTAGTATTTTCAATTATCCCCTACCGATCTTGCGGTACCATCATGGAGTATCCGTGGAGCTCGACATCTCAATTTCTGGCCTTGAATGGTTCAATTCTATCTTCTCCAGGATGATTCTACATAATTAAATGGGATTCTACGTAATTAAATGGTAGAGTATATCATCTCTAGTATATTATCACCAGTAATGATATGTTGGATATGACAATGGACCACCATTGGATTCTACATTGATATCATGTGAAAATTAGGTATTGTTAATGATTATCACCTGATATCAACAATTAACTAACCATGCTTAACCCTAGTTCCTAAGCATCTGTCAACTCCCCATGCTAGTGACCATCAATCCCTGGGTCCAAAACATTGATATCTCCAGGGTTGCCATGGCAACCATTTTGGAGATTGTCCTTGGAGTAATTGCTCACGGCGCCGCCCGTGGTGCGCCATGACCCAAGATCTTCATTGATGATTTCTAGCAACTCGCAAGTGTTGATGAGCTGCTTGCGATGATGTTACCAGGTAGTAACTTAGAACGCATGTGAATCATGAATGAACCATCTTCATTATGTCAAGGTACTGTGGGATTAATAACCCCCCCAATTAATCAACCCCCTCCTCATCCCCAGACCCTGGTCCTTACTAAAGTTAGTTAGGTGCTGATTTCCCCCTAAGAAGCTATTCTCACCCAACCCCTCCCAGTTAATCAACCCCCTCTGGATTTGTGGGTTCTGGTAAAATCATTTTGTATTGTCAGTTTTGATTAGTTTCCTATTAGTTAGCTTATTTGATATGGTTTGGTAATTTGTGTTTTATTATTAGTGTACGTTTGTTTTCATTAGTTACTTTGCTTTTGCAAAGCTTATCAATGCTCAGTCTTATGGAAGGATTAATTAAGGGTTAGACCTAGATTTCTTTATCCATCTGATCTTTTTCTAGCTCCCCACTTATCAAAACTGATTAAACACATGATTTTCAGAAGCTCACAAAGGCTACCCTCCCCCCCATAAGCCTGGAACCTCCCAAGTGAATCAACCCCATTTGGATCCCAGGATTTTTGTAAGTTCTATTCTTGTTATTGGTTTATGTTTGTTTTCTAGTTGGATTCAAATCACTTAGATTCACGTAGATTCATTTAGATTCACTTAGATTCATCTAGATTCACTGAGATTCAATTAGATTCAATTGGATGCAGTCAGATTCATTTAGATTCACTTAGATTTATTTAGATTCAATTAGATCCAATTCAGATTCACTTAGATTCAATTAGATCCACTTAGATGCATTTAGATTCACTTAGATTCATTTAGATTCAATTAGATCCAATTAAGATTCACTTAGATTCAATTAGATCCAATTAGATTCATTTAGATTCAATTAGATTCAATTTGATTCATTTAGATTCAATTAGATCCAGTTAGATTCATTTAGATTCACTGAGATTCAATTAGATTCACTTAGATTCTAGTAGATCCAATTCACATTCAATTAGATCCAATTAGATTCAATCAGATTCAATTAGATTCATTTCTGTTGAATTAGATTCAATCCAATATTGATTTCTAATCTCTCTAGGGGTCGATTAATTTGGTGGGTTCCCTTTTACTGACATATGGTCAGACCTTGTTGACCTTATGGGGGGGTTATCAATCCGGGGTTGTCATTAAGAACATAACATGAACCTCTTTATGAGGGTGTGATACTATAATCACATATATATGTATATATATATATACAATCATTTGGCAGTTGGCAGGTTTCACCCCTTCTTGACGGGAAATCATATCCCCGGCTTATCAAATGAGCTACCTGAGGTTTTGGCAACTGCTCAACTTGCTGGACATCAAAAGTTTTTCCGCGGCTTCTGTTGGGCAGCCGCCTGCCGCTGGTGATCCTGGCTGTATCAATGATCCCATCTATTTGGCGAGCAGTACCATTGTCAAACAAACTGGGTGCAAGATGTTGCATCATGGTGATCAAGAATGGTGATAATATGTCTAATTGATAGTCATTAGAAGCAACCATCGAAAGATGAAACATTAAAACATATTAAACATCATCAACAAAGACTGAACACTGTAGTTGGACTATGGTTAGGAACCAATCATGTCTAGTAGCACTATTGACCAAGCATCATCAACCACTGTTAGCCACCACAAAGCCATGCATTACCAGTTGGACGCCTCAACAGCGCTGATCCGTCACGTCGCAAGCAGCTAGTTGTGTAACGCGCGCCAGTGCCTGACGGAGCAGTTACAGGCACCATGATGGCTGCATGATGGCTAGTTGGGCTGCTGATGGAAGTTATGAAAGGACTTGTGGCTAGAACAAAACATGGTGTTTTTCATAATCTGCTAATCGCTTCCTACTATTACTAAACCCCCCTAATTATAAAAAACCACCTTGGGGGTGTACTTCCTGATTTTTTTTGTCTTGGTTAATTGTATTTTCAATTGTAGCAATTGAAAAGTAAAAGGGAAACCCCATTCCCCGAGCAACCGGTTCACCCCCTATTATTAAAAACCCCTGGCTCAGTGGATGTTTAATATTAGGGTCCTAAACACCCAAGTGGTTTTTATCATTAGGGTCCTACATTTAATATTAGGGTCCCCTTCGTGCAGTTGGTTTTTGCAATTTTTGAATAGGTTTTAATAAAGAATTTAAAAAGGCAAATATTCAACGCTCAAATGGTTTTTATCATTAGGGTCCTACATTTAATATTAGGGTCCCCTTCGTGCAGTTGGTTTTTGCAATTTTTGAATAGGTTTTAATAAAGAATTTAAAAAGGCAAATATTCAACGCTCAAATGGTTTTTATCATTAGGGTCCTACATTTAATATTAGGGTCCCCTTCGTGCAGTTGGTTTTTGCAATTTTTGAATAGGTTTTAATAAAGAATTTAAAAAGGCAAATATTCAACGCTCAAATGGTTTTTATCATTAGGGTCCTACATTTAATATTAGGGTCCCCTTCGTGCAGTTGGTTTTTGCAATTTTTGAATAGGTTTTAATAAAGAATTTAAAAAGGCAAATATTCAACGCTCAAATGGTTTTTATCATTAGGGTCCTACATTTAATATTAGGGTCCCCTTCGTGCAGTTGGTTTTTGCAATTTTTAAATAGGTTTTAATAAAAAAAATTAAATAAAACAAACATTAAACGCCAAAATGGTTTTTATCACTAGGGTTCTAAATTTAATATTAGGGTTCCCTTCGCGCAATTAGTTTTTACAATTTTTAAATAGGTTTTAATAAAGAATTTAAAAAGGCAAATATTCAACGCTCAAATAGTTTTTATCATTAGGGTCCTAAATTTAATATTAGGGTCCCCTTCGTGCAGTTAGCTTTTGCAATTTTTAAATAGGTTTTAATAAAGAATTTAAAAAAGCAAATATTCAACGCTCAAAATGGTTTTTATCATTAGGGACCTAAATTTAATATTAGGGTCCCCTAATATTAAATCCCCCCTAATATAAAAAACCCCTGGGGGCGCTTAGTATTTGGGGAGCGGGGGGGGGGGGGGGGGGGGGCCGTTTAGTAATAGGGGGAAAAGATTATTAAACTGGTAATGGGAGTGATTTTGCAGTAACTACTTGTCCCAAGCATGATGGCTTTTTGTCAGCAGCATCTCGCAGATTCATGATGGCTAGAAACGTTGATAGTGAATGATTCGCGTACGGCGACTGACTACTAGTTGGTTTGTTAGTACAAGTATGAAATGGTTTAAACGATGACCAGTGGGCGGTACCCCTAGATCGGAAAAAAAACGATATTGAACCAATAACAGTATTGGTTATGGGACTTATGGGATAGATATTGGTTGTGGGATAGATCACCAGTGAACAACAATCAATAATAAAGGAACAAATATTGGCTGCAGCAACGATCAGTTCGCAAAAAAAATAGCCCATTGCAAAAAACACAACAGAAATCACCAAGGATAAATAACCTCACGCGAATGAAGCAATGACCAACGGCCAACTTGTCCCGTGACTCATATTACAACCAACAATCCGACACAATGAAAAATGTTTACCCTCTGGTAAACCAACCTGGCAATGGAAAATGCGCCATTGATTGGTGGTGTCCAAGGGTTTCACTATAGAATATGACATATCAATATGGTTGAAATATTCAATATGCCATATCGAAGGCAGGGTTTTGCATATTCAGTATGGTTAAAATCCAGCTTGCCAGGCTACCGGAGAAAATTCCAATGACAACAATGACAAGCCGAACCACTCGCCAACTCTCGGTGCCCAACAAAATAGGAAAAATATCGTGGTTTCTCAAGCGACAGGAAACCCCAAAGCTATGGTTGGTCTAGTACTATAAATGGTTAATGTATGTTAATATATGTTAATATGAAGGAGAATGATTAATGTATTTTGAGAAACGCCCGTGTAATCTAACATCCGTGAGAAATCACCAACCCCTGTTGAGCTATAGGAAATGAACAATACAGAATAACCAGTAAGCACAGGACAATGACCGATGACCACTAATCAATAATTGTGATGAACAAAAAATACAAACTAAGTGCCCATCTAGTATAGGCCAACACGGAATGGCCAGCAGCCAATAAACAACAACCAACGACCAATGTCCAATGACCTATTCGCAATAACTCGACCAAAGAAAACACTCATGGTAGATCCATATAAATCAAACACCTCCAGTTGGCCTTGACCTTACATAGCTGGCGATTTATCCAACATATGGGTGGTTTATGGTGATTTATCAACATGGATCTAACATGAATCATTTAGGTTGCCCTAACTGGGATCTACGTACTTACCATTCTACCGGAACTATCCTACTTGCACATGTATAAAATCTGTATGTAAAAATCAGAAAGCAATGTAAATGTAAATGGCTGTATACAAACATGTGTTTAAACATATCTATATATACACATACACATTATATATGCACAAAAACAATGTATAGATATACATGCCATGCCCTGCATCGGTCCCCTGTTTTATTGCTGTCTGTGCGCGTGGCCAGCATAATGCCCACAGGTCTCGATTCCAAAGTGGCTGTTGCAGTAGTGCCAACCCCCAAACGGAACTGCTTGATCCAACATCTCCGATAGGACATTTGCGGTGAAGCATGAGATCAACAGCCCCACCATCTTTGTTCCACGGCATTGCTGATCAACCAGTTTGAAATCATGAGCCGAAGCTCATTCAAGAAAGTCATGGCGCACATGGGCATGTGTCAAGATCCGAGCCAACATGATGTAAGACCCAGCTTGTTCTCCGTTGCGGATGAGCTGGCAGGAATGATCTACAAACCGCTATCAGTTGCTCAGTGGTCATCATCAATTATCAACCTTAAGGTTGTCAATCAATCATCTGTGTCGGGAAATTCGGTGGTGACCCATGCCCAACCTGCTCCAAACTTCAGAGAAAGTGGAGCTGAAATCGCGCGGCAAGTTGTAGCAAAAGAAGCATGAATTGTTCACATATAGTGAATCGCGGCTAAATAGGACTATTGATGCTTACTATGTGGGTAAACAATGGTTGATCAGGGTTGATGGATGGGTAGGTAAGACAAACAAGAGTATCAAGAGTGGTTGGTGGCTAAAGGTTAACAAAGGTTGATGAATGGTTCCTGATTGCGGACAATATATAGATGTTACTGGCTGGTTCAAAGTCGCAATAAGACTTGAATACTGGTAATTAGGGTTCAGAATGGATTGACAGCCGTAAATCATAGCGAATAAATAAAATGGTTGATAAATGTTGATCATGATTCACAAGGGTTGAGAATGGTTTACAAGCAATGGTTACGAACGACTGACCAAAGTTGATCATGGTTTATAAGCAATGGTTGTCACTGTGGCAATTGATAATAGTTAAGCATGATTGATCAACACCGGTCAGACATGATTTATAGCAGTTTGTCAGTTGTCACCATCAAGAAAGCAAATGTGAGAATTGGTTGATAGAAGTGAATGCTGGTTGAATAAGAACGGTTCATAACCAAAGTAAAATAATGGTCGATGACAGCTAATCATTGCCAAATAAGCAATGGTTAATATAGTTTGACAAAAGGCAAATCATGGCTACAAAACCACGGCCAATAAATAATGTTTCATAGCGATTGATAACAGTTTATCATGGTGAAAAAACAATGGATCAAAATGATGAGTAACACTGGTCATTGTGGAAAAAACAATGCTACAGGCTGATTGATAACAATTCATCATCTTTATGTAATAAACATGGTTAATAATCGTCAATAACAGTTCATCGCTGTTAATACACAATTGTTAATAATGCTTGAAAGCACTTAGTCATGGTTGATATTCAATGGTCAATATTGGTTGATAGTAGGTAATCATGGGCAAGAAATAATGCTGAATGATATACACTGCTGGATACAGGATCGCATTGGCATGCACCACTTTGAAGGACTTGGAAAGGCGACTGTGGATCCATTTCTGAGCCACAACTTGAACATCTGAGTGAGGCCTGCGCTCAAAACTGTTCCTGGACACAAGAGCCTCCCTGCAGATGACACAGCTGAAGGCTGTGTGTAAGGTCAGGGCCTACGGTGGGACTGCAGGTGCCAGTTGCGTCCAGAAGGAAGCCGAAGCTTGGAGAATAACTGTCTGGTTGGCGGTTGAACCTCCCCGTCATGAAAAATATCCGCGCAAGTCAACTAAGTCAACCAACATCAACCAACCATTTCTCTTTCATGATTACATTTTGAAAACTTCAAATGTTGAAAAAACCACCAGCCAGAATAACATGCAGAAGATTTAGAAAGTATTTAGAAAAAACTCCTTCGCCACGTTCCTGCACAATCTCTGCGGAACCGGCTTGTCCAGCGATCTCCAAGAAAAAATCGAGCAGCTTCAATGTTTCCCGGGGACGATCTCTCAACTTATTGCAGAGATGAGGTCGTCTCAGGGACGGAGGTTTGACCGCAGACGCTGAAAAGCTGAACCAACGTGAAGTTTTCTCGAATGGTCCACTGTGCACAGCTTGTCTGAAAAAAACTGCTCAACTGTACAAAGCTTGGAACGGCTGATTTTAATTCGCACCTGACAACGGGTTTCACCAAGCAGGTCGACAAAACGGCACGCACCCCATTCCGTCCCTGTTGAAAACAAATGTTCATGAACCGTGGAGATTCCCAAATCAATGTGTATAACTGCTTGCATATTTTATCTTTTTTTTACAGAACCGGGGACCACGGTAGTACGCTTTTTTGTGCATTTTACTTCGATATTTGCTCATTGAATAATTGATCATGTGCATATTTGATCATTGATATTTCATATTTCTGTATCCACAACTTTTTGGGCCTTAGCCAATCTACTACAATCTGAAAGAAACCAGAGAAACCAAGAAAACCAAGAAAACCAAAAAAAAACAACAAAAAAAAAAAACAAGACTATGGACCCAAGAACCGGTACTACCCATTGGCTTGGTTTTTTTTTGTTTTTTTTTGTTTTTTTGTTTTTTTTGGTTTTCCCGAGGTTTTTGTTACTTTTCTAAAACTATTTAAAAAAACCTCGAGAAAATCAACAAAAATATCAACCTTATGCCCCAGGCACTCTGGCACTCTACTTGGAGTTTTTGGCCTCTACCAATATACTACAACCTGAAAGAAACCATGAAAACCAAGAAAACCAAGAAAACCAAAAAAAACAAAAAAAAACAAAAAAACAAAAAAAAAAAAACAAAAACACGAAAAAAAACTAAAAAAAACAAAACAAAAAAAAAACAAGATTTTCTCAAACTACCAAAAAAAACCTCGAGAAAATCAACAAAAATATCAACCTTATGCCCCAGGCACTCTGGCACTCTACTTGGAGTTTTTGGCCTCTACCAATATACTACAACCTGAAAGAAACCATGAAAACCAAGAAAACCAAGAAAACCAAAAAAAACAAAAAAAAACAAAAAAACAAAAAAAAAAAAACAAAAACACGAAAAAAAACTAAAAAAAACAAAACAAAAAAAAAACAAGACTATGGACCCAAGAACCGGTACTACCCATTGGCTTGTTTTTTTTTTTGTTTTTTTTTTTGGTTTTCTCGAGGTTTTGGTTACTTTTCTAAAACTATTCTAAAAAAAACTCGAGAAAATCAACAAAAATACCAGCCTTATGTCCCAGGCACAGTTGGTCTTTTTGTCTTTTTTGTTTTCTCGAGGTTTTTGTTACTTTTTCTTCCTTTGCCCTCCTCTGTCACCATTTGTCCCCCTAGATCCTCCAAATTACATTAATGAGATAGATTTGTGTCTAAATAATTGTTTTGGGAATTTGTTGAATCATAATGTATATATATATGTATATTTCATGATTTCGAAATATCACTAATATATCTATAGATACATTTTGTATTCTTGATTAAAATTCTTTGTTTCTTTGAATTGTAGTAATTCAATATTGATGACTTATATTCTTATTTTGATACATTGCAGGCTAGACATTAATATTACAGGAATAGTTCTTCGAAACACATGAGGAGAACATCTGTAAGTAAAAATATGGTGTTGACAATATTGCTGCAGAACATTTCTAAATTGAATATAATATATTCTGATAGGAAAACATGATTTTGATATCATAATAATAACAAATCTCAATTCATGGTGGATGATAGCTGCATGACCCAAAATACTTGACATCTTTGTTTTGGAGTATAATCTATTTTTCTGGCAGGAGTACTAAACACCAATTACACATTGCCTTGTGGATTTCACAAGCACAATAATAATATCTTATAACTTAAGTTATGTTGCAACAATGAAAAACAATTGCTTCGAAATATATATATATATAGCATACCTCTTGAGATAAGCATTGTATACTACTTGCACATTGCATATTTTGCTAGCACACTCCATTCAACCATGTTCTATTAAAGGCAACAACAATTAAATTATGCATCGGTTGCAGTACATGTTTGCCAAGATTGTTGTGACGATATGCTGCAGGTTACATTGAGATTTTCCTTATTTTGGATTTGAATAAGACAAACAACAACAAGTAATATGTTATTTTCTAGACAGGAAGATATATATTTAAAAAAAACATCTTGCAAGTCTTTAAAACATCTTGTAAGTCTTTAAATATTGAAACTACATATGATTGTTAATTCTAAAGAATATTGCAATACCCTATAAATATTAAGTTACTACATCTTATGATTAAGAACAAACACCACTTTAAATTCACAAAATGTTTTCCCATGATTTCAGAACAATATTACCTCCTTACAGTTACAAACAAGCATATTGGCTTAGCGGCATGTGTCAACTGACACTTAGATAAAGATAGCAAGCTTTACAACATAGTAAAACTAATCAATTGAATTCCATTGTAGTGACTTCATGGTACAGTTAATGATGTTTCTATAAATCTTCACATTTCATTTTACTTCAATGACATTTTGGGGTTTTGAGGCAAACCTGGAGCAAAGCAAATCACCACGAAAAGCGCACTACCACAGTCCCCTGCTCTCTTTTTTTACCTGTATGCACTGTACTCCTCTAAATTCAGAAATGTGATTAATGCGCAGGAAGGTAGAAAATGCATATTAATTATAAGCTAAGTGTGCATACCCTGCTAGAAAATCTGCCAACTACTGGTTGGTCCTGAAGGTTCATCGGCGATTCAAGCAGCTTTCAACACAAACCCGGTCAGTGTTTGGTGAATGATGGGGTATCGTCGATCATGCTAAACTGTTTGGCGGTTTTTCGTTCTGAAAAGTCCACCGACCATCCCAAAGTCATTTGGGAAACAAAAAAGGCCCAGAAATTGGTTGTTTAAACATCCTTGTTGGCAAATTATCCCCTGTTGCTAACCATTCCTAGTAGAGCTATAACCCCTATATAAAAGCATCAATGGACCTGTTTGGATCTGAGCTATCCTGGTGATATCCGACACCAGCAGGTGGAAATGCAACAGCCCTGGTGAGTTTTCAGTGGTTACAGCAGCCGGGGACTAATGACCGCATCAGCCCATGAACATCCACCAACATTGGTATATACATATATATATATATGTATATACATCTATATTTAAATACATTTATTGCTTATTTAAATGCAGAACAAATGTATATACATTTGTAGTCGTTCCAACTAAAGTATGGGAGGTAAATCAACCATCGATCAATTACGAATCCTTCCCAAGTAGGATTTTCCAGCCAAACACTGATGTCATTGGGCCCACCAATCATGTGGGTGTTGTGAAATATAGTTACTCCCAAGGCTATGGAATGCTATGGATGGTTTATTACTTACTTTACATAGTTGAACTCTTGGATGATGGTACCGGGGTACCCTCATTTGAAGACACCACAATATGTGCACAAAAGATATGCTTTTGAAGTACTGCAATATTTGGGATAGGGCAAATGGAAATTGGACTTCCATGATTGGGGCACCGCCAATGATGCGAGCCCGAGCCGCGAACAGTGCAGTTGTAGCTGGAGACTGCTACACTGCCAGAGCGGATCGTCAAATTAGAACAATTTCACACGATTGCGTACCACCTCAAGACTGCCCGAGTCTCAAGGGGTTGGACCTCAGAAGGTTCAAAAAAGTCTTGGCTCTGGGTCAGTTCACCCCTGTTTCACGTCCCGTAAATTACATGGTGAACATTGACCCATAGCCATTTGTGCCACAGGGACAAAGGGCAACCCAAAGATTTTGAGTCACCTGCAATCCCTGTTTCGGCGGGGGCCATGAGAACCGCGTCGCGTTGTCTTCAATCAACAACCTCCAGAAAGGCGGAAAAAGCCCATGTGCAGATTTTTTGCATCCAGAAATTCAAGGAAAACAACAGCAAGAGCAAGTTGTCGTAGGTCGAATGATGGTATTCGGAATTCGTGCGCAATCACATCTACAGATTCTAGAGACATCTAAAATAGGCTCAACACGTGCAGACAAGTCTATTCTGCGGGTGGTGTTCTTCCCCGCTGGCATGGCAGTCAGTCTCTGGCGTCCATGGCGGTCTCGAATTCTTGGTGCTCTTCAACAACCTTTGCGCCGGCGGTAGAAAGCCAAGGACGCCGGAAATGCCCAGGAATTCTGACCCTTACAATGGAAACAAAACACTCCTAATGTAAGGCTGCATCAACAAAATGTGTGTAGAATGCTCAAATATGTGCATATATCCATGTACATATTTGTAGATGTTCATTTCTACTTATGTATCTTCTTTGTTCGCGCGCACACACACACATACATGCTATGTAATACATCGTATGACATATTACAATTTGACGTCCAGTCCGTCTGTGCTGGCCGGAGAAGAGCGTTTTGACTGAACAGGTGCAGTGTTTCGAATGTTTTGTTTGTTGGCAAAGTGGCCTAATTGGTGACGAACGTTTACGTCCTCATCATATCTCATCATCCTCAACACCATTAACGTACATGTAACAACCACATCATCCAAAGCCCTCAGTCGTAAACCCTGCCCAAAGGAGTGTGTTTTCACTGCGCAGGCGAAGTGTTACCTTGAAACCTAAAACCCAAAATCATATACTCCGGATCTGCCCCCAGGCTGGCCGGCGTGGGGGATACATGTCATTGTCATGTGTAATCACAAATATCTATATGCAAAAACACGTGGGTACTGCATACATATATCATTCATAAATATGTCTCTACATGTTGCAACAAAGTATATATTCCAGATTTACATATATATATATATTTATATATATATTATGTACATGCATATGCTCTGTGCACCACTGATGCATATACGTGCAAATTTACACACATTGCAACAAAATGCGTCAGTACTTGTAGTGGTTTGATTTCAGGCAGTCTTAAAACCGACCCTTCAGCTACTGAACTGGTCATTTCCACGTGAAACTGGGGATTTGAAAACATACAGCTACAGGTAAAAATTTCTGTGAATGTGTGCATGTATGTATATGTCTATTAGATATAGATATGTATACTATATGCAAGTACGGACACAGTCGAGTCAAAACGATACATGGCAGTTCCCCCATCATCTCCATCATCACCCAAAATCATCGCTGTTTCTGACGACTCTGGGTCTGACACTCTCGTCTGCTATGGGTCACTGGGTCAAAGTCACCATGGGGGCCAGTGACCTGTCGCCTGCCACAGCCAAGTAAGTTTGTTGTGTCTGGTCGTCAAGCTTGCTGGAAACCATTGACTGACCGTGACTAACACTCACTAAGCATCACTGAGCATCACTACTCATCATCATCAACCATCACAACCACCATTATCAACCATCATCATCAACCATCATCATCACCCATCATTAACCATCATTGACCAGCATTGACCACCATTCATCACCATTAATTACTCATTATTCATCAGCATTAAGCATCAAACCTTGTGGGCCCACACTGCAATCTGATCATGCCGGTGCGATGAGTCTGGAGGAGGCAGGAATGTAAGCAGGTCAGTGACAATATATCATACATGATGGTGATTTAGGAATGTTTACTGGATATATCGCTATATAATACATATAGTTAAGAATATCAAATAATAGATATATGAACTGATATACATGTATACATAAATACATATATATATATACATGCATATGTGATGTTTAGTACTGACATGTAATGACTACAATTGACTCATGGTTCATTCAGGTACGATGAGTTTTTGTTGGCTTGAACATAACTTAACCAATCATCACTAATGATCGATAATGCTGCCTGATCAACTGATATTGTGTCTGAAATTGGTGCTTGCCAGTAATCATAGTTTTTGCTTACTCCTGGGGGTTTATGCTTGTTAACATATTATAATGCTTGTTTGTTATCATCATTAATTAATTAATGCTAGTCTAGAATCAGTGACTGCCTTCTTCAATCGATAACTGAGGATCTTCGGAAAATAAAGGGCCCACCCCAGCAAGGGCCCAGCTGTACCACGGCTGGATTTGGGCTGCTTAAGCTGGTACAATAGCTCATATGGTGATCAACTGATATGACAATGATTGATTTACCATTGACTAACCGATGAACTGATATGACAATAGGCATTGTCCGGTATGTTCTGGCAATGTACCATGTGTGTTCTGACATACAAGAATGTTTCATGCCACCGGACAACCCGGACTCGGAAACCATCTGGCATACCGACGCATGTTCAGAAACATATTCAAATACGCTTTCGCACATACATTCCAATACGTTTGCTCTAACATATGGCGGTTTCTCCAGTGATACGGGACTCAGTTATCATCCTTATCAATAAACCATTTCTAGATATTTCTCGCAATGATTTCCTACCATAACTTTTGGGTCCCCAAACTGGCGATCGGTCGAAAGCACCATTTCTTGTCATGCCGGGGCCACGGAGCTCCGGAGAGTCATTGCTGGCGAGTTGCTCTCTGGCGCTCCACACAATACGAGGTCGACATAAAAGCAAAATGGCCTGCGATGCCGCTGAGTTGCTGGTTGAGGTTCTTTATGGCAGTGGTCAAAACCCGGTACCCCTGTTTCCCATCATTTACCATTGTTTGCCCCACTATTGTTGCTTAATATTGATGGTTAATATTGACCCATAGCCTTATAGCTCATAAACATTCTGCGACAGGTGATGAGTCAAATGGTGACTCCTTATAGTTGATAGCAACTCTTTATAGTTGCTGGTTGATCATCCGACAATTGAATGATTATCATGAACCGACCATTTTTGGGTGTTCAATCATCCAACATTAGTCATTTATATAGTCTAAGTAGCAAAATCCAACCATAGCTTTGGGGCTTCCATTTTTGGCTTTAGGTCAAAACCCTGTACCCCTGGTTCCCCCATCATTTGCTGTTGTTTTCCCTATATGTTGTGAGTTAATAGCCACCATTATTGACGGAATATTGACCCATAGCCATACCTGGTATATCCCCTTGTATTGTTGGTTATCATCCCCGATTGTTAACCAGTAATCATTGGTGTTTGTTTAATCTTGACCCATAGCCATTTAACAAGAAACCGCCAAGTTTCACGTTGCCCTTGCAAGCACCAAGTGTGACGCAGCTGTCATCAGCCAAACTTAGGACCAGCAGTGCCCTTTGTGCCATAACTGGTTGGTGGTTTCAACCCCTGTAACTTTGGACGATAAGAATGATTGCATATTTTTTTGTATATATATTCCAATGTATATATCTATATTTATAACTACATATACATCATGGTTCTAAAGGTTGATAGTTGACAATGATCATTGGCTGGTTGGTGGTTGAACCACCCCGTCATGAGGGATGTGCTTGTCAACCAACCTTTTGTCAATAACAGGGAAAATTAAACATGTGAATCAAACCACCAAGCAAATGAAATCGCAAGAATGTTCTTTGAAGCTGCTTCCAAGCTACTCTTTTGATTCTATTGGTGAATATTTGTTCGTGGCAACGAGAATCAATCAACCGTCGTAGTGGCGACTGGCCAGGTCCTTCAGGACCCCCGTGGAACCTTCCGACTTCATGGTGGAACAGCCAAGTCGCACCACATTTTTCGCCAGAGATCCACCAGAACCAGCGGTACCATAGCTGGAATGGTTTACAAATGCAGTTTTTTGGGCTCGTAAGTCACTCCAGCTATGGTAACTAATTATGGTTGCAAATCAAGAAGGTAACTATAAAGTAAACTAGTTACTAGTGTTGAGGCGTTCAGGTGTTTGACAGTACCAGAAATCAAGGCGGCACGGCACAATAAGGGCCCTGAGAAACTACCATTTGTGGACAACTTAGGTTGCGGGTCAGTTTCCATGTACCTGCACCGAACATCTCACAATAACAACTTGGGGCATCAACGGTTAGGCTACCCCTTTTGTAAGGGTTCTCCAATCGTTCTCTGTATGATCAACACTGAACCCTTCATGTACCTGGAGTGTGTCAAGCATCAAATGACAACTACAGCCGCAACGGTTGAATCATTGTGATCCCTTTGCCCCTAAAGGCAGCCTGGTATGCCCTTAAAATGTATAGATTCCCTATATACTAAATGTTTAAATCAGGCTCCCTGGGGTTGGTTAACCTATGAACAGCTTCAAGTTGCATTCCCCCTGAACCCAACATTTCGATTCAACACGCTACAAGTAATTTGATAGCTGAACAGCGCCATCTTGACTTAAATGTTTACCAATGGCTTTTGAGACGGTTGGTATCGTTAGCAAACTCAAACACCGTCCTGGAAACGGCTGCAAGTTCAGGCTTTTGAATACCGCGAAGACGCACATGTTGATTTGCTTTGCGAACGGGCCTAGTCCGCAAGCACGTGTCCCTGTGTTAGATACTAGACAATCCGTTGCTTGGGTTCTGTCTCTGCAGGGGAAGGTTCCAAGCAAAACAACAACATCATAATCATAATTCATAATCATCATAGGCAGGTGTAGTTATAGGACCATTCTAGCCACATCCAAACTTCTTATCAGCTGGACTGGACCAAACGTGGGCACGCACAGAGTGGCACTCTCTGGTCGCAAGCATCAACCATCAAACTATGGAGTGGCCGCCGCCACGGATAGCTACCCAACAGGCCTCACGGCTTCACCGACCTGCGACACGAACTCAACCTGGACCCTGTCCCAGCCTGTACATGGGATCCATCTTTGTTATGCTTTTTGGCCAACCTCAAGAGCTTCGCAGGACAGGACTTTAGCACGAAGCAGGTGTGTATGCGCAGGTTTACATGTGCGTGCACATGCGAAAATGAATATGTACATAGATATGCATTTCATATATAGATATATACAATTGCCGTATCTATCTAAAAATTGAAATATATCAAATCAACAAAATAAAAAAACAAATAAATAAATTTATATATATATACATATATATACATATATAAAATATATATATATATATCAATATAAAAAAAATATATATATATATATCAATATAAATATATATATATATATATAAATAAATATATATATATATATCAATATATATATATATATATATGGTCAAGCGTTCCAACACCCCCCCGACCATCCTCATGGTTCCCCCTGAGGTGTGGTTGTGGTGGGTGTGGGGGGTG
>VSDK01007991.1:92732-150371 GCA_009767595.1 Symbiodinium kawagutii | reverse complement strand
GGTGGTGGTGGTGGTTGTTATGGTTGTGGGGTGAGGGGATGTTGGGCGGTGCGAGGGTTGGGGGGCTTTGTAAACAAGCAGTGTGGAGGTAGTATGTAAATAGTATCTGTATAGACATATAAGCCATATGAGAATAGTATACAGGCACTATGTAGGTACTGTATAGCTAGTATATAATATATAGGTTGTAACAAGTAGTGTACAGATAGTGTATAAGTAGTACATAGGGAGTATATAAGTAGTGTATAGTTACTATATAGGTGGTTCAGAAGTATTGCATCGGTAGTATATAAGTACTAAATAGGAAGCATTTACGTGGCATATAGGTATTATGTGGTAGTATGTGCGTAGCAAGTAGGCTTACATTCTGAGCATGACAAACAGAGTATTAATACAGTATATAGGTAGCTTGCAGGTATAAATGTAACAAGTCGGTAAATAGGCGGGTACACGGGTACTGTATACATATGTAGGAGCAACACTTGACAAACCTGCACATGGATAAATCCATTCGTGGGTGAAAATGCACAAATTGGGTCATATTCATATGCAAACAAGTAAGTAAACACACATCAAATATATAATACACTATTCAGATTCATATATAAACCCACCACCTGTAAGTCATCCACGTAGATCATGCATCTACATGTGCCAATTGATTCACCTCCATGGGCTTGTGATGGAAAGGGATCTGGTTCGTCATTGTGACTCGCTTTCGCTTGGAAGAACCTTGTCTAACCATTGTCTAACCATTGTCTTCTACCATTGGTCAACCAAAGAATGATCAACTCTCATTGTCTTCTACCATTTGGTTAGACCACTCCGGGTAGCTCCTGCCCTCACTCCCCCTGAAAAATGGGCCATATGGATACCCCAATTGCTCCGAATCGCTTCCAACCAACCACCAGCCAGGCCTCATGTCACAGTAGGTTTCAATGGCAGTCGTTCCCGTGGACGATCGCCATTCTGATTTCGCTGATCCACCAAAATCCTCTATCATATCTGCTACCAGCAAGAAAGATCATATCAGGAAGAATGAACCCATGATCGCGGACAACCCATCGATTAATGGCAGTTAAAACAGCCAATGATGGTCTTCGAGGTGGTTTCAATCCCTATAAAAATATAAATCAACCATAGCCAACCAACGAACCATTTGGGAATACTAGGGAAAATAAAAAGTGTTGAACACCAGTAACCAGTTATCAGTTGGGCCATGTTGGGCCAACCTGACAGCATTACCGGTGCGGAGATCCCTGAAGTTGGTGCCGATCCGGAACACCGAAACGAAGCGTCACTCAACGGACATCAACAACGGACTTCTCAAGGCCGTTTCACTGGGCTTCGTTTGGTTTCTAGGAGGGTGTCATTGGTGAAGCGACTGGGTTTTGAGGCAGGCCCCAGCTACACTGATGCGATCCACGCAACTGCAAAGCGGTTTTGCCACGCCCAGTCTTCCTCGGTGCCAAGGTTCTCTTGATAGAGTAAGGGCCTGCATGTATACATATAGATGTAAAAAAATGATTGAATTATACATGCACGTCTATGATTCATCTACCAGGGCAGCAAATAAATGTATTCATAACAGGAAATGCAAAGAAAACATCTCTATACTCAAAAAAATCATGCATGCATGTAAGGATGTATGCATGCATGTATGCATGTATGCATGTATGCATGTTAGGTTATGTTATGTTACGTTATGTTGTGTGATGTTATGCAATGTTATGTTATGCTATGTCATATTGTGTTTTGTTACTTACGTCATGTCATGTCATGTGATGAAAGTTATGTTATGTTATTCTATGTTATGTTGTGTTATGTTATGTTATTTTGTTTATGTATATACGTTTGAATAACATGTTCTACACGTTCTACACCAACATATTCAAATTAATTTCAACTGACATATTATGTTGTTGATGATATTTACACACCAGTTCATGATTGTGAGCACCACTCTGTATTGCGGCTAAAGAAGTTTGATGGCAATGTAATCATCTACCAATATATACATATATATATATATGTACATACATACATACATACATACATACATACATACATACATACATACATACATACATACATACATACATACATACATACATACATACATATATTATATATATATCAAAAAACATCTTACTCAGTTTCTATGGATTTAACGGATATAACGGCATAACCAAGCATTTTCATAAAAGAGTTGCAAGTAACGCTGGTGACAACTCTTAGCTGTAGTACATCGGGTTGCGAATGAGACCATGACATTCACGAAATGCAGGAAGTGCTGTGGTTGCAGGGCTCCCAACTGTCTGAAATCCCAGCGGGATCTCATGATGTGGCTTTGCCAATGGTGGTACCTACTAACCATCCAATAGCCATTCTTAGGGGGAAACTAGCGGGACCCAAGAAATGCACTTATCAATAATTGCAATAATTGGCACACGTCGCGAAACTGTGACCATGTAGTGATTGTCGAATGGAACCAGCACATGGTAATGATCCCCCAACTGCACGATTGCTCGAGCTAGTGGTTGGTGCATTCATGAAGTGGATCACTGGTTGGTGGTTTCAGCCCCTTTGAAAAATATCAGTCAACCAAGCAATTGTTAATGAGCACTAGTGAAAATACAAATGATTGAAACCACCAACCAGATCATTGGTTGTGTATGATCACTGGCTGCAAAGTTGAGAATGCTCAAAACAAGCCGAAGCCGACACCGGAACGCAAAAGCAGGGATTTCGACATCACAACCAGGGTGTTATAAAGGGGTCCAAAGTCATTGTGGTAAGTCCGAAACATGCTAAGTAATTAACATATTTAGGATGGAAAAGCCGGGAAAGCATAGGAAAGCCCCAATCTTGACGGCACACGGTTTTTGATAAATATGACAAATCTATATACCCGCAAAGTCACCATCATTGCCAAGCGTGGGTGGCAACGAAGTGTGTTTAACATCGTTTTGTAATTACTTGTCATCACAGTCACAACTCTCAAGCACCAGTAAAGATTTGAGGATACGAGTGATTGTAGGATCACAATTGGGTCACAGGTCAAATTTAATCACACCGCGATTTTGGTCAGCTCTCAACTCGTTGCTGCAATAGTTTGTCTTTGCAATTTGCGGGTATCTATTTGTGACACATAGCTGTTGCGGTAAACCAAACCATTTTGACACATGCCCGATCTGTGATACTCTGAAATCACATGAAATCTATATGAGAGGAACATCAGCGACTCAGGGATGGTGCTATTGAAGATCCATCACGACTTGACAAATGTCATCCAAAAAGAAACAAATAAATACATAAACAACATGTATATCATACATGCACATAGCACATCCGTCATGGGGGTTATCCCTGAAACGGCCCGAAAAAAGAGCACCGCAGTACCACATCACCGGGAGCCTAATCTCAGCTGGGGATACCGTTTCATCACGTCGTGACGTGACTCATCACCACGCATTTGGTGAACGAACCCTCCTGGTAGCTCCGAATCCCTCCCCCTTGAGACGGCCCTTTCGAAGGCTACATGGGTACCCGTAGCTCCTAAGCAACAGCCAGTCATGGAGCAATACCTGGGAAATGCGCATCGAAATGCTGAGCATCTCATCTGGATCCGCCTGAGCATTCAGCAAGAGCTTGATGGATTCCGCATCCTCAGCTCCCCAAGGAATCGAGTCAACAAGTTGTACCAATCTCCTGGCGAATCATGATGGAACTATGCCACAAATCACCTATGCCAGAACTATTGCAGCGGTTGGATAGCAGTGATTGCCATGGTATCCTACATATACTACTTGAACCTGACAATCTGTAACCACCTGATCACCAATCAGTAGTCATTGACAGCTATTTGTAAGGAGCATGTATCATTGTCAACCATACTGACGGAAGAATGACCTGGAATACTCATCAAACAAAACAGGGTAAGCATAATCAACGATCATCAGGGCCCAGTGTCAATGTGGGGTGATTGACACCTGCACATGGTAGCTTAGCGACACTTTACCAATCATCAGCAGAACAAGGCTTAGCCACAGTGGTTTATAGTAATAGAATAAATACCGGTCAACGAAACATCATCCACGAATTAGCCAATTAGTAGACGGTCATTAAGCATGGACAAATAACCATCCTTCAATAACAATGCTTAACCATTATAAACAATCATGACCCGCCATGATTTACAATCATTTCGATCACTATAACTATAATTGCTTATCACCACGAACTATCACCATATTTATCGTTCACTCCAAGCATTCAACCATCATAGGTGAAAGGGTTAGCCATGGCTACCCAGGTGGATGATAAACACGTTTTCTTCAACTTACTATAGCATACCACGGCCATCCTTCATCGACCTTGTCAACCACGTTCTGTACTATAACCATGGCTAGTAGAAAATCTTGCTAAATTTTGGCCAGCAGGGTCTAGGTTTTCCATGAGGGTATTGAAAGTGAAATCGTGGACATGATTACAACCATTGCTCCCCAGTCACTAGGAATATAAGAGCCACGATAAACAAACCTCATTGCACCTCCAGCATCTGCTCAACCACCAAGAACAGCCAATCACTGGTCATTAACCAATGTTCATTGGTATCAGCCAATACTGGTTGGTGGTTTCAACCCCTATGAAAAATATTAGTCAACCAGCTAGTTGTTAATAACTAACAGGGAAAATAAAACATGTTTGAAACCACCAACCTGAAAATCTTACCAATTTCAATATCAACAATTTCCCCAGCATCAACAGTGGTGATAATAATGGGTAGCAGGGCTTGATACTCGGGTTGCCATCAACAGCAACGGCGTCCCCAGGGCTTTTGTACCAAGCTTCTCCGAGCTTTGCTGCGACGTGGATCGGATAGACACAATCTTTCCACAGGCACCCTGAACGGCCAGCCACCGTAATGGTGGGGTATGGTCGGCTCACCTACGTATATGATGTATCTATTTAGAACTTACATTCGGACCTGTATTAGTACATCATACATGTACAAATATACGTAGAGATATATTATGGCCCCAAATCACCCACTATCAACCGTTCATAGTAATAAACCAAGCATTTTAAGGGTCCCCTATGGCTTCAGCAACCACCATATATGTTTTATTCAAGGAATGACTTGAAGGAAAATGCACCCAGCAAGTCGTGGAGATCGAAGCCGTGACTCGTTCGAATCTCCGCTGGAGAAGTGTGACGACTGAGGGAGTCGTTGTGATGGCTGTGTGCACGAGGTCGGCGGTTGAACCACGCCGTCATCATGAGTGGTGGATAGTGGTTGATAATAGCTGATGATGGTAGATAAAATAATCAAAATGGATGATCATGAATCATCACTGGTTGGTGATTGAACCACACCGTCATAAAAATGTGAGTCAACCAAGCAACCATCCCAAACACTGGGGAAAATAGACAACCACCATCAACTTTCGCTTTGTGAGGCATCGGCATTCGAAATTAACACAGCAGCGGAAAAAAATGCAACAGCTATGGGGTTGCCCCGGGTTGTCCAAAGGCAGCCAAGTCACTGCTGTGGTTGTCCTATCAATCACCAACCAGTGATGATCATGATCAGCCATTATGATAACTTTATCTTCCATTATAAACTCTTATCAACCATTATCCACCACGAATAATGGCTATCAACTGGTCCTTTCCGTAATTTCTACGTAGAAAAATGGCTCGTTTCCCTTTGAATCAATGGCGTACTAAACAGCTGGATGCTTCGTAGCCCTCTGGATCACCCGGCAACCCATCAAGATCATCACCTTCGTACTGCGACACACTGTTAGCTGGGAATTTGACACCGCAACGACGAAAAATCTGGACATACCCGAAGAGCTACCAGTTACCACGAAATAGTAGGTAACTGAACCCCGAACCGGCTGCAACTGAATTAATACAGGTAACCACCCCCAAATGGAGATCGGTATGGGTCAATACTGACCATCAATATTAAACAATAATAGGGAAAACCATGGTTAATGATGGGAACCAGGGGTACAGGGTTTTGACCCATAGCCAAATAATAATGGGAAGAAACCAGCTGGTTACCTAATGGCAACTGGAAGCACATTGATATTTGAAGTAAACTCAAGCACACACTCCAACTTTGGTTGGAAGTCCGACTGTACTTCAAAGGTGTGTAATCCTGGACCCTGGATCATTTCCCTCATCACCAAGTAGCATCACAATTGTAGCCATTCCTAAGCATCAATATCCAGTAGCCAACATTCTCCATTATCTAGCCACTAGTCAAAAGTGGTCACCACTTTTCACTATTAATACCCAATCTGAATATTGACACTGTTCATCATTACCCACCATTTGACCTAGTCCGTATTGACCACTTCTAAGTACTATTTATACATCAATCAACCATCATCAGTTTCCAGCTGTCGCCAAGCACGGTCATCAATCAGCGGTCGTTGCCACCACGTCCAGTTCCCGGGCGCAGCTGGAGGCCCTTAAGACTGGTTAACGTTAAAGGGCCTTTAATGAATCAGTCTGAATACCGGGGCCAATATTTTAAGCAATGCCTTTATCGTTTCCAGTCAACTATCAACAGCGGTCTATAAATTTGGAAATCATCAGCTATTGATGGTCAAACTGATGGTGGCTCGTGAATATAGACCTCCATAGCTACCGTGAAACTAGATATAGATTCACTATATATTTGATATCATATAAACCTCTCTATATTTGGATATCCAATCTTACCCCACCAAATTCTACATATGGAGGTCCATCATAGGTACCATGAGCCGCTGCCAGCGATAGGAAATCGACCAGTCAAGGTCATATGGTAGCCCCATGGCCCCGCACCTATATGGTCTTGAGCCGGTGCGCCCTAGCTGCATCCCAAGGGGACGGATACATATTTATAAGAAACATCACATCATCTTTTCATATCCTTTGAAGGGTGCACGAAGTGAGCATTGCAGCTTTTACGGATTCATGGTAACATGTCGAAGGTTTGGACATTAAGAACCATGCGTAGTTAGTATATTCCAACCATTCAGATCCCCTCCAGCCCTTGCTTTATGTTGACCAAGCAATTACCAACCACTACTTACTTATCATTACTAGCCACTACTTACCATTCGTAAGCATCACGAACCTCTCTTCACCAACCATTGATGGCCACCTTCGGCTGCCAAGGAACCAATGACTTTGCCTTCATGCGGGTCTGCCAAGCCGTGACTTCTGAGGAAACTTTCCAGCTTCACTTCCTGCAGTTTCGCCATGTAGTCACGTCTCTTGGAGTTCACCTGGGTCACTTGGCACCGCTGATTCATCGCAAGTTGAAAGGGACATTGAAGTGAGGGACCTTTCGAAACTGCCCCCAGTGGAAGATGGCCATTCTTTCTGGGTGTCGCCAACCCCAGTGCTGGGCCCCACCTTCAATCCCCCTCCCCACCTTCAGGGGCCCCTCTTCAGTTTCTCTGGGCTCCGGCGACAGGGCATGGAAGTCTGGCGCAACGGCATGGCTGCGTCGGCTGAAGCGAGGCGACATCGTAGCTGAGCAGCGGCGCTATCGCTTCAGCGGCCCTTCCGCTTGAATCAAAAAACTGCGAAAATTGGAGCCGTGGAAAATGGGAATTTTCATAGCTGGTTATATCATTAGCTGATATCAGCTGGTTACGATTCACTATTCCCCGCCGGTTATCTATGGCTGGTTACCATGCATCATTGCAAAGCCGCCAGCTCATCAGCAACCGCCAGCTGATTGAGCTCCAACCATCGACCAGCTTACTATGGAACCTGAAGCATCCACAACAGAATGGTAAAGTTACGAAGGACTCCGCATTGTAAACTAGAATAATCAAATGGTATGACCTCCCAGAGAATCCTAGATAGATAGATAGATAGATAGATAGATAGATAGATAGATAGATAGATAGATAGACAGACAAACAAATAGATAGATTGGGTAGGTAGGTAGGTAGGTAGATGTACAAATATGTCATTTTTTTCTTAGAAAGTGATTCAATGCCGTTGATGAGACTGCTCGTTATAACCATAATACTAACAATAAAATAACACCCAAAGTGTGTTTTGGTCGTGATTCAAAACCTGCTTATTACGTATCAACATCATATACAAACAAACAAAAACAAAAAACATTTAAAAAACAGTCGGTAATATTCGGGAAATCAAAAGTGTTTGAAACCACCAACCAGTATCTGCGTGCTGGCAGCTTGTTATTCAAAACTTCCCGCATTTCACCGTTGCCAGCCTGGATTGTCACCGGCCAGAACAAAGTCAGCGACGCCTGAAACATGGCATTGGTTGCGAGACCACTGTCACGGGAGGGGAACAAGAACCGAGTGGAACCAATGATGAACAGGTTAAGTGACTTAAGATTTGTGGAACAATATGGATGATGGTAGTTAAGTGTCTTAAGATTTGTGGTACTTCAGATGACTTAAACATGATGATTGATGACTATCAAGTAGTGTTGAATGCAATGTCAACAATCAATACATGTTAAAATTGTGTGTAAAATGGTTGATCTATGCTGAACGTCGGTGAACCGATAATTGATCTTACTTACTGTAATCTATTCTAAATGATCGTGAGTCCATCGTTAGTATAGTAATGGTGAGGGCTGGTCTATCTATGGTAAATGATGGTCACTCTGCTACTTTATCGCTAGTGCTTAACAAGTGATTTGCTGGTTTTGGAGTGCCTTCATCATACCCACTTGTGTTTCTTGAATTCCCATCGCGGGCTCCAATACATAAAGCCCGTGGTGCCGAACAACTGTTGGCAGTTTGTGACCGCGGCAACAAACAGTAACGGATTGCCAGACTGCTATACACCAGTCATGGATTTGCCCAAGAAAATTCAGGTTAATGGCTATGTTGATCATCAACCAAATTGGACCCCAAATCTTTGCCACCTTCTTGTAATTTGCTAGTTGGCTGAATAGTCGCAGATATTGTTGAGCGGTTTATCCAGTGCATGGGGCCCCATTTTCCAGCCACGTCCTATGACTAGAAGGTACTCCTTGTGAAATCCGACCCCCACTAGTTTCCACTAGATGGTATGACCAGTCACTAATAGTAAACTACTAATGGTGGTTAATGGTGACCAATGGTGACCCATTTAGTTTGATCGGACACAAGGTCTGCTTTTTCCAACTCGACCGCAGGCCTACCACACCATGGCAGTGATGGCAAGAGTGCCTCAGTCTCAAGGTCCCCAGACCTCGGGCATGGCCTGTGTGCATGAAGAAACTTAGTGAAGCTGGTAGGGCTTCAATGGGGCGTTGGCCGTGAGCAAAGCTCCATGCTTGATCCTAAGAAAACCATGGACGGAACCAAGATAAGATGAATTGAACTATAGCTAAGCTCTGGGTCAAGCGTCCTTGTACCCCAGCTGTTCACGTCTCAAGCCATGACCAAACAAGTCGAACTGTTGGGATGTTCACCTACCCATTCTTTGGTATATCTGGTATTGACCAAGATCCATATATCTACACATGTATAGAACTATACATCTTTAGAAAGAAATGAGATGTTCACCCACCGATGCCACTTGGATGCTTCCTACGTTTGGTGTATGTCCGCATCGGGATGACCTTTCGCTGACCCCCACAGGTGAGCTGCACCTGAATGATCAAAGTGATATGGCTATGGGTCAATATTAACTAGCCAATAATGGGGGATAGTGACCAGCAAAACCATAGGGAAAACAATGGTTAATGCTAGGGGAACCAGGGGTACAGGGTTTTGACCCACAGCCATATCATTGACCTGCCTCACCATAAAAAACGTTGATACACAAGCGTCAACCATCAGCTGCTGACCCAAATCATCGAGCAACTGATGAATAGCAAGCATACTAAGCATCGCTAAATATATCACTGCAAGCCACCACCAACATCAATCAACCATCAACGAAGACTATAAACCACTCTTCGCCATCAGTATCAAGCAACCTCCACCATCAGTATGAACCATGCTCAACCATCAGTATCAACCATGAATCAGGATTGATCACCAGTACCACTATCGTTGAAGGTATGCTCCAGGGCAGTTCACCCTATACCCTCGGTGTAGCATTATTAGCCATTGCATTCTAATTAATATCAATTATTATCCCCCAGAAACTTGATCGCTAATTGGTATATCACCACGTGTTGCTGATGATTATTCACTACGATTCACCATTAACACCAGCAAGTTCACCAAATACATCCAAATACCACTATAGTTCTCTATAATCCACTGATTGGTTCACCATTAACATCCATCAACCAGCCAGTTCACCGTAGCCGCATCTGGGACCCCATGAACTTCCCAGGAAACCGAGGCCGGCACACCGACAGCTTCCAGTAAATCCTGCGAGTCCAGGGGAAGTTGTAGTCATCCTTAACGGTGGTAAATGATCCCTAATGATGGGACACCATATGGCATGATGCATCCCAATAATTCAGCAATCTTCAGGTTTCCTACCCTTGATTGTTGGATTATCTACGGTATAACACCACTAGGCAATGCCTGACCAACAGTAGCAACAGATGTTTCTCTGTACCACCTATGGTTAACTCCCTGCAAACCCGCATCTCGCAGGTAGAGGAACCACCATGATCCACACCGTCAAACATGCCACGGCCGTTGCATCTGCGTATGGCCTCATCATCTGCATGATCGGTTGGATCTCTGATGCTTGTGCTCTGCTCAGCACCACTGCTGTGAGCTGTTCATGCAAAACTTCAAGGGTGGATAGATCTGCTGATGCCAAACATGAACATTTATTTGCTGCTGAAAGTGACAACATGTTGCACTTGTATTTCCCCAGAAAACAAGAGAAACATTGATGGCCGGGAGCAATCATGGGATATCTAGCAGTGCCTATTTCGATCCCGGGCAAGCTGGGTAAACGCGACTCATGACAATGGTTCCTGTATCCTCCAGAGTCATTGCAGCATTGCTACCACTTGGCGAAGCGCGAAATCCTGAACTGTTGGGCATGTTTGTCAGATTCAAGTCGCTTACGGAGTTTACAATACTGACCATTAACCAACCATTGACCATCGATTAACCAGGAAATCATAACGAACTGAGCATCAAACAACCGTCAAGTACCAATTTATTGACCATCACAAGCGTCAAGTAACCATTAACTGGTCATCATTTCCTGTTGCCCCAAAATTTGAGCATCAATCAGAACAATATTTATATGGCTATGAGTCAAAACCCTGTACCCCTGGTTCCCCTATCATTGACCATTGTTTTCCCTAGTATTGTTGGTGGAAATCCACCACTAGTTGGTTGGTTAATATTGACTCATAGCCATATAACACTGCTTCGATTCGTCGAACTAGACGCAACTAGCCTGGGCTGCCCATCCGTCCTGGAAGACTTTCAACAAACCATCCTGGCTCCAGGGCTGAAATCTTCAAGGGAATTTCTCACTTCCAGTGGTTGCGGTTTCAAGCCACGAGTTCTCTGGTTAGACATTCAAGGTAAGGATGTGACCTATGCTTAACCGCTACTTCGACTCGTTCCAGTATGATACTTCAATGGGAGCGGCCGTCCAGCGAGCTGGTGAATCTATCATCGATGTGAACTACTGACCACAGACCAGCATTGTAGTGTCTTGTTTTTAGCGGGATGTCCCTTGATAGCAGAAAACTCAGAAGTATTCTGAATTGGCACGTGCAGAGTTGTGAACAAAAATGGTTCTGGGCTTTGATGCACGACATCCACACGGTCTTCAAGTAGCATTATAATGCTTTCAATTGATCAAAACCTTTGCCGATATGAATGAGCGTAAATAAATAAATAAATAAATAAATTTATATGTGCGATTGAAACACGAAGCCAGCAACGATGCAACGCTTCTTTTGATCACGCTCGAAGAGCCTAAATGTGCTGTGCGGAGTGTAACGAATTTCACTGCTGCTGCTGCTTGAAATTGCACTGGTGGACATCTTTAACCAAAACAAACAAACAAATCAAACATCCATAGGCTTGAGACCTAAAGTCTTCCTCTTTCTGGCCGACTTCATCGTATCGTCATAGATTATCTTCCAAGATTGGTTCAATTGCATGAAGAGATTGATCTGGCCTTTCTCCGACGGTTTGGTGAGTGAATTACCCAATTGAGCATCACTATGTACCCACCTGAGCATTGTGCCACATTCGAGACAGGAGTCCTTCAAAGCCAATGCTTCGATGGAAGCACGTTTGTCCTCCCCCTTCACGGTGGGAGTGTCATGATCCAAACGATCGTACAAGTTCTTGGAGTCAGTTACTACGATACCAGGGCTTAAGGCAACCACTTGTGAGGCAGTGAGTTGTCGAAGAACAGATGGAGGATGATGGAGTTCAGTCCACAAATATCTGACATGATAAAGATCATCTTCCCCATTGACAACAGCATGTATCTCAGCACATGGTGGTGACCTACACTTCCTTCCGATCTTCCCCGATCTCCATGCGAGCAAACTGACTTTGCACATGTGTCCATGACGAAGGCTTCTTGGAGCTAGTCCCACTACGATACCTTCCGTGCTTCCTACGCCATCCGGACGATTTGCCCATGCGGCATCTGCCCATACCACTAAGTCCACATCTTCTCCTTTGTTCATGGAATGGATCTTCAATGTCGTGGGTCTCTTCTTGATATCATCAACCAGATTGTTGATCTTCACCAGGTCTTGAACTGTGCTGATGGGAATGGTAGATACCAGAAAATTCACATCTGAGCTGTGCACAAAATCCGTCTGACCACACAACCAACTAATGCTTCCCAAAACCGCCCTCATCTGTGATTTCTCTTTGTCAGTAGTAAGATCTTCACGTTGACGAAGACGTTCTTTACTCAGGAAAATAGGCTGTATACTATCAACGAAGTCCTTTTGGTGAAGAGTAAAACCAAACTGTTCATCTTGGCATATTCGAACACCACATTGTGTAAAAGGTGAATCCTCCCATGTACCCCAGGTAAACTTCTCTCGAATTTGTGCCATCAAGGAAATATGTAAAGTGTCTTGATCGCTTCCTCCAAACAAGAAATCATCAACATGTCCACTGATAATCGAACGAGGTCGTTGATGTTCATCGAAATATACCCAAATACAAGGATCAGTGCGCATGCGTGTAAATCCAATGCTATCCAAAAATCTGGAAACAGACTTGTACCACCACAATGGAGCCTCAACCAATCCATATGCAGCCCGTTGTAATTGAGTGATGGAGTCCCTGGGTAAACCCATAGCTTCACAAATTTCAGGAGTTGGCTGTACCTGCATACCATCTTGTAGCTCATCCCCTTGCAAAAAGGCTGAAGAAACATCACCCTTGCGAACACGAAAATGTTGTCGTGCACAAAAAGCAAGAAATGCTTGGCGACCAGACCTGGAAAGTGTAGGTGAAGCTGTCTGCTTGTATTCATAGTTTCTGTCTTGGTATCCTAAGATCACTGCTCTAGCTTTTGCCTTCTTCTCGCCAGTGTCTTCTGAAATTTTCCATGTTAGGACCCATCTCATGCCTACCGACTTTCCTTTGTCTTGACATTCAGGAGGCAAGACTTTGAAGCAATGGGATTGAATGTAGCTGCGAACTTCCTTGTCCTTCGCCTTGCGAAACAATTCCAATTCATGATCTGTGAGGAACCTCTCCTTGACCTCCATGCCTCCTTTCTTCAGTTGAGTAGTCACATAAACTTCTGGGCTATCCAGGAAACGTTTGCAACCTCGTTTGGAAGAAGGAAGTTCGATAGCAATTTCCCATGCTGTCTGCGCTTGCTCTGTTGATACATGTACTGAATTCTGGATCTCCTGTCGATCTGGCACATCGGTTGCAGCAGAAAGAGAGCCATCATGGCCTTCGGTCCGGGGTCGAGCGCTTCGCTCTGCAGGTGAACTCAAAGCCCGTTTTGATGAGAATCTCACACCCCCAGTGGGATGATCACTAGCCTCTTGCCATTGCAAATCAGTAGGAACATCATTGGAAATATCCCAATAAGTACTGCGTTGTGGATGTGTTGCCAAAGATGTAATAGTCCAAGGAATTTCACATGGTCCTTTGAGTTCTTCTGCATAGCGTTCTCGGGTCGTCGCTGCCCGAAGCTGCTCTGGCGCGGCTTTGATCAGCCTTCCGCTTCTATGAAGCCACACGCAACTCCCTGGACGAAGTCTTCCTTGATCATCCACTCGTGTCTCTACAGCAAGAACTCTAGCAGGTCCTACGAATTGTCCTCTCCAAGAGAAACCTCTGCCTTGCCCCCCCGCAACTTGTTTCCTCCAATAGAAAACCAAATCACCGGGAACAAAAGATTTGAGGGGTCTCTTACCTGCTGCTTCTGCTCGTGCGAGACGTGAGGATGCTTGGAATCGTGAGAAGCTTTGTTCTGCAAGGGCCATTGCACGAATATTGTGGGAAAAACTGCCATCAAACATCTGCTGTGCATGAATAGGATGTTCTGTAACCTTTGCTTCAAACAGTCTTCCCCACTCATCTGGTGTACGGCCCATGGCATGTTGAGCAGGAGAATAGCCATGCTGGTTGTCTCTACTATTGCATGCCCATAGAGCACGTGCAAAACATTCTTCAGGCTTCATCTCGGGAAATTCTGCTGCTAAACTGTCCATGACATGCTTCAAAGCTTGGATACTCTCCTCAACAATGCCAATCTGCCAGTGAGCTTCTGCTGGCACGGGTGTCAGCATGACACCTCTCTCTTGACAATACTCTGCCGCATCGTCACCTCTCCAGATGCCTTCTGGATCCGCACGGACCTCCTCAGGTAATCCAAATACTGCTACCCAGCTTTCTTCAAAGACCTTGCGCATGACGTCCCATGTGGCTTGTTGTCGTGAATTCTCAAATAGGATTCTTCCTACACGAAATCTGCAACCTTCATCAATGAAAATGACAAACTTGATCTTATGCTTGAGGGTAGGATGTGTCCATGATCCTAGATCACATTGAATTCTTTGCCACTTCAAAGGTATGGTCTCCAGTGAGGCCATCCGGCGAGGTGGAAGACGCTTCCGTTCTTCGCAGAGATCGCATTTGAAAGTTTTCGCCACTTCTAGCACATGCTGTGGGACTCCACGGGCTCGCAAGGCTTTGAGCAGAGTCTCCAATGATCCATGACCCGTGGTGCTATGAATGTGACCAATCATCTTGTGAATGCGTTTGTATTCATCCTCAGAAATGGAACCATCGTTCACCAAACATTCATGTTCCAGGTCGTCCGAAAACCACTTGTCATGGTGAGTCTCTGCTGTCTTCGAAAGCTCTTGTGTCAAAAGAGACCATGGCTCATGTTCCCGCAGTGCCTCCACAACCTTCTTGGCAAACACTGCTGTGTAGAAAGCTGAAGATGCAGGTCTTCCTTGTTCACAAGCGCTCTTCTTATGGTTGCGTTGACACTTCAGGTTGAGGTGACGGAGCAAACTGTGATTGGCAGTGGCTATGGACCAACCCTTGCACATCAACAAACCAGTATCCTTAGCCTTGAGTCCAACACAACAACCATGACATGTGACTCGGTCTAATTGGAGTTCAGCGACCATCGACTGGATGCAAGGTAATTGCCATGCTTCACATCTTTCCGAAAGCTCCCAATGAATCTGACATCCAAACCGTCTACCATAGTAAGCAACCTCAATGGCCCCTTCATATTCTCGAACGGCATAGTCTCGTTTATCCTGAAGGCGAGCTTGTTGTTCTGGGGTTCTCTGATTCAACCTTTGAAGGGGAGAGAAAGGTCCACAGTCACAAGAAATCCATATATGTTGAGGTCGTCGCTCACGAATCAACTGCTTAATGTTGGCAATCCCTTTGGGTGCAGTCAAATCATAGCCATTCCAATGAGCACATCTGTATCCAGCATCCTGTCCAAGCTGTGATGTAACCTCCTCTGTGAGAATGCTATGTTCTGAGCAAGCAACTTCCAACAAAAACATGCGTTGACACTGCACTAAGTCATTCCAAACTTGACCATAAGGATTACGGTGTTCCTGCCATGAATGTCCTATCTTCTTGTGAGCCTGGAAACATTGATGCTGAGGGAGATTGCTCCAATCGAAATCTTCCTGGGGAACCGCTGCCTCACTCAAGTCTCCCGTCGGCTCTTGGTGCGCTCGGTCTGCAGAGAGAGCGTCGCATTCTCGGATTTCAGGGATTCGATCTCTTCCTTCAACTTGGCAATCTCGTGCTCTGCCAACGAAGACACCTGGTCGAACGAACTGTCGGTCATGTCGCCCGGACTGGGAGGTGCTTTCATTGGAGAGTAGCCCTTGCCCATGCTCTTCCGTGATGGAGTCATGGAGGAACTGGCCTGCTTCGTCTCGGACATCTCCCAATGGCCTTGCAACCACTTGGCCAACCTGCGAAGACGCCAACAGGCATCTGGTGACTCCATGTGAGTCGTCGCCACCCATTGAGCATACTCCTTGTGCTTCAAGAGCACATCCATGTAGGTGACATCCCCCAACTTGCCGAACCCCACTTTGTCTGAGGGCTGTGGTTCGACATCCATGGTGATCTTTTCCTCCACTCGTGCATAGAGCTGGGCAATGGTCATGTTCGTGTCGAACGGAACATGGAGCTGCGTGGCCAAATCTTGAAGATTGACCTTCTTCTTGGCAGCCTTGTTCAACATGATCATCTTGTCGCGAAGTTGGTCTCGACCCTGAGCCTTCTGGAGGGCCTTCAACTCGGAAATGCGTCCCTTGAGCTGCAAGCTCGTCCAGTGTGACGGAGCCTCCTCTCCCATCTCCTGCAATTTGGCACGAAGCTCTATCTTGGTCTCCGTGGGCATGTTCACAGGAATGTGATAGGCAAGGAAACTGAATCGCACGAGAAGCTGAGTCGAGAGACGAAGGCTGCAAGGGCAAGGGATTATTCTTTGGCTCAAGCACGGACCTGGTATCACAAGAAAAAGTAACATGTTTCCTATTAGCATCATCATCATCATGATCATCATCACTAACAACATCTTCTTTGTGATTGTGTCCACAAAATGTGCAAATGTGATTCTGTACAGAGTGCAAATGACAGCAGCTGCATGCATCAAAATGAAAACAAGAATCTGTCTTGGAGCTCCCCTGGACGCTGTGTCCATGTTTTCCAGAGGAGCCTAGTCCCTATTCGGACATCAAGTCGCCAAATGGAACACTTCGACGCTTTGCACCCTCCAGCAAGTTGCCACTAAGAGGCATCAGCAAGTGGCCATTGGCCGCTCGCTCTATGGGAACAACGCTGTAGGGGCATAGATTCTTGTATACAACTTCATCCGTGCCAAAATCAATGATGGCCCCCAAGGATTTTAGGGCTCTCACTGAAACAAGGATGGGCTGATCTTTCAGATCGTGAACATGTATGGACATGTCTCCATGCTTCTCACCACAGTTGACCTTCACATGCGCAGTGGATAGACAAGAAGTGGTGCCGTTGTTGCCGAACTTGAAGGTCGGGGTCACAGAGGTATCCACAAAGATTCTTTTCTCTCCATTGCGTTCCCAAAAGCACTTCTCCAAGGCCTCCATGGCCATGACAGACCCCAGGGTGGCTGTGGCGCCGCAATCGATGACGCCCTTTCCGGAAGCGATTGCTTCGGAGACTGTCGCATTGTAACTTTGCTCCTCAGCATGATGAGTGGATTCACAACACTCAGCACCAAAAGCGACCTCGGCTTCCTCGGTGATGTTGGCTGTCTGCTTCTTCGGGCAGTTGTAGGTGCTGTGAGGTCCTCCACAGCGATAGCATGATGGTCCTTTGCCTTTCCCTTTTCCGGTAGCCGAGCTTGACTGACTCTGTCGATCCTTGAAGCTCTTGTTGGCCGGGTAGAACTTGCGGCCAGCCTTGACTTGTTGTTGTCTCCAGCGAGCTTCCCGGAGAGTCCTCTTCTGAGTTTCAATGGTCTCCAAGGCACTTTCGATCACCTCTTGGTCGGCCATGAAAGCTTCATAGCCCTCAGGGTTGTCTGAGGGATCGGGCACATCGTTGTGGGCCCACATTGCCGTCTCATCGTCCTCCACATCATCATCACCAGGCAGAACCACCTGGGCAGAGTAATGAGCACGATCACGGCGAATGAGGTCGTCGTCTGACCACTGCTCCTTCAAAGCTCGTTCCACAGCTGCCACCGAAAAGGTGCCACGAATGGCTGCCAAAATGTTGGCACGCTCGTGAGCGTCCAACCCTGACCTTTGTAGCAGTAAGAAACCAGAAAGATGGTCCGGAATGAAATCAGGAACCTCACATGACCAGGCGGCAGGAGGTCTGTATTCCTCGGACCTCCAGGACTTCCATCCATGGCCTGACCACGACCACTCGGAGTTTCCCCAATTCCAGTCATGTTGAGAGTTACGATCATCCGGTGCCTCCCAATCATCTTCTGCAAGTCGTCCATGCTCATCAAACACCACTGGCCGGTCGCCGCTTCGAGTGCTCGCTGGGGCCTCGGACATCGGTGGAGGGGTGTTGCGACTGGATGTCATCCCACTAGTGCCCGCACTAGGCACATCCGTCATCACCCTCCTCAATGATCTCGAAGCTTCCCAAAGAGCCTCACTGTGTCTGTTGGTCCACTCTGTCATTGTTTCGTTCTTCTTACGGCGGAGCTGGTAGAAGAACTTATGGATATACTGTGAGGCAGACAAAAGAGTAGGCTGTCCCAGGTTGGTCTCAAGGTGTTCTAACAGGTCGTAGGCTCCTCGAGGATGAGCCAACCATTGGGGATCCATGGCCAGACGTTTCCTGACCACTGTCTTTGCGACACCAGTCAGGCCTTGAACGAGTCTCGGCCCTGCCAAGTACCTCTTGTGAATCTCCAGTGTGAACATGTACTGAAGAGCATCCTCACGGTATCTCGGAAACTTCTCAGCAACTCCATCATAAGTTGGCACCCCACTTTTCAGTGGTTCATCACTCATCCTGGATCTGGCAATGCCGCTGGGCGATCGCCACACAACTTCCTGGTAAAGAAACCAGGCTAATGAGCTACCATGCGATTGAAACACGAAGCCAGCAACGATGCAACGCTTCTTTTGATCACGCTCGAAGAGCCTAAATGTGCTGTGCGGAGTGTAACGAATTTCACTGCTGCTGCTGCTTGAAATTGCAATATGTATGTATATGTGTGTATATGTGTGTATATGTATATAAATATATCTATATGTATAAATTCATCATCCTGCTATGATCTAAATATAAACTGTCAACAGAACATGTCAATGCGCAAACCGTGTGCCTGTCAAACCATAGTAATCCTTGAGAAACTTCCTTTCGAACAAAAACGTTGCATGGTTCTGAATTTGATGAACTTTTGTTTGGCTGGAAGATGTTCCCCAAATCCTTTCCTTAGCTAATGGCGGCCTTGCTATCGCTCGCCACTTTCTACAACTGTCCATCACCTGCAAATTCCCACAGCTACAGTGCCTACAATCTACATACTAACTAATTGCCACATGCCTACTGCCTCCTAGTACCTACTTAGTGCCTGCCCACTGGTCGAAAACAACAACCCGGGTAAAGTAATTTCAAAGTGAAAAGCTAAGACTTGATCGAAGTCAACTCAAAATGACCATGTTAAAGTGAAATCCCAATGTCAAAGAAAGAGCGCTAAATCATAGTAAGCCAATAATTGATAGCTTGCTTCAATGCTAATATCCTATCGGTATGTTATCTTGAAGTAACCTTCAAATCATTTGCAAGGTAGTTAGACTAAAATCAATTCATGTCCTTTTTGGGTAGCAAATAAACGTTCCGTTGGTGGTAAAATGGTAGATCACTGAACCAATACGAACACTGTACAACATGAAGTTGAGTGCACTCGTCTATCTGACAGGGAACACGGACGTGGTTTCTTGAACTAGGGGACCTCAAAATGGTCGGTTTATTCCAGCACATATGCTGTAATATAAGGAATGAATTGGGGGTCCCCAATGGCTGAGAAACACAGATAGTGGTCGTATTGTTGGTTCTTTTTTTCTCATGATAAACCACTATCATCCGTTATTAAACCATATGGCTGTGGGTCAGTTCACCCTTAGTCCCCCTGTCATTGACCAGGCTGCTTTCCCTCTGAGATTCTTGGGTGAGCCTCACAAAATCGCAACCGGTGAACTGCTTGACCCACAGCCGTTCCCCGAGCTCGCCAATCCCCAAGGCATATGGCTGTGGGTCAAAACCCTTAGTCCCCCTGGTTCCCCTATCATTAACCATTGTTTTCCTTATTATTGGTTGGTGATTATCCCACTATTATTGGTTGGTTAACTGCTTGACCCATGGCCATATTCAAAAGCCATATCGTTCCCCGATCATGAAACGTGCCGACCAAGTCCGGGATCTTGGCGCATCACTCGTCGTATGTCATCGTTTTCAGGTCGTCATTCAGCATGATATGAGGTATCATGCTGATCTAGTCATACATGATAACATGTGATACTTATCATACTTATCATAGCGATACTAGTTGATATTATATAAATATATATGTAAGTATGTAATGATATATCATTGAAAGTAATAATGAGTATAACAGTCGTATCATATATGCAAATATATCATGATATATCATGTCATAATCATTCATATATGAGTTTGTAAATATAATTGAATGGGTATATCTTTACATAAAAACATACAGATATTTATACATATGGCCAATACAAAAGATATGTTTACAGATATAAAGCCACATGTATCTATAATATATATATATATATACACATACATGACCAATACTAAATACACGAATACCATCTAAATATACATATCTCTTTCAGAAGTAATTCTGTATAGCCATACCAAGCCTGACTCAGTTGGCCATGATGAACCATGAATCAATACTGAGCCTGAGTAGTTCGCCTTCATAAACCACCAGAAGCTGTCAAGCTGTCACCGGCAGCAGCATCCCAGTGGGGTCCCTGCCTTCGGCTGCGGTCGCCAGATCTCAACGACATCGCTCAGGAGTTCGCTGGTCTCGAGTCCATCAGATCCAGTGCTGCAGAAACGCCAAGTTCGGAAGGCAGCGAGGCAAAGCTTCCTGTCGTTCTTGGTTTCCTTGGAAAGCCGAGCTAGATCCATTGGCAAGACATGATGGCAAGACAGGATGGCAAGACATGATGGCAAGCCATGATGGCAAGCCATGATGGCAAACCATGATGGAGCCATGATGGCAAGCCGCAAGCTACAACTTGTTTGATCCCAAACTTATACTTCTGTTTGACCCGGAAGCCACAAGTGTTAGTTGAAATGGACTATTGGTCATGAGAAACAAACAAATCTTACAGTTGTAGCTACCAGTAGCTGTTCAAGCCCACGGTTGTATCTTAATAGTGAATATAGCGGACATAATTGTGTATGTTTATGATTGGGAGCCCTATGGGCTCCTTCAAGAGTCATATGAGGACATAAGGAAATACTTCTTTTGGTGCGTTTGTTGTACTTCACGATCTTTCACCATATGGTGGTTTCTCAAAATAGGGGACCCCAAAAATGAATGGTTTATTACTATAAATGACTATTAATGGATGATTTGGGGGTACGTACCCCTATTTTGAGAAACCATCATATGTTAAATATAGGCAGCTGGTCCATGGGACACTTCATAAAATAAAACCTCAAGCACAAAAAAATGCCCGCTCGGCGATAGCCAGGAGTCAATGTCTTTGACTTCTAGCCATAAGCACTTGCCCGATGGCCTTGATTCCATAATCGGATCGAACCTTTCGACTTCTCCGAATCTGGTCTTCTTTCCACAGCCCATCAGCTTGCGCTTGCAGGCTTCAAGGATTTTCACCTGGGCTGAAGACTCTACCAAGACAACCTTTTCCTGTATGACACGGTGAACCCCTGTGTGCGTTGACTAACATGACACACCCTTTCCTATCCTCTTCCTAAAAGAATCATTTGCAGAACAGTAGCTACGTCAGCAGTTGATTTAGTCTAATCATCCGCTTAAAATTGCAAAAAAAGATAGTCAAAAAAGGTATAACCAGCGGGATAAAAACGGACTACTAGTTATCCGATGGTCAACCTACCATCCAGAATCCAGATCTATTCGTCAAACTTTGGCCGGGATCGCTCGATTGCACGTAGTTGCCCCAGGTATCCCCAAGCTATAATTGGTTGGTGGTTTCAACCCCTTTGAGAAATCTTAGTCAACCAACTGTTTGTTGAAAATTACTATGGAAAATAATAAATGTTTGAAACCACCAACCAGATAACCCTATACAGATGATCTTTCAAGAAACATTGGATTCATCCACCATCCATGTTCAACCCGTCGATCGTGTCAGCGCAATGCTCAGCAGTTGTTGGCCACACTTGAAATCAACACCATGGTGGTCTGGTGACTTTGTTTTCGGTGTAGGCTGCTTGCAAAGTGTTGGTCGTTTGTTGTTGTTGTTGTTGTTGTTGTTGGTGGTGGTGGTGGTGGTGGTGGTTGGTTTATTGTTGTTGGCTGGTAGTTTGTTAAGTCGTTGGCTGCTTGTTGCTGCTTGTTGGTCGATGGTGATCGTTGGTTGCTGTTGCTTCTGTTCGTCCAGGTCACACGCATTGCAGGCAACATGATGCCAAGCTCTTGCAAAGACTTGTCCGTGACCGTGTCCAGCCCGCCTGGGCGAGGAAAACGTCCCGCCTTGGAGAATCCAATGGGGTTGGGCCGACTTGTAACGGTTGACAGTTGGTGTTCCTTATAAAGTTATCATGAATAATATATTACCTATAATGGTTGACAGTTGTTGTTCCTTTTTGCTCAAATCAAAATAAATAATGAAGAACTAAGAGCATCATGGAAATGCATGATGATTCACAATGTTTCTAGCGTAATAGCAGGTGAGCCGTGGTCAAAACCTATTGAAGAATTCTTTATCATCGGCACCGCTTTCGCGGTTGCTTTCGCAATGCTTTCGCGCGCACAGTTTTAGCTTTAGCGGACAGGTTTTGCTTTGATTTGCTTTCGCGGAACTTTCGCGGGGATGCGTGCTGAAAGGAACCTAGTTCAATCCTGTTCAAGTAATTGCCGTGGACATTATTGCCTTTATGTTTTGCTTTCGCGGAGCTTTCGCGGTAAGGAATCTGACAAACTCTATCGCGGAGCTTTCGCAGAGCTTTCGCGCATGGGGTTTTGGCTTTCGCGGAAGTAACTTAGTCCAACGTTTAGTTAAACTCAATTCATGGAGGTTTTGAACGCTGCTCAGGTGATGGCAACAAGCAGCAACAGCAAGCGACAGCACGCAACAATCTATTCAGGATATTGCATACTTTCAGTCCTACTTGTTTGATGGGGTTTTCCATCAGAGGTAAGACCAATTTCCAATGTGTTTCACATGGTTCCACCCATGAACAAGGGTCAACCAGAGATATCTTGAAAACCCCGCTCAACTGCAACCCTCAAGTGTCTGTATCATTGCGGTTTGTATCAACTGGGCTTGGCTTACCATCAGCTGACGTGAAATCCACCAGTGTGGTCATGCCCCAAGAACGTCCCAGGCCAAGCCATGGTGTCGCACCAGGCAGGATCATGAACTGGATGGCATTCAAAAAACCCAACAGCGGAACAGGAGTCGCCAAATCAATATTGCAGAGAAATCTCGAACATTTGTTTACAATTATGTGACTTTTGATATGAGTGTTTCTCAAAATAGGGGTACCTCCAAATATCCCCAAATCATCCACTATTGAACCATGTACAGCAATAAGCCAACCATTTTTTTGGGGGGACCTCTTTGGCTCAAGAAAGCACCATATATCTCGAGCTGTCTTGCCACTTCAACGGCTCCGCAGCCACTTAGCACCCAGCCGCCGAGCCTCTTTTGAGGATGTTCTGTATGTCCCCCTTGAAGCGGGCTCCCAATTTCTCTTTCGCAGCCCACTCAGTGAGCGCCAGGCACTCATTGGTGTCCTGCGGGTGGCAGAACGTGAAAGTTGGCACCAAAAAAGCATGTCTCCGTAGACTTGAGGTGTAATCACTATATATGCAACTACATATATGTATACATGTATATATATATATATGTATCTATATCTATATATGCTGGTTTCTCAAGACATAGGGGTGCCCCCAAATCATCCCAGTCATTCATTATTCATTTGCAATATAAAAACAAACATAAATCAACGGTAGCTTGGGGGTTCCCTTTCGCTTGAGAAACCACCATGGCTTCCCCAATAGAAATGGCCATAACACCTCATGACCTGGGATTGTGGTTGGCCATAGACCCAAGTCTCACGCCCATCCTCTGAACCCTGCTGGTTGTGATTGCTTCATGCTGAAGAGAATTCACCAATCACTTGAGGCTTGAAAGGCAAAGGCCAGCGTTGAAAGATTCTTAGTTCGAGGTGAGAGTTCTTGATGCTTGCTCTATTCTATGATGCTTAGCTTGATGGTTAGTTTTCATGTTTCATATGTTGTTGAGACTGAATGGTCTATCACATTGTGTGTGTGTGTGTGTTTTTGCTGGGGTTGCTTTTTGTCAAGTGCACCAAACTATAGTAAAATCCAAAATGCAGGGTATTTTGCAAGCAAACTCGTCTCCCGATATTGTTTGTTGTGATTTGATATTTGTTGGTATTGACCCCTGTGACTGGCCCTCACTGACCATCAGTATATGAACCATCGCAAACCTTTCCAGATACAAAAACCAGTACAACTATTCAACCATGATGAACGAGCATCATTCTTGAGGATATCACCATCGCAAACCATCACTGGTCGTTATTGTCCGTCATCATCAACCATGATTGTAATAGTCATTATTCGCCATTATTATTGAACAATATTGTTAGTGATTACAGTATTCACCATTGTCACCAGCAATCAAGAAGCATTATTGGCTATTGCTATCAACCATAGATCAATCTTTGGTCAATGATACATCTGGTGGTTTCTCAAGTCATAGGGGTACCCCAAATCATCCCTTACTAATCAATGCTGGTAATAAACCAACAATTTTAAGAATTCCCATTATGCGAAACCACCATATCCTTTCACATGCTGTGACCATTTCCTTCAACACCAGCGTCACCCTGGCTATTGCAGCACTGTTCAATCCGCCAACCCGCAGCCAATCCCAGGTGTTCCAACATTATCAACCAGCGTATCAAACTGTGAAATCATGTACCAAGGTATTCAACTATCAACGATGATGCTGTGATATCAACTGCTTGATTGATCATGGCGCACAAATTGCCAACAGCTATTCACCAGCTTCTAACAGTAAGCATTCTCAGCCAGCATAGTTGCTTATCAATCGTCTTCTTCTTTGCAAATTGTTTGGTATTCTTAACACGGTGCGCTTGACATGGTCACCACAATTTTTGTACCCTGACCTGCAGAGAAGTATCAACCTGCATAAATGTGGCTGGCAAACTGGAACATCACACCATTCAAGATCTGTGCCCTAAAAACATGTAAAAACGCCCATTGTGTTCTAGCGACTTTTCCAAAGCGGATGTCCCTACAATGATTGGAGCGTAGGCCGGTTCACCCTGCAAATCTTGTTTTTCACATCCCGGCAATGAAGAGAATACTTTATCGTGGGACACAATGAACCACCAGTGTCATTTGCAGGGACAAACAGCATGATCATTGAACAATATTGAACATGAAAATGGTTTCTGGTGCGCCATTGACCCATTTACCCCATGGCCATCCAACAGTGATAGGATAGGATTGCTGGATTCAAAGCGGTTACTGAAAACAGCTTTGAAGCATGGAAAACGACGCTAGCAGCATCCCACCTCCCGAACTTCAGAAGCTTCTGATTTTTCCATGGTCATTGCCTTGCGCTGGAATATGCTGGAATCAAAAAAACCTCAAGTCATGCGAATTAATAGTTGGACAAACCACCAACTTCAAGGACGACCATAACAGCAGTAATTATGAATGGTCCTGTAATCTGCCTTATCAGCAGCTTGATCCACAACAACTATTGGAACACAGGACAGGTAGTCGGAACTCGCAAGTAAAAGAGTGTCATTGCCAACGAATCCAATTCAGTAAGCTTAGCAAAACAAAACGTATACTTGGGAGTATCATCTAATATGGAAAATCAAAGGAGATCATAAGAAACATTCACAGTCTCCACAAAAATGTGAGCTGAGGGGAAATGGCTCGGTTGCTGCAGTGGCTGTAACAGTCGCGGCTGGTTGCTGGGGACGGGTACCGTCAGCTGATGATTGGGTAGATCCAGAATCGCAAATCCACAATAGTGCTGATGGTTCATGATAGTCAAAACTCATGATAGGTCAATATATTGCATATTGTTCTTCCAACAATGTTGCCGTGGACGGGTCCACCGGGTTCATCTTGGCCTTCACATCCCGAAAATGAACAAAGTACTTTGTCTTGTGACGCATCTTGTCAATTTTCAAAGTGGATCGAAATGGTGTATCATTTGCAGGGACGGACAGCATGATCATTGAACATGGCAGTGATTTCTGGTGTGCCATTGACCGCCCCATGGCTATCCAACCGCAAGATCACGCTACCCCGCATCCCAGCTCCTGAGCTTCGGAAGCTTCGGATTTTTCCATGGTCACTGCCTAGCGCATCCAATTCTCTCATGCGTTTTGCCGGTTGCAACGATTCAAGTCAGGGCGATCATGGTCTCAATGATGATCTGGTCAAGCTGGGGAATGGATATATGTATATACATGATATATATATATCCACATGTAGTCAACTGACTACTACCAAGTGAATCTAAGCGGCTAAGTCACCAATCATCGATGAATCACACTGATTCAGTTGGACCCCCGCATCAGTTAGGACCTCTTGCTGGCTCCCTGGCTCCCCCTTTGAAGAGATAGATGGATACCCATGGCTCCGAATCGCTCCCTCCCAACCAACAGCCAGTTGACTTGGTGGCTTATAGATCCCTTGCTAAACATATATTTTTAGTGGTTACATGGTAAATCAATCATATCCCAAAAACACGAAAAACCTAAGTAAGTGGGTATAAGCCATCCAGTTGATGTGATAAGATTGGCACTGGTGCTCCAGTTCGTAAAGTCGAACTGCAACACACACTGCATGCGAGATACTTTGGGGGATGTTCTCCGGATGTTTCCCTGTGAAAAGTGCCGTGATGAAGTTTTTCAAACGGCATCAACATTCAAACAAACTGACAAACCTGAATAAAACGCCTGCCGAAGATCGGGATATTGCTCACTTGCCACAGGTGCCCAAGGTGGGATGTCTTTCCTAGGATGACTTATGCAAACAAGTTGCTAAACGATTGTCACTATCTTCTGGCACACCACCAACAGTAGAAATCACAGGCGTTTGGACGGATGATGGACTTACATGGACTTGAATTTGTGACGGACTCTTGCAGTACGTGGTTTCCAGTATGAGCGATGATACGTTTTTGAAGTGCTGCCTTCTGTCGTTGATTCTCGCCGCTCTCCTTCGTATAGCCCTGTTTCTGAGATGGCCATGTCCAGCAACAAAGATTAAGCATTACTAACCACATTCCTTTCACCGCATGGCCATCCATGAATTACCAAGCCATGCGAATGTTCACCACATTAAATAGGAACCATGTTAACCATGAGAATTACTAAATATTAGCAAGGATCCCTATTTACCATATCTATCCATATCTAGAAGAAGGTGGCTACTTTCTGATGGTTGCCGTGATTGACCAGGTGTTCCTGATCACATATGCACACGTCGTTACACATAGGAATATAAAATTTCCATATACCATCATGCATGCATGGTCATGCATAAGTATATGTATGTATATTTGTTACAGTATATATCCACATGTATCGAACTGTATCTATATATACCTATACATATATAAATACATTTACGTAGTCTATGGCGGCATCTCACATCATCACACGAGGTATTTCAAAACAAGGCGACTAATTTGTTTATGCTTGCATTGCACCCCTAACTGCTCATGACCGCTAATCAATTAATGTTGGCTCTTGATTAGTGGGGGCCCCCCCCCCTCAACAAAGCTATGGTCCTCAATAAAGTGGAAACCTGTTTTTTTCCTTGCCACCACTTTTTGAATTGTTTCTTTCTTTCTTTCTTTCTTTCTTTCTTTTTTCTTTCTTTCTTGCTGGGGGGTGCCTGGGGGTGCTTGGGGAAGCTGTCTCAGAACTGAAACTGTCCCAGAGCTGCAGCTGTCTCAGAGCTGAAGCTGTCTCAGGGCTGAAGCTGTCTCAGAGTTGAAGTTGTCTCAGGGCTGAAGCTGTCTCAGAGTTGAAGTTGTCTCAGTTTCCTCCAGATTTGTTTTCCTTTCCTTGAAATAGTTTCTTTTAATATAATTAAACATTTTTCAACATTTTTTTCAAAATTTTTTACCTCCCCCCAAAAAAAAAACTTTCCACAATTGAGGACCATGTCAACAATCCTGGGGGTCTGAATAATTTTGGAAAAACTTTCCACTATAGAGGACCATCCTACTAATCAGGTGCCAACATTAATCAATCATGAAATATTGGTCAACTGCATCATCTGTAATTATCAACAATAATGCGGTGGCCACTTGGCCAGTCACTAAAAAACGGGGTTTCAGCATCCAACGGCGGTTTTGTTACCATGGATCTAGCTCACAATTGCCTCAGCGGCTCGATCCTGTTGGAACACAGGACTCTGCAGAGTCGGATCTCGCAACGAATTAAGCGAGCACCGTTGCTCCAAGAAATCCAATTTTCAGCGAACTTTTCAAATATACCTTTACATCTTGTCTTTCACAGAATTTCATCACATGATTTTTCAAAGGTATCATAAAAATGAACCCAGGCTCCACCTAAATGCTGCAATCATTTGCTCTGTTCAAAGGCTCATGTTGCGAGCTGAGGGGAAACGGCTGTCGCAGTGGCAGTAAAGGTTGCAGCTGGTTGCTGGGGACAGGTATCGACAGCCGATGGGTAGATCCATAATGGAAGATCCATATCAACGCTGATGGTTCATAGTAGTCAATAATTACTCAAGATGAAAAGTGGTTCTGTAGATTTGATGATCCAGTAGTTGAAAGCTATTTTTGATGGTCACTCATGGACCAAAACAGTTTATAAATGGTTAATGGTTCGCTCCTGGAAGATGCTGTGGGGCCATGGGATAACCTCATGAGCAATGGCGTTACCCTCCCGAAATCGTTTGCTCTTTCACGATTCCATCCTCCTTTGGAGGAACACGATTCATGGACAAAACCTTTTGAGTCACATCAATATGAATCTCCGACAATTCATCAATAGCCTTGGTCACAAACCTCTCAATTAATTCCAGGCAAGCGTCAAACAACCAAAAAACCAACGACACCCATCACAAACCAAGCATAGCTTCTGATTGGTGAAACAATGCGGCAGCAGGTGATGGAGTTGCGAAGTGAAGAATGTATAGATGAGGTTGTATGATGGATGTATGTTTGCTGCTAGGTTCCAAGCACAAAGAAGTTGGAACAGCATCAACCTTGCGGGGTCCCAATTGCAAACATCTCCAAATTGACTAACCCAATAGTATCCAATAGTCTTTGCTGATAGGATGTTCACGTTAATTTGCATGATGAGCCTTTCACAGCAGGAAGCGCCTTGCTTTTGCTCTTCGCATCTTGCGACGCATGAAACTAGTCCTATGAAATCGCTCCTGCGCGATTGTATGTACAGGTAGCACCAGGTAGCAACGAAAGTGAACACCGCGGTTTCAGCCATGCAAAGAAGCTGCAGAATACATCACTTGGAATTTGGCACTGCATGGAACCAACTGCAGCGTTCACTTCAATATTCAACTCCTTCGGAGTCGTCCACAAGACATGCCGGTCCAATGCTAAGGCCGTCCAACTATTCGTTATCCCTCACCACCATTAGCCATCATTAAGCAGCATTCACCCTCACTCATTGTCATTAACCGAAGTAAAACCATCATGAAGATCCATCGTTAATACTATATTAATTAAGCAATAATGCAAGGCTAAATGTTAATCGGACCATCCATCCAGAACACCTTCCATCAAGCTTACTACTGGTTAAACTATACTGGTTGGTGGTTTCAACCCCAATGAAAAATATCAGTCAACCAACCAATTGTTATTACTAGGAAAAATAAACAATGATTGAAACCACCAGCCAGCAGTTGTTTAACCACTATTGTTGATCATTATCCCCCATTGTTTACCACTATTAACCATGGTTAAAACCACCAACTGGCTGTGGGTTCAACCACATGTTAGCACCATAGTCCTTCCATTGCCACACCCAACGACCAACGACCATGCTGGGTCATGTCAGCAGCTGAGGCGAACTCTGAGATGTCTTCAGCTTGTGCAGAAGCTTGGACCAATCTTCCATGCCCTGTCAGCTGAAAGGTTGCGCTAGTGGAAGAGTCGAATACATATATATATATATATATAATATATATGTGTACATAAATAAACAAATATATATATATATATATATATAATTATATATTTACATGATGATATTCATCAGTATGTCGGAGTACATGCTCAAATTTCATGTATAAATAACACATACTTATGGTATGTTTGTCTCCATGTAATGTAAAGACATACACGGTATGCTGATATATGGTACAAGCAAGTAGATATGTATCATATTCAAATATAATATACATAAATAATCATATGTGTAAAGACAAACAAAACAGGAAAAAGAGAAAAGCGACAAAAGGAACCATAAATGCGCATAAATACACATCCACACACACGCGCACATGTGCATGTAAGAAAACATGCGGAGAGGTACATATAATACGTATATTTATACTAATACACATTCATATTGTAACACAGTACACCTAATTACATGTGTATATATATATATACAGAATTAGAAGCACGTGTTGTTTGTCTTGGTTTTGACACCGATGTCTTCCAACAAAAACAATGCATACAATACACCATAGACGTAGCATATACGAGTACATATGATATGTGTATGTATGTATGTACAAGCACACGAATGTATGTCATACATACACGCTTTATGTCCATTTATGTCCATATGTCTACATAGTTGCATTTTGTTTTGTTTAACCAGCATGCTCCACGTTTTCGGCCTCCAAAGGTAGCGAGTCGAAAAACGACCTCCTTTTGACTAGTGCGTTTGCCTCAGCATGTCAAATATGTCCAGCTGGGCCAATAAGCATCCATCCACAAAATGGGTAGGAATGTTCACCAGGGGTGCGGGGTATTGATCCGTCACCCTATCGGAAACGTGTCCATTTTCTGTTGACTTCACGAGATCTCTTAAAACAGCGTCAACACGCCATGCCGCCAGTTCAACTGGCAAAAACAAACACACACAAAAAGCAAACGCTTTGGAATAATTTATGTCGGAATCTTCGCCCATCTGATTTCAGGATTTGAGGTAGTACCATTTCTGGGGATGCATGGTGGCACAATAATGTGGGGATCACTCCATGTAACCCTCTATAGTTGCAATATTCCCTTTGTTTGCTTGTATCCCCCAATCACTCTTAACCAATGAGAAACCGTCAGTATAACAATATCAATGACTAGTAAATGACTAATATATCATTCTCAAAATATCAATATCAACATCAATTCCTGTAATCAAATTATAGTCCACATCAATATCTGGTTGGTTGTGTCAACCCCTCTGAAAAAATGATTCAACCAACCAAGCATTTATGAACACTAGGGAAAATATTCAAAAAGCCAGTCAAACCACCAATCAGTAGTTGTTTCACCATTATGCTTGGTTATTATCCTTAACGATTGTCTACCATTATTAACCCTTATCGGCCATCGCTATTGATCAACACTAATGGCTACCCAGGATTAATAAACCACTGGTTGATTGATAGGGGGTATCCCCTAAAAGCCTGGGTTTTCCATTAAAATGGGAAACCCCCTAGTTAATCAACTAGGGGTTTATTAATCCTGGGTAGCCATTAATCATTGATCAGTTCTTAAGCCCAGCACTGCCGTGTCGCCTCTTCTTGGGGAGGGCCCGGTGTCTTGCGCATCATCGGAGGTCCAACCTGGCGACGTGGATGTCTTGGGCCACCGGCGATCAGAAGCAGCATCTTCCCCGGTGGGTTCTAGTCACACAGTCACATGGCTATGGGTCAATATTAACCAACCAATAGTGGGGGTTAATAGCCAACAACCTATAGGGAAAACAATGGTTAATGATGGGGGAAGCAGGGGTACGGGGGTTTGACCCACAGCCACATGTTGATGCGGAATGTCGATCAATCATTCAATAGAATGTTCATGTGGATCACCAGCAGGCACATATTCCCTATGCTTCAAATTACCATGCAATTGAAGGTGAAATAGTAGATAACGAGCTGGTTTCTACCATTGTTGCCGTTAGCGAAAATATGTACCATCTGCGAGATTGCTTAATTTGCAATAGTGCTTACCCGTATTGTAAATCAATGACTGATGATGACTGTAATTCTATGTACTCCGCAGGCATTAATAGTGTAAAAGCGTATTCCATTCTTGGTTTCGGCAACTAGTCATACCAGTCTTGGTGTATGAAGAAACAGCTCGCTGGCCACTGTGCATACATGAATATGCAACCAAGCAATGCAACATGGAACCACCAAATTTTATGAGCTCCCCCAAAAAAGTGACAACACTTAACACATCTGTAAAACCTGGGATACCTGGGTGAGAAACCGCGGCCTCTACTCCTTCCGTTGAATTTACAGACTCCCCTGCCAGCCTTACCTGTGATGTGTTGCACAGCTGCTGAGTGAGCTATTCGCTTCCCAACTTGGATGTGTATCCCCGCTTAGTAACTGGGAACTAATCATGGCTACAGGTTAGAAGGGTTAGTTCAGATATGGTGGTTTCTCAAAATAGGGGTACCCCCAAATCATCCATTATGAACCATTTATAGTAATAAACCAACCATTGTTGGGGTTCTCTATTTTGAGAAACCACCATATAGGCTTCATACCCATGGCTTCACTACCTCCAGTTGCACATCCAAGTCACTGGTCTGATGGTGAAGTGATTGCGTTTCTGATGTGCAATGATGCTCGATAAGGGTTAGGAATGATGAATAAGCCAATGATCCATAGCAAATTCAACTGATCAACCATAGATTAACCCATATCATCAACTATTGATGTTACACCATAGCTAATTCAACCATAGATTAACCCTCATCATTAACATTCATTAACTATTGATGTTAACCTATGGTTGATCCATGGTGAAGAAAGCTGGGTGACCCCCAGCTTTAGCCATGGGACTAGCTGACCACTGGCCATGCTGACCTGTGGCAGGCTTGCAGCACGTCCAGCAAAGCTGCCTGTAGGGCGGCTGGTGGATGGTTTTCGCTGATTTATTGATGGGGTAATGAACTGGTTAGGGGGATGATGATGATCATGATGATGATGATGATGATGATGATGATGGTGATGATGATGATGATGATGATGATGATGATGATGGTGGTGGTGGTGGTGGTGGTGGTGGTGGTGGTGGTGGTTGGAGACTCGTTAACAATGCAAGGTAAAAAATGGTTGATCAGCTTTTAACATCATGATGATGATGATGATGATGATGATGATGATGGTGGTGGTGGTGGTGGTGGTGGCTGGGAAAAACTATCATTCCAACCCCGCTGGCTTGTGAGTTCGAAACACTGTTGGCTCGACGATCATGCCGTTCATCAGGTTCTACTCGTTGTTGGTTACAGCACCCCAGGCTGAATCAGTCCTCGTTGGGGGCCTGGTTAAACTAACAGTTTGATCCAGAGACTGCAACCATATTTGGATCTCTCAAAGTTGATGACCTTCCACATCAATTCTTTTGCCGAAACCAGGCCATTATTACCCATAAGCCGCTGATCAAGCATTCCGAACCATCAGCCATCGTATACCCATAGATCACTAGTGATATGGTTACATCATGACATGAGACATCCTGCGGTTTCATCCGTAACGTAACCCATGGCAGTGGGTCAAAACCCTTAGTCCCCCTGGTTCCCCTATCATCAACTATTGTTTTCCCTTTCGTCTGGTTGGTTACTATTCCCCATGAACGCTGGTTGGTTAACTGCGTGACCCATCGCCCCATGGCTAACCAGCTGAAGTCACATCCTTCCGTTGTGGCTCCCATGACCATGACCTGCACAACAGAACGGGGTCCGAAACCGTCCGCCTCTTTGCCGGGCGCCACCGGGTACTGCGGCCGACGGCCTTTCAGGCAAGCCCTGAGGCGGGAGGAATGCGGGTGACGGAACGAAACTGGCGGCGAATGAGGGTGGAAAAAACGATGGTGAAATGACGGTTAATGTCATGGTGAACGTCATGGTTAATAGTGGTTAATAATAATTAATAGTGGTTAATTAATAGTGCTTAATAGTGGTGAATGATGCATAAAGCAAGTTGAATGATGGTGAATGATGGTTGCTGGATGGTAAATAGTTCTGAATGATGCTTGAACAACTGTTGAAATGATAGTGACTGATGTTAATCAACTGGTGAATTGGCTAGTTCATTGGTGGTTGATAAACTGGTTAATTGGCTAGTCCATTGATAGTTGATGGTCAAGGCTTATCATGAATGCAGACTGACAATTGTCGTTGATGCATGTTTTCGCTTGATGAAAGCTGATCATAGTCAACTAATTGTGGTCACTGAAGGTATGGATGATTTACCAGGGGAACAATTTCACGTGAGCCACTCTGTGATGATGCTTGAGGTGGGTGGTGGTCCATAAGGGCCAATGATGGTAGGGATAAGAACACATGGATGATGGTATGGTACGTACCGTGTGGTATGTACAGTATGGTATGTACTGTATGGTATGTACTGTATGGTATGACATGGCATGCCATATATCTCTTCATAAATCTATACATATATATATTTATACATAGATAGATATATATATATGTATATATATCAACCATTCAGATGATGGTGGGCATCAAGACAGAGAATTAACAAGTGGTTGATTCCCAAAATGATGCTTGATGGTCGACTGTAAAAATATCTGATCAAACACTCGTCAGGACGATTGACCAGCAGCGGCTGTTCTATCCCTCTTGTCGGCTACCTCCCTACTATTTTTGAGTTATCTACTACGCATTGTTGTTTGCACAACTAATATCATTATATTGCTGCAGCAAGCACTTTAGTGGATACACTTTTCATACATGAATAAATGAATGACTAAACAAACACATGCACAAATGCATAAATAATAGAGAAATAAGCAAATCAATAAATAGATAACTAATTAAATAAACATATAAAAATATCTTTACATAAAGGAGTAAATAAATACATGAACACATAGATGTAAATATTAATAAACAAAACAATCAAATACATAACCAAATAAATAAATACATAAATCTATCAAAATACACAAAGGTAGATTCGCATAGATGTGCATGCTTACATATGCTTACATCTGTGTACATGTGAATATGTAAAAACCGTATATTCATCATACATCATGCGAGTACATACAAGAATTCAAATGATTGGGAACGGAACACATGAGAGGCGATGGGAGATTCATAGTTGTTGGTATTATCTCGCATTATCAACCACCATTGTCCGTTTTTGTACAACTACGATTCAGCGTTGATAATCGTCATCAACAGCTACATGGGTGTTTCTCAAAATAGTGGACCCCCCAAATCATCTCCATATATATAACTTTTATATTACTAATAGATACTAATAGACCAACCATTCTTGGAGGCTTCCCGAGTCTGAGAAACCATATCTCCCCACCATCAAGGGCCCCGCAGCACACAAATCCACCTCTCCATTTGCATGTCCAGCTCCGCGTTTTCACAACTTCATTGGCCTTTTGGCTCGAAACCCCTACGATTCCTAGGATTCCCAACGCAGCACCGGCAGCACCAAGTGCCCAACCAACGCCCGGGCACGCCTTGACGCCTTTGGTAAAACCCTTCACTGCCTCGAGGATTTCGAAACGTGTCAGCAGGAGGGATCAATGAAAGTTACGCTTGTAGGGTGAACATGGTACAGACCTGCAACACGTGATGTAAAATATTGGCAGGCAATCATAATAGAAAATGTGATTGAACATGTGTATACCTCCAAAATATCAAACAAGCATGTGTCACACTAAGACACATACTTCTTTGGCAATATCAACTGGTGGTTCGTTGATGTTAGTTGCCTCCCATATCTTAGGTCAATTGGAAGCCATCATCATGCCATGCATCATCTCCCCCGACCCATTCTTCGGCTCCACAGCATGCTACTCCGCCTGTCGCTTGAACTCTGCTTCGATCTTGGCTTTCTTCAAAGGTGGTGGCTTCTTCTCCTTGGACGTCGCGACTCGTGACGTACGTCGAAAGATAACATTGGCAATGTGGTGATGGTCGGGCTGATAACCATGGTAAAGAGCAGTTGATATATCTGAATAATTATTTGGTACTGATACAGTAATAGTCAATCAATGATGGTGGTTGATGGTGTCTTGAGATGCTCGGGAGCTGAAACACAAATCGCTAAACACCCCGACTTCTGACAGTTTCAGAAGGGCTTTCTGTCAAGTTAGTTGTGAACCTGGTTGACCTCAAACAAACACTGAATCCATGGACGCAGAATCGAACCTACGGCTCTGACATTTTCTGACCGCGATCAGACCAAGAACCCGGCATAAGCTTGGCCATCACCGTGAACGATGGGATGCCCTTGAACGAAGTTGGTCTCCAACTTAGCGATGCAGCTGCGAGATGACTATGGGATGTAATTCCAGACAGCATTCAAAGCAAACATATATTCAAATACATGATTTGGTTCATCCTCATTCTAGCCCATCTGGGTGTTTCTCAAAATAGGGGTACCCCCACTTATCATCCAATTTATAAACCATTGAGAGGTATTTAACCAGCCATAACGTTGGGGTTCTTCATCACAATGTACTCGAAGGACATATCAATGGATCTGCTTCCATCTTCATTGATTGGCCCGGACCAGTCGAGCGCCAAACGCAAAGAGCCTCGAAGAGTGTGCGGTGGTCAAACCTGGCAAACGCCACCAATCATCACCGCTTCTGGTCAAGAATGGCTAGCCATAGCTTAGCAATGGAGTATTACTAAACCATTATTAAGCAATAATTAGGATTCATTAATGCCACTTTTTAATACCATGGGATTCACCACTAAGGTTGTCTTGCGCAAGTACTCCGAAACCGCTGTGCAAACTGGCATGAAATTTAGAGGTGCCCCAAAATGATGATGTTCAACCTTCCAGAAGGGAAAGAATGACAAGTCTGAAGGTCGATTATATAAAACCGTGGCCACATCCACTCCAACACCAAGGGGGTGTACCTTGAAGTCTTGTAGCATCAGAACGTTCACAACATATCCCTTGAACTTCCTTATTCAAATGCTTGGTCTTGTGGATGAGCCTCAAGCTTCCATTGGGTACCCTACCGACTGCGCACCCTACCCTAACGGGTTGAATGACTTGGGTACTCCCACCCCATATCTCTACAGCTGCAGCCAAGGCACTTGGGTCCCACATCACCGCGATGGTACGCCGCGTTCTCAGCAGCGAATCGAAGGAACAACACTGGGCATAGCAACTCAAGCTGTACGGTCGGTGGTTAGATTCGCCATCCTAAAATTGCTACTGTAGTGGATCAACTATTCATTTTAAACATTGCCCGGAACTCAAACACGTTTCATCACGCACCAACCAGACTCGGAAATCAGACTCAGAGCATTTTCCTTGCATTTGTTGATGTCTGATCCCCTGTGATACTCAACCACCAAGAGATTCTGGTGGAGCCAGCACCAGGAGGACCTGTCTGGACCTGTGCTAGGCTCGCGGCGCAATTTCTGCCCTCCAACCTGAGACAAATCTTCGACTCAGGCAGCATGATTTGTGGAGTGCTGGAAGCATATGATTCAACCTCAACTACAAGGCTTACTATCAACTACTATGTAAAACTAATTCATATATAAATATATATGTATAATAAAAATAACAATAAAAACAATCATAATAGCAGTAGACATAATAACAATAATAATAACAATAATAATACTACTACTACTAATAATAATAATGATAATAGAAATAATAATATATATATATATATACATATCAACTACTATATGTACAACTAATTCATACATAAAATCATATGGCATAATATGCCCTTCCCTTCCAATCATATGTCGTAGGACATTCACCGGTCACCTGCTGAGCCCTTGGCTGCTCAACGGGCAGCGTCCGTTGCCCGGTTGTCTCGATGAAGCCCAGGCCCACGGCACCGCGGACACCTGGTGGTGTGCTTGGCGATCAGAAAACCGGAGTCTCTGGTGGATTCAAGCAGAATAATGATTTTTAGATGATTGGTAGATCTGATATTAATAGGGGAACATAATCAACCAAATAGGGGATCTGGGATATATAGCACCTATCTGGTTGAACATTTAGCTACAATATTTGATAGGGGATATTAATGATTTTTAAATATCATGATGGGTGAATAATTCAATGTGATTGGTGAATATTATGATTTAGCTCGCTGGTTCATGGTTCATAATGGGGGATAACAACCATGAATATTAGGAAGTATACCAGCGATATATGGCTATGGGTCAAGCAGTTAACCAACCAATTTCATGGGGGATAATCACCAACAATTGTAGGAACAAAAATGGTTAATGATAGGGGAACCAGGGGTACAGGGTTTTGACCCACTGCTCCATAGCTTTGGACATGGATCGCTATAGAAAACTTGCCATGATCCATGTGAGTGTCCAAAATTCATGGCAAATCAGTGAAGCACGAGCCATTTGGGGGCTATAGAAAACCCTACCGTATGCTTCCAATTGCCATTATAGTAGGTAACCAACCCTAAACAACAATGGCAGAAACCAGCTAGTTACCTAGTGTACAATCGTAACTGGAAGTATAGGCATCCAGAAATTATGTTGACCAGGCATACCAGCTGACTGTAGATTGAACTGGGCAAAACAGCTGACCATAGGACACCCAACGCTTATTGCGTGGTAGGCTGGTCACGCTACAACATGGGCACAAATGCAGCCAAGTCTGTTCAGAAAAAACTTTTTCTGGTGACACTGGTGATTGACCAAGTGTGAACCTAAGAATAAGATTGGATTGGCGCGCATGTATATGATTCACTTATATAGATGTGCACATCTATTGCGATTATGTATATATAAGTATATATTCCTTTAATTTATGAGTATGAGCATCTGGAAGCTCTGAAGTCATGACCTCCAAAATTCTTTTTCTCCTCTTCGCTTTCCATCCATCATGCCCTCACCCCAGCACGCCTAGGTCAGTTTGTAGAGCTCGTAGACCCTGAACCTCAGGCCCGTTCATTGCCAACATGCCTGGCCTCTGAACACCAAAACCCATCAACTGGCTCGCCATCCTCGGGTTGTTGTCAATGGTTGACTTACCCATCAAAAACTAAATGATGGCGACAATAGACCATTGGTTTGTATAATAAACTCATCACTAGCCCATCAATAACCATCAATGTTGATATGAACCATTCGTTGTTGCCTTATATGGACCATCAATAGATTCATAACGTGTCATTGGTCCATTAGTAACCCGCCACGAATGATCAGCCCTCCTTAACCTTTCCAGGAACTACTACCCTACTCTGGAAGAACTTATGCCACCCAGTTGAGCGGCTGGTGCTGTATCCCATAACCTAATGTTGGGACCATTTTGGGTAACACATTTCTTCCTAGGATCAACTGTTGGCATCAATGGAATCGCTGGATTTTTCACGGATTTGCCAGGTAAGGAACGATGTGACGGTCTACCATCTAATTGTCTGCCAACGGCTGACTAAATGATTGACCAATGGTGGGATGCCACCGTTGGATAACCACAGACCAATGGATTAGCCACTTAATGGATACCCACCCAACGGGTAAGCACAAATGATGGATAACCAATGGATTAACATGGATTAACCACCAATGATGGATGATGGACAAACGACCATGGATCAACATGGATGAACCACTTTGAATAACCACCCATGATGGATAACCACAGAATGACAAATAAATACGCACTTATTTAGAAATAACACTAATGATGGATGATAGACACAGAATCAAAAGATTACCATGAATTGACCACCTTGGACGATCACCAATGATGGATAACACCAGAATAACCGATAAATAACCAATGAATCAGAAATAAACACCAGTGATGGATTAGATTATATATATATAAATATAAACGGAAAACACGTATGATAGATTTGCACCCGTGATGGATAAATAACCCATGCTGGATAAGCACCAATAAATCATGTGTTTCTGCCAGGAGACTGCTGCTTTTCCCCGAGGCAGCATGTGCTCATACTCCGGCCTGGCAAGCTCCATGAGCTTGCGACGATGGCGGCTTTCGTCGGGTCAGGATGATGTGCTAGTAGCGGTGGATGTTCTGGTTGGTGCTTTCAATGCCCATGCAACAAAAATGGTTAACAATGGCTAACAAGGCTATGAACAATGAGATAATAACCAATCATATTGGATATATACCACCCCTATGAAAAACATTCGTCAACCAACCCTTTGTTAATAATCACTAGCGAAAATGAAACATGTACGCGGCAACCCCAACGTTGCTCCGCGCTTGCAACGTCCGGGTCTTACGTCCCGGGAAGTACATACACGTATGCTGATATATATACATATGTGTATCTGTATTTATACATGTAACGACAACGAGACATGTGTAACTTCATGTATAGATACTCCTTGTTATATATGATACATAAGTATATATGTTTATGTATATATATATGCATTATAATATATATTGTGATAAAAAGCATTATAGGTATCAATGTCTATGTACGTGTATGGCATGTCATCCTTGTATCATGTAGAGGATGTGCCCACAAAATTGAATCCCGAGATGCCACCGGAGACGGACGCACATGGAGCAGCGATCTTTGTTTTCTGCACTTCGTCTCGTATCTGACGTCACTTAGCCTCCGCTGTCTCTGAGTCGAGCAGCCACGGGTGCTTCTCTGGCACGAAAGCGTCTGAAGGAGACAGTTGGAACTTTCCCTGCATGTGCTGTTCCCGGAACAACTTGCATGCCTCGAGGACGCTTGTGAAGCCAGATTGTCGCAAGAGCTGTGCGCTGCTTTGTACTTGCACAGCTTTGAGGTGCCCTCCATGCCTCAGGCGACCTCCTCGGACAGACCCGACCCTGCGGGCTGTTTGTTTCACAGCACCTATCAACCCTTCGGCGGTGTTGTCTCCACCGGCAAGGACCCAATGCTTTTTGTACCGTTTGGCTGCTCGAATTTTTTTGGTGCTGGCTTTGTCTATGAATCGCTGCACATCTTTGCTGACGTCTGCACGGTCGACCCGGGAGGGCGGAGTAAAGAGACGTTGTCCGTGCTTCACTCCTTTCAAGAAGGGCTTCTGCGCCTGCTTCGCTGAAGACTTCCAGGCTCGAGCGCCGTCGCCGGCTAAGATTGTTTGAGACTGCATAGCTGTGCTGATCTTGGATGCCACCTCTTCTGTAGTCTCTGGGCCACTCCGACCCGAAGCCCCACCACGAGGCGCCAATCCGCGCAGCAACCAGTTCCTGGTAAATCGTCCGACCATCACGAAGGACCTTCCGATGTTGGAGACTTTCGGTGTGCCCCGCGGATCTGCCGGCTTCTTTTTTCGCACGCCCAATCGAGCGCTATCTGCTTCCACAATATCTTTGGTAAAGGTCTGCTGGCAAGCATGCACGTGGTTGGAGTAAGCGAGGCACAATTTGAGCACTATGTAGAGTCTGTCCAGCTTTTTTTTTGCAGCCTTCCAAGTCTCAGAAGGATGGCGCACAAAATGTGCGGCAGCATCATTCGGGATTTTTGTGCCCAAGCAGTACATTGTTCTGACCACCAGCTGATAGTCTATCACCTGAGCTCCTCCGGCATGCATGTTATGCAGTGGGGAATACGCCAACAAAGGATGCTTCACTTGTCCACGGCTAGGACAGGCGCGGGAACCACAGCGAAATCCTTTGTCTGCGATCAGGGAAGACTGGCAATTCCAGCAATGAAAAGTCAAACCCTGTGCTTTGCTACTGATCACACCGTGTGATTCTAAGAGTTTCCGGCACTGTGGCTGCGTCATCTTGCAAATCTCTTCAAAGGATGGCTGAATCACATCTCGCAAGCCCTGGCCCCACGGCTTCCTCTCCTTTGAATGATCACCACTGTAGCTGACGCCATGCTTTGTTCGGAACTTCTTGTTTTCTTTTTTTTTCAGTCCGTATTTCTTGACTTTCTGGACTGGCGCCATCTTACGTCTCTCTGGCATCTTGGTTCCATGGCCCATAGCTGCTCCCAGTTCACCAACGGAAGCGTCGTCGATCGATGCGTCTTGGCGGCTCAGGTGTCCTCAGGAAGAAGCCCACCAGGAAAACATCGGACTGGAGACTCCTTACATCACTACAAACCATCTTCATCATGTGAGTTTGCCAACTTTTCATGTGAGTTTGCCAACTTTTGTTAATTGCAGCCATGGCGCTCTTGCTCAGTCTGAGTTCCTCTGGACACCTTGGCTGGAGTCACTGGCGTCTGCCCCACAGCTCCGCTCCGCTGAAGGTGTCGCCAGGCTTCGGCGTTTGGAGCCGGCACTTGGCTCTTGGACCAGCAGTCCAGCGCAGCCCACTCGTTGGCGGCGAGGACACGCCTGAGTTGTGTGTTGCTTGGAGATGAACCTTGTTTGGGTGAGATGTCTGGTGTCTGTTGTCTGGTGGCTCTTCATCATCCAACATTGACGTGTTCCTGGTTTTCACATTGGATGAGCCTCAAGCTCCTCAGGGACTATGATGACTTATCTACGATGTATATCAAGAAAGTTCTCTCTCTCTCTCTATGTAAATATATATATATATTTACAGAAACACCATATAGTTCTGTGGGGCTGGGACATGTGATGAATTGGATCATCGGGTATCATCGGGCATCCGGCTACTGCTTCCCTGAACTTCATCATCAAACATATAGTATTGTGGGGCTGGGACATTTGTGTACTTGGACTTCATCATCCAACCAATAGTTTTGCGGGGGTGGGACATTTGATGATGTGGATCATCCCATAGGAAAAGGTATCCTGGTACTGCTCCTATGAACCTTGATATATAAACATATAGTTTTGTGGGGCTGGGACATTTGATTACTTGGATTTCATCATCGAACCAATAGTTTAGTGTTTATGGGACATTTGATTTCTTGGATCATCCCATAGGATCCTGGTACTACTCTTATGCACTTCATCAATAATCATATAGTTTTGTGGGGCTGGGACATTTGATTACTTGGATTTCATCATCCAATCAATAGTTCAGTGGGGCTGGGACATTTGATTTCTTGGAACATCCCATAGGATCCTGGTACTGCTCCCATGAACCTTGATATATAAACATATAGTTTTGTGGGGCTGGGACATTTGATTACTTGGATTTCATCATCCAACCAATAGTTCAGTGGGGCTGGGACCTTTGATTTCATGGATCATCCCATAGGATCCTGGTACTACTCGTATGAACTTCATCAATAATCATATAGTTTTGTGGGGCTGGGACATTTGATTACTTGGATTTCATCATCCAACCAATAGTTTTATGGGGCTGGCACATGTGTTTTTTTGCGATCTTCAATATGATCTGGCATCCGCTTCTCTATCTGCTTTGTCCCAGGTCCCGTGAGCCTGTGCTGCACGGCCAAGTTAAACTTGGCGGCTGCAGCCTTCCATGGCTTGAGGTCCTCTTTGGTCAGTCCGGTCTGAGACCAGAACCACAGGTACTCGAACGCGTGCACTGGCTGTCGGGGCACTTGAGCCATCTGTGCTCTGGCGGTTGCAGCCTGCAAAACCCCCTGTGAGCGGGTGCAGCCTGAAATGCCCCGTTGAGGTGTGGAGCAACGTTGGGGTTGGAGCGAACATGTAATAAAACCACCAACCAGTGTGGGAAAATGGCAGTGCCAACTTGTCATGCGTGGCTCAAGGCGGAGATTTGCCATTGGCATGACCACAGTTTCTGGACATCTCTCGACAAAATGATGTCACAAAATGATGTCAAGCTGCTTGGCGGCTTGGTTGTCAAGCAAAACAGGCACACAGAGCAGCAATGATGCCAGCTGCACCCCACGTCTCTCCGATGTGCAACCTCTGCCGCAATTCGAAGTTTCAAAGTTGTGAGCTTTCTTCAAAAAGGGTTGACGTAGTCACGGTTTGAAGGTTGGTTCAGGGTGGCTACGATCGTAAGCAGCGAAGTCATCGACAATTAGAGTGGGATTTGCACCAGCGGTTGGTGATCATATGTAGTTCAAAGGTTGGTACGATCAATAGCCCCGGATCGTCATGGCTGGTTCACGTGGGACTTCCCAGTTTCGTGATCACTGACTCTCGGAGAGGGTACAGGTTTCTTAAAGAATGTGCTGTGTCACCCTAGAGAAGTGAAAGCGTGAAGACTGATCGATGGAACACGCAGAACAATCTCCCCCGTCAGTGGAGAGAACTGCGTAAAAAACGGATGCTCATTGATCAATGGCCAGGAAAGATAGAACACTACTGATGGTGAGCATCCGTAATCCAAAAGATGACATACTGGTGGTTATAGGAAAAATAACATTAGAACACTACCGATGGTCATAGGAAAGATAAGACTACTTCCTAATCCAAAAGACATGATAGGAAAATGAAGTGGAGCTGCAGCGCGCACGTGAACACTGCTCAAAAGGATAGACGGAACTCCCCTGTGCTAGCAAAGAAATGACATGACCACATGACTACATGTTGGCATGGCCAGGATTATGCAAAACCTGGTCACTGGATGACTGGAGATTTGGATGCTTCCCACCAAAGCAATTGGCTGAGACTATATAAGGCCACGTGTTCACAAAACGCGCCAAGAAACACATAGGTCTGCGAGATCGGCGTTGTAGTTCATCTGCCAACCTGTCGTGGTGATTTTGATTTCATGTTCTTGGCTCAACGGCTGTTTCTAAATAATTTGTCTACATAGATAACATATCATTGTCTATCTGTCTGTCTGTCTGTCTGTCTGTCTGTCTGTCTGTCTGTCTGTCTGTCTGTCTGTCTGTCTGTCTGTCTGTCTGTCTGTCTATCTCTTTGTCTATCTTTATCTATGCACATTTACTTTTGATTTGAGCACCTTTTCTTTGGACAGGTATCTACAAAAATGGACAATATCAAGAGGAAAAGGGCGTTGTTGCCATGCACAAAGTGGTGGCAGCCGACTTGCATGACAGCTGATTGAAACCCTACGAATTTGTATGAATGGACCCACATCCTTTGTAACCAAGGTATGAACATGATCATCCTTATGTCATCCTATAGATTGTAAACCGTGATGCAAATCAGTGCAGATATGAAAAGGAACAACGAAATGATCATTGAACATACTACAGTAGTAGTATGACGATCTATCAAGTAGTGAACATTAGTATATCATTAATCATTGTTTTCCCTATTATTGTTGGTTCTTGTCTTATGTTTTTGGTTGGTTAATATGGCTGTGGGTCAAAACCCCGTACCCTTGGTTCCCCTATCATTTACCATGGTTGTTGGTCATCATCCCCCATTATTGGTTGGTCAATATTGACCCATAGCCATATTGACCCGTAGATAGCACGAGCGTTACCTTCACTGTCCAGCGTAAGCCGTCAGCGCCAAATCTGGCAGGCCACGCAACGTCGCTTCGCAGGCAATGGGGTCCTTGGAGCCAGCGGGTATGCGGCAACGAAGAGGGGGCGGGCGGGCTAGGCCCAAGCATCCATAGGAGCATCCAGGGGAGCATCGGGGCGACATCACCAGGGGAGATGATCACCAAAGGATCTAAGAGGTTCCAAGGGGGTAATCAAATCTGTTTTTGGCAATGATCATTGATCATCACTGATCTTGAGATCGCCATTCGTAGCAAGTGGAACCGTGCAATCCACCCTCTAATAAAGTAACATAGCAATGGAAAATCACCCTTTTTGTAGGGAAGCCCTGGGAAGCGATTGGTGGATTTTCCATCGCCAGGTAGATGCCTAAAATTTCCATTGTGTTATTTCCAATTGTCAGGCCGAAAGCTGGTATCCCTTACCAGGGGTCCCCAGTTCACTATCATTACAGGTCAGAACCCTTGTGGTGGGTGGCTTCTCAAGCCATAGGGGTACCCAAAGTTACGGCGTAAAGAGTGGAGGGGTGCCCCTATTTTGAAAGCGCAGAAATTTAGAGGCTCAGAACCTACCCTTTTTGCAGGTTTTGTGGGCATGGAGTGCTTCACAGCTCTGGTTGGGATTCCTAAGATGGCAACTGCTGGGGGAGGAAAAAATCGATTGAAAACTGCCAAACACCAAAGAAAATAAGCCTTTTAAATATTGGTTGATGGTCATTTACAAAGATTATTGATGATGGTGTTAATCATGGCAGCTAATGACTGCATGATCGTTTGTGGCTTCTCGATGATTGCTGATGATGGCTGCTGATGGCCGATGGTGGCTGATGGTTGCTGATGATGGCCAATGGTGGGTGATTTTGAAGGTTGATGTCACCTGATGATGGTTATGATCAACAATCAGCAAAGGTAGGGGATGATCAGCCTGGCTAACCATGCTAATTAATCATGGTCGATGAGGATCCATGATGGGTAATGCCCATGAATTTTCGCTGACACAACAACCCTTTATCAGAATCATCATGGTTCAATACTCCCAAACTACCGAACACTTTTTTTTCCGACAACGGATTACCTCCGCCTCCGCCATTGAGGCAGCCACGTTCGGATCATGGTACCTGGCACCCAGGTAGTGACAAGTGGGCTAAGCACGCACCATGGGTGTAAAGATATGTAAACTGATCAAAACATGAACAGTGTGCAGGTGTTGATTCAACCCCCCCTCTGCTTGTTTGTTGCCTTTTCACTGACTTCCTCTGTATGCAACCCACACGTTGTACACGTTGGATGAAGCCCCAAACCTTCGCTGAAATCCAAGCATTGCTGTAGGTTTCGGATGGGCACATCCAAATGCCTATGGGTCAATATTAACCAACCAATAATAGGGGATAACCACCAACAATAAAAGGAAAACAATGGTTATTGATAGGGGAACCAGGGGTACGGGGTTTTGACCCACTGCCAAATGATTTGGTTGCATCTTCATGACTGTATCCATGGAATTCTATGGACATGCGCATGGACATGCAACACCTCATATTCAACATTAACCGCCACAGCTGATCGTTTCGACTGTAGTTTCGACCCTCATAAATCAGGGCAATCCAGGGCAATCCAACAACTCATCGCCCTCTTGAGTCAAGATTCGAACAGGGTCACCAAGCTATAGACACAAAATCATTGTTATAGATTGTCTCAATGCGCTCATATCCTGCTGAATCATGTTAGCTTTATTATTCATCATCCATCATAAGTGATGAATGTCGATTTATCAGCATCACTGATTCAAATAACTTCTTTCTATAGCACTACTCAACATTCACCACCATGATTCGCAACACATAAACATTGATTAATCACTACAAAGATATAGATTCAGCACTTTCTATAGCCTCATGATTCGCAACAAATAAACATTAATCACTATAGATTCACCATTTTCTATAGCCTCATGATTCGCAACAAACAAAAACACATGGCTCACATCTGGCGCAAATCGCTGGCCGGGTCCACTCTGCCGCTGCCGCAGGTAGACTGGGTCTGGACCTGAGCGACCAGAATCTGAGTGGAGTTGTAACCGTGGCTAATTAGTGGTTAACAGTAACCATGTTAAACGTTGTTAATAACCATTGTTAATAACAATTATTAACAACCATTATTAACAGTAACAATAACCATGTTAACCATGACTAACAGTAACCATGTTAATTACTAACAGTAACCATGTTAACCATTGTTATTAACCATTGTGAACCATGGTTGTAGTGATAGATAGTGCTTGAGAATGGTTAACAATAGTTGGTGGTTTAACAATGGTTAACAATACAATCGTTGGTGGTTTCAATGATGCTTGGTGATTGGTTAATCGAATTAGGGGTTGTAATCATGGTTTAGCAATGTTTGGTGTGCTTGAGAATGGTTTAACAATGGTTGGTGGCTTTGAGTCAACCAACCGCCACGAATTGCCGCCACCATGAATGGTGGGTGGTTATCAGCCATCCCAAAAATATCCGTCACTCAACCAACCGACAACCAGTAATGGCTGACGAGCAGTGTAATACGATCATCGTTCTCTGCCTGGGTCTGGTACTGGGGAATCATCTGGTGATGATGGTTTACAGTATCTGGTGATGATGTTTGAAAATGGTATGTTGTGGTTCAAACTGTCTTGATCATTCTTTAAGTGCTGATCATTGTTGACAATATCAAAGCTGCAATTGTTGATGCTTGCTGACAACTGATGATCATTTAACCAAGAGTGACAGAAGTATCAACTCAAGTGTGTGTGTGTGTTTTTTTGTCAGTCTATGCTGGCCAGAAGTGCTGCCAGCAGTAACTTGGATGAACTGAGCTACCTCCGTGGGGCACATCGTTCCTGAGGTGTGCAGCAGTCGGTGGCGAAGCGATGTATTCTGCTTCGGCTTCAATTGGTGCATTCTTATCATGCCTTCCACTACTGCGAATGACAGTCATTGGTCCCAAGTGAATAAAGGTTGAACAACTTTTTCTGTGATAGTTTGTCAATGTTTGTGCCAAAATAATCTAAAGCATACAAACCATGGCATCAAGGACCTGATGAACAAAGTACTACCAATCAACATAACCACTAATTTCCTCTGAATCAAGCATCAGTTCAGTTCCCTATCAACTACTCATTGACAAATCATTCTAAATCACCATCTAACCAGTGGCTGCTAGGGTGTTGCCTGCGTTGTTGAAGTCGGGTAGACAGCGGAATGTCATCATCCCTGGATGCTTAGCTCATACTAATTAATCATTACCATTGGTATCAAATCAACCATTGATATCAAGCATTGTGCACCATGAATCAAATGAATAAGCGCCCATCATGAGACAATATGAACAACTATAAATCAATCCTTAATGTGGATCATCACTAAGATTATTCTGTTTTTATCGACCAGGGCTAGCATCATATTTTGGATCCCAAACCAATCTTGGTGGGCAATGAACGCTATGACATGCTATGACTATGGTAGATTGGCTCCGTCCAGAATTCTTTAGAATAGCAAACTCAAAGTTAATTCTGGCTAACATTGGTTGATAGTGGTGGTTGAATTGCTGGTGGGTGATGAGAAAGCACAATGCCATGGGAACTCAACAAGAATTCTCCCCCCCCCACACACTTGAAAGACCGATACCTCTGCATGATACCAGTACCAGGTCATTTACTTCGAAAAACACAATCGGTCTGTTGCCAACTTGGGCAGTTTAGCCATAATTTTGGCAGTCCAGAAAGGTTGGTCTTTCCTGCACCAGCTGGAATTCACTTCAGCCAGCTCCTGTGCGTGATCAGCTCTGACATGGTAACCCAAGGAGACTCAACAAACCCGGTCAACACATGTTCGCAAAACGGTGGCTGCAGTGGGATGGCTCTCACACAACAAGCGTCCGTCAAGTCGGGTTGCACATCCGATCTGGTGCGTGGTTTCAACTGCTATGAAAATATTGGTCAAACATAGTCAACCAATCACTTGTTAACATGACAATTACTGTAGGGAAACTAACAAATGTCAATCAAACCACCAACCAGCTATTTGCTTCACCGCAATTGTAAAGCCAACTGGTTGCGTTCACCTTTCGCCGCAACTTGGCTCCGGGCATCTCCCGGTCAAAGTCGTTCACATTGGTAATCCTGTGTCGGTTAAAGTCCTCGGTGCCACACTGAGCGACAGTCTTCACTCTGCGGACATCATCGCATTTGGAGGGTGGAGGTCTTTTCGTTTAAATGTCGGTACCCCCAAATCACTATGAAGAATGATGGTTTCCCTTTGAAGCATTAGTGGGCAATGGATTTTTAGGGAAGCCCCATGGGTAGGGCAAAGCCAAGAGTAAACTTGAGCAAGTTTAGGAGTACTCTTCCCTAGCCTACATATGTATTCGTGGTGGTCTGGCACCAACATTTTGAGCCGCGTGAAAAGTTTTACTAACCCATTCTATGGGATACCATGTTGTGATTGCTTAAGAGCAAGTAGTTGAGTGGCGGGTGAAGCTGCTATAATCGATCATCACCAGGAGGAAATCCCAAGAATGACAATGGTAGATCCATCGTCTCCAATGATCTTATCACTGCGATTCACAATTTCTTTCTTGTGGATCAAATAGACACTGGCCGGTGAACATCTGGTGAAAAGTTCTTCAGCACAGAGCTGGTTGTTGGCTCAGAGTAGCAACATGTGCGCCACGGTCAGGTTTTTCTCATGGCAACCTCACGTCAACATCTTGACTTCGAGGCCACGCACCACTAGGTATATGCAACGTTTTTGAATGCGGAGTTTTGGGCTTTTTGATTTTGAGGCTACGCGCTTGAATGGAAAGGACCCCTGAATTGATAGTTCATTAACAGCGTAGAAGCTTGCAATGGGGAGGAGAAAGTAATCATGCGAAACGTTGCGAAACCAACGAGGGGATGGATAACTTTGACTCGTATTCAGTGGCAGCTTCTGACTATCCAACCAAGTACTCAGGATAATGGTGGTGCCAACATCATGGTGATGGTCCCCTCGATATTTGGTAGCTTATCTCATTACCTTTCGTCAACCACTGATCCTCCTCCGATTTGTGAATAGTGAAACTCATGGCTTGAGTCCCCAGTCAAGTCCCAACCATCGGCTTTTCTCCAATCGATTGAACATATGGATGTTTCTCAAAATAGGGGACCCAAAAATGGTTGGTTTATTACTATAAATGGTGAGTAAACTGAATGATTTGGGGGTACCCAATTTTGAGAAACACCCATATACAGTAATTAGTTGTTGTGAAATTATTTGCTTGTCTTCTCTCCATACTCAGGCATCGTTGTTAGACCCAATGCACAGTAGTATCTTGAGCTTCCCCAAAGTCTATCGTGGAAAGCTGATGACCCAGCTGACGTAACGTGCCAACACCCCGACATCTGAAGACAAAACACCAGCTTTCACAAGCTACAACTAGCTATGTTTTACATGCTGGTGATCTATGGCTTTGTAGATTATGGATCCCACGGTCATCAACAAACCAATCTACTGCTGATTGTTGGCGATGCCACTATTCTTGCGGCTCACTGAAGATGATTTACCAACCTAAATACACTCAGCCAGTAGAACCGAAACCAGGAAAGATAATGGTATCCAACTAAGCAACTGGATGCGATTCATATGTCATAAGGAATCATACTCCCATTGAAGCGATGTTTAACAATTGAATATTGCCATCACTAAGCACCATTAATCACCAATATTACTTTTAACCCTTTGACCGTCTTTAGTTGGTAATTACGCACTATTCACCAGAACCAACCATTCATGACCGAGATTAGTCGGCTAGTTCACCACCATTATTCACCACTCTTTTTCCTGGTTGGTTATTAACCAGGTAACCGCTATCATTCAATCCTGGAAATAATCGCCATGGCGATTCATGATTAATGGTTAATGGTTGGATTATTAATCGCCCCTGATGATCCTCCCTTCATTTCTTTGCAGCTCCGCGCGTCTCCCGCGCCTTGGCAGTTGAAGTGTCGAAGCGAACACCTCCAGGAAAACGCTTGGCCTCGAGCGTGAACACCCACGGCAACATCTGGAAGTTGCATCGTGGAACTCCCAAAAACATCGGGTGGTTGTCTTGGTGGCTGAACTAGATCCCTTGCTAAACAAATATTTTTAGTGGTTATTAATGGTAAATCAATCATATCCCAAAAACACTAAAAACCTAAGTTAGTGGGTATAAGCCATCCAGTTGTGGGAGGTTTCTCAAGCTCTAGGGGTGCCCAAAGTCATGGTTGGTCGACGGTCAATGGTTGTTGAGCTGGATGAATTTGGGGTACCCCTATTTTGAGAAACGCCCACATGGTCGATACTGGCTGATCCTTTTGAACAGCCATGGTTGATATACTTGGAGCCCAAAGGCATGGATAAGCATTTTCAACCACACCGAATATTGGATCAGATTTCGATCGAACTGTCCAAATGACAAGGCCCTGAGCGGAGAGAAAACCGTGGCCAGTTACCAATGATAATGATACAATGCTTGGTAAACATGGATAGTAAGATTGCATACTCGTGCTGAAGGCTTAGTGAGAGCAGCTAACCCAATTAATACTAGCCAATTACTGGTTTATACTTAACAATTTGTGTGTCATTGTAGTGAATCCGCTGGAAAATGGGTAGCAAATGTCCAAAATTATTGATGACACTGACGTGTAGCACCCAAAGAGTCTACAATACTGATAGGAGTAATCATTGAATCGGCAATCTGTTGATAGTATTAATCTAATTGTTGAATTGATCTATTGTGTTTCTGTCTGTTGATCAGCCAACAAACAACTGACAAGAACGACATCAAACCAATGAGGCGAAAACAAACAGTTTCTGAGGCTTCCAGCATCTGGATGAAGAACAGCTTGCGGGGCAAAGTGACCTTGGGAGTCAAGATTTCTGCGCTAGTGACGACATCAACTGATTTTGGCGCTGGATGAAGGTCATTTTTCCTTCTGGATCTCCACCATCAAGGTGGTTCGCGGGATTTTGGTCGAGCACATTCGAGCAAGAAATCCCCTGAATAAATTGAGACAACGCCCATTTTTAGAATAATCACTAATCCATTTGCGGTTGGAGTACTTGAGGAATGTCTAAAATTGATGGTACTCCAAAACAACTAGGGTTCTTCAAATGGGATTCATGGTAGATCAGTATCCGAATCCCGTTTTCGATATTTGATAGTAATCCCAAACCATTGATGCGAGGGGTGGATTAGGCAAATCTACCATCCAGCTGTTTCTTCTAAAATAGTAGTCTTAACAGGAGAAACCTCCATGGTGGTACATGGCATACAAACCCAAATGAACAAATGTCTCAATCCGAGAGAAACGCCACGGCAATCACCGAAGGCTCCCCACGCCACAGCTGTACCAAGCGACTAGTACCAGTACGGGAGAGTAATTCAGCTACCGTGGGACCACAAATCCCAAGGCAAAGAACTCGAATAACTCAATTGACTGATTAATGATGAGTTGTTAACTCATCACCCAGTGATGAGTGATACAAATCCCAAGTCATTTCTGAGAAAATGGGGGTTCCCATTAGTAGTGATGAGTTGTAATCCATGGGGGTTAAAAAAGGGGGCTCCATGGCCTGAGAAAATGACAGTTACCCTCAAATCACCCAGTTGATTCACCAATTTTGTGGTTTTATTCACCAATTTTATGGTTTTATTTTTAGTAGACCAACCATTTTATGGAGTTCCATGACCAATTTACAAATAGTAGTAATCATCCAGTGGTTTATCTAGTTTTTTCACCAATTGTAGTAATAGTCCATCCAATTTATGGAGTTCCATGGCTTGAGAAACCACCTGGATGGATTTGTCAATACCCCCGGCCGTGCGCTGGCTCCCCTGTGATCATAGCTGGAGATGGTTGGACCACCATGGCCATGATCAGAATCGTAGTGATCTGCCGTGCATGATACCTTTCTTGTCGTTGCTACGCGCATCTTCGCGTTTGTAAGCAATGTTCCTTGGTATCTCTTGCAATAGCTCATAGCATCTCATAGTCAAAACATGTTCAAAATAGGCAACACAATTTGTCCCGATACCTAATCCAACTCTTGAACTCAAAGACTAATTGGATTCAGTCTTGACCACTGACACTATTAACTATAACAATAAGTGCGGCGATGATGAACTACTTGATTAGTGCAACAATACCATAACTACAGCAGCTAAAATATTTAAACAATATCCAATAGTTAAACTGTACATTATCTCTTGTACCAAATGAACAGTTACAATATCTGATAGTCTATACTAATAGCCGATCTCAAATTACAACGATACAAAACGTATTGCCGTAAACACTGTGATGACCGAACTCATAGTTCATCGGAGTGGCTAAGTTCATAGTTCATCGGCTAAACTCAAAGATCATAAAGATTCATAAACATCACAAGCACTTGTTCATCCGCTATTGCCAGTTGTTGTCCCCTACTATCAGCCACTAACAAACCACTAGTACTCCACTATAAACCGCCAAACAACCACAAATGAACCACTAGCTATAATATGAATCATTAACCAGCAAAAAAAAACGAAAAAAACATCAATTACCCATTATTTAGTTGTACCCACTAGTCATCACAACTAGTCATAACCACTAATGCTTCATAACTTATCACCACCATGGATAGTGGATAAAACCACTTTGCTACAAGTTGAAACATCAGATATAACCACTTTAACCACTAGTTATAACCACCATCAGGTATAACTAGTCATAACCACTAATTTGTTATACCTACTAGTCATCACAACTAGTCATAACCACTAGTCATCATCACTAGTAATAACCACTAATCTGTTATAAGTTATAACTTATCACCACCACCACCAATGAAAACCACCAGTTCCAACATGGCAAGGCGCCCATCGCGGCGTCGAACCAAGGCACCTAGCAGGCCATCGGCCGAGTCCCTGGGCAATTGGCGCTCGTAGCCCACGCCGCTGGGCACCTTGCCTCGCACGGCACCTCAGCGGATGACGCAACGGCAGGGCCACGCCACCAGGTCGTTGATGGTGAAATGGAGGATGAAATGGTGGGTTCAGGAAGCAAATTGATAGGAAAATAATGGGTTCACATGGCAAATTGATAGGAAAATGATGGGTTCACATGGCAAAATGGGTGCGAACATGGTGGCAAAATGGTTGGAAAATGGTTTTGCGGGGCATCCAAACTATGTTTTTAAGAACCGACATGGTGATGTTATATGGTATAGGGCGATTGTTGATGACTAACAAAAACAACCAAAACACCATGATGAATAATCACGATGGATGAACATGGCTAATGCCCTCTGATTAATTGAGCTGGTCGCGCGGAATGTTCCAACAACTCATGAATCCATTCAGCTGGTTCACTGATTGAAAATAAAAATGGTTGATACATTACTGAGTGAGAGTTTGCCACAAAGCAATACTGTAAATGCCCCGTGTTATATGTGTTGGTCAAATACAATGGACGATGGTATACCATTGTATAACAAATATGGTCAATGGGGGATGGCCAATGTTGGTTAATGATAGGGGAGAAAAAAACAACAACAGCAACCATCCATGATATGACTCCTCAGAATCATTTCATAGCTTGTCGAATCAGCCACGCTAATACTTCCAGTTCATCATTGATCATTGGCTAGACCAGTTTATGCTTAGTATGGCTGCTGGTCAAAACGCTCTGCCACCCGTGGTGACGCTATCAAAGTTGACATCTTTGTAGCAACTCAGTCAATGCAACCAATGAACGCACATCGGCATATTACCCAAGAATGGCGCACAGAACAACAATATTTTGTTGCTGTCAAACTGCTAGTTTCTTGGGCAACCAAACGAATCCGCAGGCCTGCTGGCGCGTCTTGTGGTCACATGCCTGTAATTGCCAAAACCATTGGCCTTTGATGTCGCAAGCAATTCGAATGATTTGTGAAAACGCTGTAATGCACATCTTCCTGATTTTTCTTGGCACTTGCGGTTGGCTAGCGGCTAACATCATCATAAATGTCATCATTGCCATCATCATCGTTATCATCATCATCATCATCATCGTCGTCGTCGTCGTCGTCGTCGTCGTCGTCGTCGTCGTCGTCGTCGTCATAATAGCCCTCATATTTCTCTTCTTGTCGGCTACATTCATGTTTTGGGTTGTCTGTTAAATACAAATTAATATATATCCAAATATGCATCTGCATTTGCGACTATGTATCTATATTCCAAAAAAAATCAACCATTTAAATATAATCAGACATATACACATATACAATCATATACAAATATGACAAAAATGTAAATATATATATATATATATACATGTGTGCAAAAAAAAGATCGTACTCATTGCTGTTCTAGCCCTTTTGGAGCCCCAATCCCCCCTTGCGGCTGGCATTAAGTGGTGGTAAGTGCGAGTAATAAGGGCTGGGGGTCAGTAGCAGGTAGTAGTAACTAGTAATAGCCGGAAAAAGAAAATTGTAGGCAGCAGCGGGTAGATGGGGGTGGCAAAAATTGTAGTAGGTAGTTCTGCTTAGCAATGCTAACAAAAGTAGTAAAAGTAGTAGTAATAATAGTAGTAGTAATAGTAGTAGTAATAGTAGTAGTAGTAGTAGTAATAGTAATAGTAGTAGTAGTAGTAGTAGTAGTAATAATAGTAGTAGTAGTAGTAGTAGTGTTAGTAGTAGTAGTACTAATAGGAATAATAATAATAATAATAATAATTGTAAAAATAAAAATAAAAATAATAATGATGGTAATCGTAATAATAATAATAAAAATAATAATATTAAAAAAATATTCATATTAGTAACAATAATCATAATAGTAGTAGTAATAATAGTGGTGGTAATAATAATATTAATATTAATAATGGTAATGGTAATAATAATAATAATACTAAAAAAAATAAAAATGAAAAAATAATAGTAATACGAATAATAAAATATTATTGATGAAAATATTAATATTATTATATAGTAATAATAATGGCAATATTGATAATAACAATAATAACAATAAAAAAATAATAGCAATAAAAATAAAAAAATAATAATAGCAATAAAAATAATAATAATAATAATATTATTAATAATAATAATGGTAGTAGTAATGGTAATAGTAATAAAAGCAAAAATAATAATAATATTAGTAGTAGTAATAATAATAAAAATAAAAATAGTAGTAGTAGTAGTAGTAGTAGTAAAAACAATTATAATAATGACAATAAAATAAAAATAATGCTACCAGCAACAATATTAATAATAATAATAATGATGTTCATAAAAATTATTAATAATAAGAATAATAGTAATAATAACAATGTTAAAAAAACAAAAAAAAGCAATAGTAATAATACATTAAAAATAATCATGATAATAATCAAAATAATATTGATAATAATAAAAATGATAAACAAATGGCAACCAAATTCAAAACAATGAAAATAAAAAATTGTTAATAGCAGTGATAATAATGCAATACTAATAGCAATAATATGAACAATAATAGAAAAAATTTTAAGATTAGTAATCGCAGCATGTAACATTATTAGCAATAAAAAAATATTTATAATCAAACAAAAAACAATACTAAAAATCAAAATAAAAAGAATCAAAATGATAATGAAAAAAAGCAATAATAAAAACAATGATAATAATAGTCGTGGTAATATTGATCGTGGTAATAAAAATGAAAAAAACAAAAATATTAGCAATCGTAATACCAGAAATATTAGCAATAGTAATGGTAGCAATAAAAAAACAATAATAGAAATAACAATAAAAATTTTCATAGTAGTAGTAATAATAAAAATACTAGTAATAATAGTAGTAGTAGTAGTAGTAGTAAGTAGTAGTAGTAGTAGTAGTAGTAGTAGTAGTAGTAGTAGTAGTAGTAGTAGTAGTAGTAGTAGTAGTAGTAGTAGTAGTA
>VSDK01007991.1:68256-92711 GCA_009767595.1 Symbiodinium kawagutii | reverse complement strand
TAGTAGTAGTAGTAGTAGTAGTAGAAGTAGAAGTAGTAATAGTAGTAGTAATAGTAGTAGAAGTAGTAGTAGTAGTAGTAATAGTAGTAGTAATAGTAGTAGTAGTAGTAGTAGTAGTAGTACTAGTAGTCGTGTGATAAAAATAAGAATAATAAAAATAGAAATAATATTAATAGTAGTAATAAGAGTCATAATGAAAGTAATCGTAGCACTAGAAGTAATAGCAGTAGTAATAATTATTAAAATTAAAAAAATTAATAATGATAGTAATAGAAATTATAGCAATAAAAATAATAATACTAGTAGTAATAATAGTAGTGGTGGTAAATATTTGCAAGCAGTAATAGATAGTCTCCACTCGACAGCAACATGAACCTCACATCTAGTGCGGGAATGAAATTGTGGGGGATGTCCGAGTACGGGGCAATAACACTATGAATATGTGTATATATACGTAGACGTAAATATGTATATACAAAAATCTACTTATAAAAAGAAAAAATTATATATTTATATATATATGTATATATAAAATTCACATAGCACATGTGTATGCATATATGCGTATGTATCTATTTACACAAAAATACATATACATATATGGTCAGCGCCCCTTCTGACGCCTACATTTTACATAATTTAAAATACATTTATCATTACTACATCTAATTGTAATAGCAATGTAATCTAAAAAACATTGTGAAAACCATGTGAAAATGCATATCACGATTTATTCTCTAAACAAGAACTGAAAAATTATAAACAGAAACTGAATTAGTTGGTGGCCAAATTTTGGCCGTGGATCAAAATAGTTTTTCATTCAAAAAAGCAAAGCATTAGGGAAAAATGATTTTTTTTGGAATAGAAAAAACAAACACGTTGGACAAAGGAAGTTTTTGATCAGAAAACTAAAAAAAACCTTAAAAGAAGCATGGTTTTTGATCAAAAACCAAAAAATTCCCGAGAAAAAAAGATCGGTTTTCATTCAAAAAAGCAAAGAGTTGGGGAAAATTCAAAAGTATTTTTTAAAGTTTTTTGTTTTTTCAGAAAAACCATCTTTTGCCTAGGTTTTTTTGGTTTCAGAGGTTTTTTTGGTTTTTGAGCTTCTGAAACCAAAAAAACCAAACGCCATTTCAAGAAAACCAAAAAAATCAAAAAAACATAGGGAAAACCAGAAAAAACAAAACTTTTGGTGGTGGGAATAAAAGAGTTGGGATCTGAGCTTCGGGCTCGGTGGTGCGCCCGCCACCTTTGCTCGGTGATCCTGTTCACACGAGCAGCTGGCTGTGGCCTTCCTTGGCTCCTATGCCACGCGCCGGCCTCGCTTTCCCATTTTTTTTTGGGAAGCCCTGCCGCCTGCCGCTAGCTCTTCTGGAGCGCCGTCCCCAAGCTGTTGAAAGCGCCAGGCCCAAAAGGGTTCCAACAACTTCCGCCTGTAGGTCTCGCGCACTGTGTTTTCGGACGCCGAAGTTTCAACTTCTTCGTCCTCACCTGTGACGCGGCCGGACCCGCAGCCTGAGTCGAGGTCTAAGTAGACATTGCGCTCGTAGCTCAGGCGCTGCAGGTCCTGTCCACTCTGGCTAAAATACTTTGTTGGCTTCATGATTTGTATGCTTATTTACATATACATATTGTCCTATATATTGTCTCGCTTCCAAATGTGCTATTTGCTTTGCGCAAGCTTCTTGCTCCAAGTAATCGAAACCCAAATCAGCTTCCAAGATTTCGATCAGGAAAAGGTCTTGCTAGCTCAGGTTTGCAAGATCGATATTGAAATCAAAGAAAGTCTTTTGGACCGTAGGCGCTACTTTGTTTGAACTAAACCCATATTTCGCACATCTTAGAAGTGTCAATCTGCATGGCCTGTTCAAGGCAGGTCACTGTCCGACCGTCGGCCACCCGGCCGGGTTCCAGGCCTAGGCCAATCCAAAGCTGGCTTATTTGCAAAAAGAAAATTCTTGGGACCCCAACTGTCTTCTAGGCGCTTTTGTCTTTTGGCTTTGTTCTGGGCCTCTCGGTCCGCGTTGAACCTGTCCTTGCCTTCTTGGCCGCACTTTCCCTGAAAGTCAAAAAACAGAGGAGGAGGGAATAGGAGGGAGCATCATACCCAGCAAACGAGCCTCCTTGAGGTCGTTTCGGAGGTTCCTTTTCCGCTCAGCTTTGTTTTCGGCCTTTTCTTTTCAACTAATTACTTTCCAAAGTGCTATGTGCTCATCTCATAGATTCTTCAAGACCATAGAGTACAATTTGTTTCATTGATACAGTACTATTACAGTGAACAGTCAACATGCCCATTGCTCATCATATACACAGGACATCTTTTCACTCAAAACATATTTGCTATATAGTATTACTATCACCGGTACTTTTGCTATTAGCACTGCTTCTATGGTTGCTATTACCATTGCTGCTAGTATTAGTACTTCACCACAAAAAATGGGGAGGTAATTAGTTTAACTGGAAACACTTGCTGTAACTACGCTCAAGTGAAGCCACTTTAATGTCAGCTTCCAGTCACTATTTTAACACAATTTTCAAAGCCAATCTATAGGTTCCACATACTAGACCTAATACTACATTAAATATGATTCAGCATGGCCATCAGTACCAACGCCAAAGTAAACCAATATTTCATTCTTTTGCATGAATCTGGGCTCTTATCTCCACTAGTTGCACAACAGTAAAATCGGTCAAACATTTCAAAGTGTTGTTCATTTTATTTATCAAAGTTGTTAGTACTATTGTTAGTACTACTGAAGTTCACAGGTGGTCACATTGATATAATATAGGATGACTTAACAAACATGCTAAAACATTTATCAGCTATTATGTCAAATGTGGGCCCCAGAAGGGGCGCTGAGCACACACATATATATATATATATTTATAAAAAAAAATACACATATATTTTGTAGAAGCCCGTTTAATAAACCAGCAAGGTTACATCGATCACACCAGCATACGAGAAGTCTCGTAGAATTCCATCTACTTCAGCACCATATTTGCCAAGTTGCTGTAGTTTGGATCGTACTTTCCGGGAGCTGCAACATCGTTCTCCAGGAGCGGCTTTCTGCCTTGGGATGTGGATGGCCATGGGTGCAACAAAAAAGATCTTCCAAAGCCATCCGCAGCCATAGGTACCAAATCATTGGTTCATTTGGGTATGTGCCAAGACAGGGTAACCAATGGGCCCCAGAAAAAAAATCATCATTTTACACAGAAACCATTGGTTTCTGGGGGTATCACTACGGCTTGGCACATACTCATTTGTTGGAAAGAATCCTTTCTTTTCCAGACCAAATGTGGTAAAATTGAGGTACCAAGGAAAATCGCCATTGACCTCATGAAACGATGTGTTCTTGGTCACCCCGGTTAGATGCTCAGCTGGCAATGAAGAGTCAACCATTTGCAAATGCTTTCCCCACAGGGTTTCCCTATATAATGTGGTAAATTTTTATTTCCAGGCTAATCTAGCAAGAAATACAAACGTGTGGATCCTTTTTTCAGGTCCAAGACTTCTGACCAGTGGCCGACCATGCACTCCACGTCTAGTCAAGGGAAACAAATGCATCCCCAAAGTGATTAGATATTTCGACCATGAAAGGTCGTAAGAGCATTCTTTGGGTAATTGGCGAGTGACAATGAGTGACACGATCCCAAGTTGATATACATTTTGGTCATACGGCTTCGGGGTCAATGCCGGGTACCACCTGTGAACATACTCACTTGGGTGCTTCTCAAAAGGATCCCCAAATCACGCAGGCTGATCATCAAAAAAAAACTATGGCTGAGAATGATGCCAGGGGGTCCCCTATGGCTTAAGCAACCATCATTTTTCTACCGCTTGGCAGCACGGGCACCATCTTGTTGGGCGCAGGGAGTCCACCTCAGCCAGGTCCATTCAGCTGGACCATCACCACTCCGCGGGTGACCTACCGCGGTAGTTCCCCCCTGACATCCTGCGGATCGCCACTGCCATCAAGCTCCCCCACCCAGGGATTTAGTGAAGTCCCAGGCCGGAAATCGCTGCTTGGGATATCCCTGACAGCTGTGACAAAAGCTTTCCCGATGTTTCCCTAGGGAAGTCACCGGAGATGATGTGCCATGGGAAGTGATGGGAAGGTTGATGATGGCTGTTGATGGTTGATCCTGAGGTTCATGATGGTCATGGTTGATGATACTACGTTCTCATCTGATCATGGCTAGTACAACTGTGTAAGCCAACTTTTCTGACCCTCTTGTGGTCTTTCTGATGAAGAACATAGACGCATCCAATCGCAGAGCGGTGAAGAAAGGAAGGTTCATAAGTTCGTAATTATTTACAGCCGCAGAGACGTACAACATGTTCTTATGTCGGCAGGTGTACTATATAATTACATGTTAATGAAACCATTGGACACAGTCTGAAGGCTGGCTGCGTTGGCAACACATGAATATTGGCACGCACACACACACACAGCCCTGGGCATTCTTTGGGAAGACATATTTTCATATTTGCAGTACGCATATATATATATATATATATATATATAGAGAGAGAGAGATCCATTGAACTGGTGGCACCGAGATCCATACACAAAATTGCCTCAAAAACAATATAGATATATACGTACACATAGACAAATGCACATACATATATCATATACTTGCAACAAATACAGTATTTATTTAGATACATGAACAAATAAAAATACATACTGCATGTCAGATGTTCCTGCGGCTGGGTTGCGCATGCATTGCGGATGATATAATACAACATAAATATGGCTATGGGTCAAAACCCTGTACCCCTGGTTTTCCGTCATTGACCATTGTTTTCCCAATTGTTGTTGGTGATTATCCCCCATTAGTTGGTTGATCATATTGGCCCATGGCCATATATCATGCAGCACATCGGTCTGCACGTGAATCACGTGGAGGGACTCAGTCTCAGGACGGCCGCTTCTCAACCAGTGCCTTGATGTCTTGCAGATGAAGATCTTTGGCTGGCTCTGAGACTCGATTGTAGTGCAGCTGCGGGTAGCGACCCACCTAGGCGCCACTGGAAAGTGCGTGCATCGTTTCATGTGGGAACTATCCTGTCATCTCCATATGACCTGCTGATATTCCGATGGGTTGAAGTTATTCCTGACAAATCACCCATTTATTTACCGATGGTTTCCCAGGGTTTCACCGGTTTCCCCGAGAATTCTGGAGTATTTCCATAGATTTCCAGCTTTCCAGGTGCAAGGAATCGTATCCCATGATGCAACTGGCTTATGCCTGTTCCAAAGCATCTTTACATTCCAAGTAGTCACTGTAAGCTGTTAAAACTACCAACGCAACCTCAGTCAGCAACCAACCAAGCAACCAACCAACCAACCAACCAACCAACCAACATGACCAACATGACCAACATAAACCAACCCACAACCCGCGCGTTACGGTGGATCGCTGCAGTCTCGGCACGCGCAGGTTGTTGTACTGGTCCCAGTTCAAAGCCTTCGCCCAATAGCCTGAGGATGAAGTGAAGGTCCTCATGAATTCGTCATCCGAGGGGACGAAGCTAAACCCTGGGTGAATTCATTTTAGTAGCTCTCTGGTTAGTAGCTCTCTGGTTAGTTTATAGCCTGGGTCCTGATGAATGTCGTCCTTGGATGAAGCTCTCTGGTTAGTAGATGTTACCCTCTGTTCAACTCACCTGGCTCGCTGGATGTTCACCATATTTCAGAGTGAAACCCTGAGAAATCACTGAGAAATGGTGCAATTTCCATGGCCAGGTTAGTTTATCAAAGGGTAAGCCCCTGGCGAATACGGAGGTGCGATCAAGAGCAGTGCTTTCCGCCCAAAATGCCACATTCCCGACTGATGAACCAGCGGTTCGGGAAGCTACATGATCAACTTCCACACCAGGCCCATAGATTTGACACTGGAGATGCAACGACTCTATGAAAATAATCAAAAAAAACGGCAACAGAAACCTCCAACAAGCTTTTCTTGAAGAAAGAGTAGATTTGACTTGGCGTTTTCCGAGCCTTCTTTTGGTCCTGCTGCTCCCTGCTCATACCTGCACACAAGTCTGAAGGCAAATGGCACACCATATCCGCCAACAAAGCATCGGCATGCACCACAGAGAGCTCCAAGAAATCATGTTGGTGTTTCTCAAAAAATCGGTACCCCCCAAATCATCCAATAGTTATCATGTATAGCACCAACCATTCTTGGGGTCCCCCATTTCAAGCAACCACCATGTAGTGAACATTGTGATGCTGCGGATCTAAACCCGCCCGCACTTGGGCACCACGTCATTGGCATAGAAACTTTCCGCCATGCCTTGGTCGCTTAGCATGGCCTTCCCAGGTCGCCTCCAGTCATCATCCATCTCAACGTCGATGCCAGTGAGGCTAAATGTCCTGCCGCTGACTGTGAATGTTGTGGCGTATATCATCCAGCTCTGACCCTCGGCTCATGATTAATATTGTGATCCATATTGATCCACCATTGATCAGGAACAATAGTTGCAACAACAACAACAACAGCAACAACAACAAGAACAAGAACAAAAACAAGAACAATAACAAAAACAAGAACAAAAACATAACAATAACAAAAACAAGAGCAAAAACAAGAACAAAAACAAGAACAATAACAAAAACAAGAACAAAAACAAAAACAAGAACAATAACAAGAACAAAAACAAAAACAATAACAAGAACAAGAACAAAAACAATAACAAAAACAAGAACACAAACAAGAACAAGAACAAGAACCAAAACAAGAACAAGAACGAGAACAAAAACAAAAACAAGCCAATGTTGCAACCAATGAGTGGCCTTACATCGCACTTTGCTGAGCCTGGACTGGGTGTCCCGTAATTTTGTGTGTACCTCTTGGGAATCAGGAAGGGGCCCTACGGACTGGACTCAACCATCCCACCATCATGCTACACTTCAATGACACTCCATGGTAAAACTATCTGCTTTGCAGGGTACCCCATCAGTGGGACAGCCTGCCATAAGTGTTGATATTACCATGATGATCAGCATGATGGGATTGTGTTTCTTCATAGGAAAAGGCCAGCGCGACCAGTTCCACCCTCAAATCAGCAACACTGATAAAACACCTGAGCAGTCTGCAAATAATTCATCAGCTTTCCATCTTTCCATAAGTGATCGGGTACACCAACGGATGGGAGATCGTTGCTTTTATATACATCATCCTGATTCGACTTTCAACAGGAGCGGCTTAGCCAGTTGCCTATCATATATCTGGCTCATGGTTTCAACCCTCTGAGAAATATGAGTCAACTAACCAGCTATTCCGGGGACGATCCCTAAATATTCGGGAATTGTTCCGCTTAAAACCACCACGCTCACTTGATCCCTCGGCACCCCCCAGCAAGCGGCGTGAGAGGCACAGTCTGCTTTTGCATGTGATGTGCGTTGCTCAGGCTGAAATGGAAAACATATTTTGTAGCACGTATTCTAAAGCCAGCAACTGACTTGGGACTTTTAGTCGTTGTTTTTGAAAGTGGCGCAACGATCAACAACAAGCACACAACAAGCTAGTGGTTGGGAGCTAACCTGGAAGTTCAAATCACCCTTTGTCACAAGTAAAATCAAGTAAACCAGCCGTAACAGGTGGCTAAGCGTCAACACCCTGTAGCCCTGGTTCCCGTTTTCCTTATTGTTGTTGGCTATTGACCCCCATTATTGGTAGGTCAATATTGACTCATAACCAGGTGGATACAGGCGGAATTTCTGCTTCCCCGTGCCTTTGCCAAAGAACCTGCAGTATCTGAACACTGGTAGCCACGGCCACCTGCTGAGGCCAAGGCCCATTCTGAGGCACGTTCTTGGGCGATGTTGGGGCATCGCAAAGCGCCAGGGGCCTCGCCGGTCGAACGATAACCACAGTTGCTGCTTCGGAAATGTAGTGAACAATTTGGTTGGTGGTTTCAACCCCTGTGAAAAATATGCTTGTCAACCAACCATTTGTTAGTAATTATTAGGGAAAATGACAAATTTTTGAAACCATCAACCAGACAATGGTCGGTGAACGGTTAACGGTTGGTTGAAACCACTGTAACAATGGTTAAATGGGCTGGTCAACAAATGGGTGAACCAATGGTTAAACGGGTCGCTTAATCATAGTTGTTCATTTCACCAGTTGTCAGGCGAAACCAGTGCTAGCAGTATATAATTCACTCATGGTCATAGTTGATTAATCCTTGAAAACACTTATTGGCTTCATCATGCTTATTTCTGGTGAATAGCGCTTGATAATGGTTTTACACAGGCCAATAGTTGGTAATGGTTCGCCATGGATAATAGAAATGACTTGTCTATTGTTAGTGGTTAGTGAATCGATCATGGTTGGTACATTCCACACATGAGACAGGTTACTTTGGACAATAGAAACTGCTCATATCTGCATATATATGGTTTTGCAGCACGTATCACAAAGTAAAAAGGCAATAATGCTTTAAACACAGTGACGTTTAAGTGACGGTCCCCCTGCAAAGGTTCAACAGCAGCAGCAACAATAGTTCAATGACAAGGGATGATAGTTAGAAAGCACAACATATCACCCAATCAAATTCAATTCCGGGATGTAACCTAAGCAGCTGCATAGTAAACACAAATCAATACCAATGTTAATGTCGTTGGTTGTGGGGGACAATAAGCAATTATAACAAGGAACATGTTGGTTCATATGATTGACTATGGTCAACAATGGTTAATAGCGGTCGAGCTCCATCTTGATATGTCATTTTGTGAAAACCAAAATGCAGTTATAAACAATCATGTATATATATATATATATACATATATATAAATATGATAAATAAGATATAACTTATACATATATACACATTCAGTAAAAGTATGAAGTTTTCACCTCTCTTCTTCAGCTGAACTTGCAGCGCTTCCCCTCAAACTGGGACCCGCACCCGGGTGGATCACTGGACTGCCGCAAGGCTCGTTCACGGAAGTCAGGGCCCTCGGATCAATAAACAATCAATGCTGATGAAAGAATACATAACCATCATGTATAGCTGGTGTTCCATAGTTTTTCTTGAACAGCTAATGACAAAATCCCATGCTGCGAACATCCGGGTGTGAGACCGATACACATATTATGATGAGCCCCACGCCCATCAAAATCATCGGAAAACAGTGAACATGCAGGGCCAACAACTGACTGTACACCATGGACCCCGCTCACATGGATTTAGTATGATAAAATTGTTTCAGTCATCATGCCCATTTGTAAGCCCAACAAGGCTCGCTCTCCGGCTTCGATGAAAGAGGCCCATTCAATTGCACGACTTTCATTGGGTGGATCTGCAATTTTTGTTTCGCGCAACACCTTTGAAAGGAGTTGGGCTTTTTGGTTTGACATCTTGCACGGTCTGTGCAAGATTCGGTAAACTCGCTCTACCAGGAAAGCCATTGCCCTGCATACTATGCAAATATAACTCTGAAAATGGAGCCTTAAACAACTTAGCTGGCGGCAGCCAAGGCAACTTTGCACTTCGTTCAAGTACATAGACTGATTCCGTAAATGCAGTGGTCTCATCCCCAGGCTTCTATTGGCAACTCGATTGAGTGGGAGTGCTGGAGCCTGTCTCACATCACTTTTGGGCTGACATTTCAGTGTAAGCAAACTAAGCAAACCTTGAAATTAGCAAAGTTTGAAACTAATATAATATAAATATAATATAAACCAATCAATATTTCAACGTCGGATTGACACAGCATTTCCATGGTTTCGCTTCTGGTGCTCATTTTCTGGTGCTCATGATCATCGTTGCGGCGCCTGGTGCAGTAAAGCTGTTTACAACAGGCACACGACTAAACCATGCATGGCTGATCATGGCAGCCATGTTCAATGAATCCATCAAGATCTTTTAGCTATAGTCATTCCATGGAATGCCTATATTCTAGCTATAATCACTGTTGATCAACAAAAACGTATGCCTGTGAGGAGTGCTGCATATTGCTAGACCGTCGGTATGCGACCCATCAGGGTGGCAGAACCATAGCCAAAACGCTGGCATGAGCTGCCTCACATCTCCCCAACACCACTTGGGCAAGAACTTTAGTTCGGCCAATGACCATGTTGTACTGCACCTGGTGCAAAGTCGCGGCGGCTTTCGAAAACCACCGGCTCTCTTGGTGATGACTTACAGTATGAAGTTCTGTTTATTTAAAAATGTTGAGAATGCAAACTCTACTGATGATTCGTGTACCTTTGCTCTATATACTGGTTGGTTAGTTGCTATTCTTCCAAAGGATCATCCGATCAGCGCCAGAAGAAGCGCAGCTGATGAACCAAGACCTTTCACAGCCACCCCGTTGCACAGCTTGGTGGTACCCCCAAGAACTGATGGGCCATGACTTGGGGCCCTGGTGAACTACACCGACATGGCAAACACCTGGATGAGCACTATGGAATTTACCGGTGCCGGTGACTCCAGGTGGATGTAGCTCTGCCAGCGCAGCGAAGAAAAATGAGTCCACTCGAGTCTTCCACAGTGCGGCTTCCTCCGAAAGTTGATGAGTGGCTTCAAGTTTAAGATGTCATGACCGGCTCGTGGTTCAGGGATACAACCATGGCAGGTGCTGCATCTGGCGATGCCCTGCCTGAGCACTTTCAGCGGGGAATCACCAATCACTTGCATGAATGCTGCTCAACAGCCAGCCATAGACCTACGGAAATCTATGGCTGGCATCCAGCTGTTGATATTTCCCCTAAAATCCGAACCATGAGGACAACCATGTGTAACAACCCCTAGCTTGTTGGGGTTTCCCAAAGCATACCGTTGGTGCTTGGCGTTTATTGGTCTCCTTTAATTGTTGGTTAGTTCTTCAACTTGCTGTCATTTTTTCTGCACATCACCAACCACAATCATTTCTTAGTAGTGTTTATTGTTGGATGGAAATACTTGTCAATATATCCGCAGAATCACTAGTTACCAATTGTTGGACATACAGTAAGAGATAGTAAGAGATATATCATCTTGGGTCTTCAAAGTCAGGAACTCTCATTGGTGGCGTTTTATCCGCTAGTTCCATCACAGCAATCACAGTTCGATCCAGTTTTCGGACGCTATGTCATGCTACATCCTCATAGTTACATTGTCTCACCTAGTTTGGTTACCTGGTGATGTGATGTTATCAACTGGCTGTGGGTCAAAACCCCGTACCCCTGGTTTCCCATCATTAACATTCATTAACCATTGTTTTCCCTAGAGTTTTGTTGCTTATTATCCCCCATGAAATTGGTTGGTTAACTGCTTGACCCATAGCCATGTGATCTTATCAAATAATGAATCCGTGGCCCCGAAGAATCCCTGGATCGCCACAGGACCGCTCCCAATTCAGATGCTGGTTTCCCAGCTGGGTTGGTGCAGCGCCGGTGGCCTTGTACCAAGCTGGATCCGGTCGCTGGTCAGACTTCCAACCTGAGGCACGGTACAACTGAGCTGCTGCCCAGGACTTGGGTTGCTGCGGATACACGGCCTGGGACCTGATGGTCATCAAGCTCAAGTTGTGTCGGCGGTTTTTTGTAGGGACTGTGGCACTACAAGTAGTGACATGTTCATGTAAATAACGGTTTTATATAACAGTTGCGTACGACTGCTGGATCGGGGGATAATCCAAACTAGCCATGACTACCAAACGAATGCATACGATGGTGGGTAGATAAGTATAAGCAACCAACCAGTTGTCACTAGCAAGTGCTGGTATCACACCATCAAACAAAGGCGATCTCTGACAATATAGCCTATATTCAACAAAATATAAAATGATCCAACAGTCATCAGCCATGGGGATGTGTAAAACCAACTGTGGTGAAAGTCACGGCGGACCACAAAGTTAATTGAGTCAAATGCATTTAAGCTTCCACCAACAGCTAGGTGTGGTTGTGATGGAGAAAAAATGCCCCTTGGTGGTGATGAACATCCACCAGTCGTGGATGATCAATGGTCCCCGTGCGTCGAACACTACAACCCTTCTCGTAGTCCGGCACATATCCTGGTGGCTCTTGACAATGTTGGTAAATCATTCTGGAATGAAATCGCCGAAGGTCAAGTGATTGTCAAGAGTCTGGATTTTTTGTTCCCAAAGTATGGCTCTTATTTTCTCGACCAATTCCATTCTTAGGCAAGGTCAGTATTGCTCAAAGTCATCATCACTCCAAAAAGGCGAGTGCCAAGCTCCTCAAGACCTTCAAGCTATACTCCTACACTCCCATGTTGGGTGTACCAGGTGCTGTATTTTGCAACTAGACTCGGCGGATCTCAGCCGCAGCTGTAGGATCCATGTGATTCCAAGCCGGTCGCATCGCATCGCTTGGTCGCTTGGTCACTGCACGGGTGGACCCAACTGTTGGAGAACCACCAACCAGTTGGTCCCTGCTATTGTTTCTTATAACCAACCATGAACCAACCGCCAACCATCAACTTGTTGCTTAAGGCTTATTCACCAAGCCTTTAGCCACCACTAACCAACCTTACTTCCTGCAGCCACCATAACCAACCAGGGACCAGGTCAAGCCACGATTCAACGCCCCTGGGCTCTTGGATGCAGTGAACTTCGAGGACCTCTGGCGCTCCGCACGCCCAAACGTGACCGGCACCGGCACGGTCAGGGCGCGAGCTGCTCCATGCACCATGGTACCAGCTGGTGGTTTCTCAAGCCATGGGAGGACCCAACAGTTATGCTTGGTTTATCACTGTAAATGCTTTGTAAGTGTTGATCAACTAGATGATTTGGGGAGTACCCCTGTTTGGAGGAACACCTTGTTGGATGTATATGGTCCACAAGAGTGTAGTTCCAATATTGTTCAATTGTTGTCACTATCATTTAAGTCATTGGTGGTCACAATTGGTCAAAATGGGTACCGACAAAGTGAGGTAATCACTGCTTCATCATGGACAACCCCTGTTTGTGTAGATGGATCAATGCCAACTAACAGCCATGGGTAGTAGTGAAGCCAGCACAACAGCGGACCAACTGGTTTTGTCATCCGGAGGATGTTCAACAGCCAGGGATACGTTCAGTGCCCTTGACCCACAGTTTGTAATTTCAGCTTATCTTGGTAAAATGGATGCTGGCAATATTGGTAGTTCAATGACTGGTAAAGTAAATAATTACAACTACCTAATACAGTCTGGCTATTGGTCAATTGCTAATCTTGGTAAAGGATGGATGGTAATCACAAATGATGAATAATTCAGAACTGTTCGACGGATCAGTATGATTCTCCCACAGACTCGACTTCCATGTACCCATTCTGTCCACAGCTTTGTGATGGAACAAATCATGTACGAAGCTTTGATTAACTATACTTAATCATAAACCATAGTCAACCTTATTAATACATTGATAAACCATAGTTAACCATAGTTAACCACTATTGACCATAATAAACTAATTCATCATTGAGTAACACTACTTAACCTTATTCATCATTCCCAACCACTACTCAATCAAAGGTGCAGGATCTTGCCTCACAACTGTTTGAGTAACTGGTGGCTGACTTGACTGGGAGCATCATGTTCCAACGGGCATTTTTTGCCATTGGATCACGAATGCTTGCATGACAACACCCCAACATCCGCCAAAAGATCATCGTTTTCACGTGAAAATCCAAGCATATTCAGGTACTCCCCCATTTCACATTTCAGAAAACACATTTTTTTGGTGCACTTTTCACCCTCCCAAATCCATCTTAGCATTCCTTGGCTGGCTTGAACCGCAGTGAACATGCACAGTCCCACCAGCACACCTTTGGTCGGTGGGTGGTCGGGACTTTTTATGACACCCAGCGAACCCGAACAACGAGAACGAGATCCATCAATATAATCGTCAACCATTAATTCATTAATCAACCTCAAGAATGAGCATTACTCTCTATGATTAACACCAACAAATATCAAGTCCCCAAAAAAATGCGATCTGTGAGGGTACACAGCCATCTATTTGGGGTTACATTGGGGGTTGTTGATCAGTATGGAACTACGCCCAAAGAATAAGCTCAACATGCCAACATGATCTCACCACTCATGATCTGCTGGGGATGTGCAGCCCGACTGCTTCAGCAACTGGTGACATAAAGCCTCGTAACTTAGGCTTCGTTCCCCCACCATGTAGGCTTGGTTCCTGGTCGCAGTTTTAACCCCCAGCAGTTGTTGGATTTTGGGATGCCAAAACGAAGCATCTGAGGCTCAGACCAAGGGCCGTCATAGATACCAGTAGATAAAAAGGAACACGTTTCACTCCTGTCGTTGCAAAAGGGCTCGAGGTACCAACGCATCAGTTTGAGCCATAGCTACTTGGATGACTTGGGGCACCTTAGGGTACCCAACTTGGCAAAGGAAAATCATGGAAGTGTGAACATGGCAGTGACAGCAGTGAGCAAGAAACAATTGGTGCAATCCCTTGGAGATCGAGGCTGCCAAATGAGGACTTCCGATTCATAGTTGTTTTCAATATGTGCCTACACGTCTCGTAGGCAACTTCTTTCAACAAATCGTGGTTTACAGTTAAGAATGAATGAATGAATCGTGAATACCAGGAAATAACTGTTCCATCTCTAGATTTTTTTCCATCAGCCTGTGCCAGCCGCACCCCTTCCCGGACACAATCAGTTTCACAATGCTCCTTCCGAGCTTTTTGGGCGATTTCGGGCTGGAAGGTTCCTGCCAACAATGACAATGCAATGAAACATACCCCAACCTTCGCATCTTTTGAAATGGTGGTTTCTCAAAATAGGGGTACCCCGAAATCATCCATTAATAGTCATTTATAGTGACAAACCAACCATTTTGAGGGCTCCCTATTTTGAGAAACACCCAAATGTCTTTGGTTAATCGCTAGTCTCAGTTCGTCATTTACTAGTATTTACAACATCAAACAAGCAGTCCGTGCAAGCCCGTACCAACAATCAGCCAACCACCTTACTGTTAGGCCTAATTCATCCTGGGTAGCACCATGGCTGAGTGACTTGGGCAGCGACAGGATGTGTGGAGCAATGTCAGTCAGTTCATCACACTAATTTCAGTGGTTGAATCCGACCAACTTCAGTTGACCAATCTAATTTCAGAATTCCAAGGCTAATTGATCCGTCAGTCATCAGTCAATCAATTAGATAACCATGTAGTTAACCGTTGGGTAACCACTGGATAACCATTTGCTAACCAACTCACACACCCCAATGGTACCCCAAATTGTTGCAGAGTCCCAATTTTCAAGAGGAAACCGGGATTAGCGACGATTTTGCAGCTTCAGTCATAAGCAAATGTTGGAGGCAAATGGGTTGTTCAAAGTGGTATATAGGTAAAGGGATACTGCAACGCCAACCTCAATGCAAAGTGAATGTTTTTGCAGGTATCCTTCTGTGAAGTGCTATGAGGCACAACGAATAAAAAGCTTATTCGACAGTGCTGAAGTCAACGTGGAGCAATCATCACCGAACGATAACGGTTGTAACCCACTAGCAGCAGTGGTAGGGCGGAAGCAGTTAGATGCATACATCCGATACAAGTCAATGTGTACGAACCAACAATCGTGGTGTCACAGTCAAAACATTGTATAGTTTTGCAATTCCAGAGTCTCAGAGTGCGCCGACTGCGAAATCCACGCATACTATTCGTTTTAGCCAACATCAGTAACCATTTGATTAGCCATTCTGATAGCCATTGAAAATAGCCAGGATGGTTCATAACCGGATGTCACCGGATTATGTACAGTACTTGGTAGGTACACTTTGGCTCTGACGTGTCAATGCAGATCCTTCATTGGCTCATGAGGATCCATTCTCAAATATACACAAGGAAATCAAACATAGATCAGGCCTTCTCAAAATAGGGGACCCCCCCAGTCATCCAATGTGAATCATTGGTAGTAATACATCAACCATCTTGGGGGGTCCCCTTATTTTGAGAAACCACCAGATAGCAATGGAGGGATAAACCCTCTAGAAATGGTGGATCATCCAGCTATGATCACCACAATGTGGTACTGGACCTGCCTGTCACAACAGTGCCAGCTTCCAGGTGAGTCACGCCATGCCGACCTCACCTCTTCTTCCACTTGCACTGCCGCGAGTTTCTGACCGATCCTCAGTGGTAGGCTGATCCTGCCCCGCCATCCAGTTGTTTTGTATCTGCACAGGTAACACAATCAACCAGGAATCAAGGATTCTAATGGTTAATGATCATAGATAACAATCAGCGGCTATAGAATGTGAACTGGTGTGGCTCAGGAGGCTGTGAACAGATTCTGTTCATCCCAAACATTCCAATGCCGTTGATGCCCCCTTTGTTCTAAGGGGGGTTCCTCATCAAATTAGCCTTTGCTCGGTGATGAGAGTCCTGGTCTGGTTCCATATCCCTCGATGGACACGTCGTGTCCACGTTGTCGGCGAGGCGGCTGGAGGAATGACCGTCGTTGGGTACTTCAGATGACCAAATCACCATGGCTTCGCTTGGCTGGTTCACGCTGGTTCATCGACCAATGGAACCGTTAATCATTGGCTAGTAACCAGAGTGATTAATAGATCTGGTTAATCTGGTTAACTAACAAATAGAAATACTGATTACTGATGATTGGTTTGTAATAGATTCATGGTTGATCTTGAAGGTTCACTCTGTTTGGCAAGCATTTTTTTGCCAATCATTCGCAAACGAACGGCGTCAACGATTGTTAAGCATTGTTTGAGGATTCATGTTAACCACGGTGGATGGTGATGATGAGCTCAAAAATGACCAAAATCAGCCAGTATCAAGCACCATCGTAGTTCACCACCACCACCGCCAGCACCACCACCACCACCACCACCACCACCAGCACTACCACCACCACCAGCATCACCACCACCACCACCACCAGCACCACCACCACCAACATCATCGTCATCATCATCGTCATCATCATCATCATCATCATCATCATCATCATCATCATCATCATCATCATCATCATCGTCATCATCATCATCATCATCATCATCATCATCATCATCATGTGAAGAGCTTATCAACCATTATGAGCCTTGCATTGTTAATGAATCTCCAACCCTCATGACTCAAAACCATTTCCAACCCAGCATTACCAAGCGCTGTGGCTGTGGGTCAATACTCTGTACCCTTTGTGAGGGTTTGAAAGATGGCCAATCTAGTCTTTGTTGGTACATTCACCTAATCATTTTATTGGATGGTTGATATTAACCCATGGCCGGATCCATCCGCTAAGTTGTCGACTTCTCCTGGATGGCTCGAGCTAAATCTCCTGGCCCTGGCACGCTACCTGGAGGAAGCAGGGCCACTGACTATGCGAATCAGCAGCAAAATGGGATGGGCTCCTACTAAACATGGGATGGTTTCTATCAACTGGATTTCTATACAAGGTGGGGATGGTTTCTGTCAACAGGGGTTCTTTCTCACAGGTAGCCCAAGAATGGTTGTCAACGGCTGATGGAGCTAGTGCTTGACCAAGAGATAGCCAAGTGCTACCAGTGGCAAATCGGCAAAACTAGCCCCTTTACGTATAGAGAGGCAGTCGCCTGGAACCAAATGATCATGTTGTGATACATGGGAATCAAAGTTGTACATGGTAGTTGCTCTCGTGCAAACTTGTGGATTCTCTTTGGTAATTTGTGTATTGTGCCTTATGTTCGATAATCTGACTTTGACATAAATGATCCTTGCAGTCCCTCATGTCTGTTCTATTTTATGGCAAGGTGGAGTGTGGCTCATATAGAGAGATTCTATACTCATTCTTATGACAACAATTGAAATCCACAAATCCACTTAGTCTTTTTCCCAGAACGGATGGTTTAGTGGCAAACCTATGCACTTAAGGTCTCAGTGTTTGGGAGTTGACAAACAAGAAACATTTCTTTTGATAAGGTTTTATACCTTTACAATCCTTTACAGAAGTTCAAGCTAGCAGTGCGTTTAATCATGGATGATACATGGTCATCAAGCATGATAGTCAAATCTTGCCCAAGTTGCACAAGCGCCACATGTCCGACTTCAACGCCACCATCCCTAATGATAGATCCGACTCTTAATCATCCACCCATCGCGTTATCATAAGTAGGTGGCCAATTTGGAGGTTTTCAAAATCGTGGACCTGGACCCCCCAAATCATTCTTTGTCAAACATTTATAGTAATAAACCTACCATTCTCTGGCAGTTCCCCAGTATAAGAACCCCCCATATAACCTATTGTCAACCTATTGTTGTTTAGCCATTTTTGTTGGTGATTCTCCCGTATGCTCAACCATTAGTCACCTATTGTCAACCTATTGACCTCCTGTCAACCTATAAGAAACCCCCATTTGCCATGAATTCCTCGGGGTTTGCTGGATCTCTGAGCGCACCACTCTGCGTAGCACGATCAGCTGCCTGGTCAGAGGGAACCATGGTCACTAGAACTCATGGTACACCCCCACGTTCCCCATCCGATCTATCTGTATCTGTATGTAAATGTAACCATATATAAATATAAATATAAATATATATATATATCCAAACATACATAGAATCATATATATATGTATTTTAAATACATATATAATATAACATTCACTTTATATAGCACAATATGTGTATACAAATAAAAATCATAGAATAATATCATTTATGCCTATGTAAATAGAAAAATGTCAATGAACAACAGTTGGCATACACCATTGCATAGCTGGTCATATCAAACAAGTCAAAAACGTTGCGAATGGCGGCGGCGCAAGCGCGCCGCAACGCGCAGCTCGATGCGGCACGGGCTTCGCAGCTGCGCAGCTGCGCCTGTTTCAGGCGCATGACCTTCTCCGCTTGCGCACGCATGGCCATCTCCACCCGGAGCTGACCCACGGTCCTGGGATGGTGAGTGGAGGGTTGGGGTCTGGGCGCCCGCTTCGTGGTGGGTTTCATAGGTGATTTATAGTGAAAATGGGTGCTTCATAGTGAAAATGGGTGGTTAGTAGAGGATGATAGTGGGTTTAATGGGTGATTTACAGTGGATGATAGTGGGTTTAATGGGTGATTCATAATGAAAATGGGTGATTTATAGTGGATGATAGTGGGTTTAATCGGTGATTCATAGTGGTTGTGGTTTCGTTGCGGATGATGGTTGATTGATAGTGGACAGTCATGGGTGAGGAATGGTTCATGAATGGATGATTGATGACCCCATGCATGCGTGACTTGTGGTTGAAGAATATACTTGGAATGTGATTAATTAAACAATGATGATTAATGTGCCATGAATACATTATAACATGATATGATATGGTTGAATGGTGGTTGGTAATATGGTTGAGTGATGACTGCTGATGGCTGACAATGATAGATACTGGTTGACAATGGCTTGGTTCTGCTAATGATGCTGAGAAATGGTCTAGGAAGACGCAGGCTTGATGGATAGTGGATAATCGGATAATGTTTGATGAAGTTTGACTCTCAGTGCTGAATGCATTTTCAAGCCAGTTCATTGTCATCATCAATCATGGCCACACGCAAATATTGCCAGCACTGGCGCACCGCGTTCCATCTGCAAACAAGAGTCTTGGTAAGTCGGTTGCAGGAGGTTTCCTGCTTGCGGCCTCAGCTTTCAATGGACAATCATCCTCTGCACCTGCTGGTGGATACGTATTCTAAACAACCTCATAATTCTACCTGAAACCGACAAGCTGAGCTGGTGATTTACCCGCTATACAACTGGGGTCCTTCATTGCTAAATCTCCATGACTACCAGCAACGAGCTTGTGGGTGGGTCCTCAGTCTCTGGGCCCCGTTTTAGGATCAAGCATTACATGCTGCAACGTCTCATTTGGAGGTTCTTAAAAAATGAGGGTCACCCCTAAAAATGGTTGGTTTATGCTTATGTTGGCTTGATACCATAAGTGCTTTATAAACTTGATGATTTGGGGGCCTATTTTGAGAAAGCGACATTTGGTATGGGAATCAAAACATCGATCCTTCGTGTTGCCCTCATAATAACAATGGGTAATGATTTATAAGGGTGAAACCACGAGTCTGACACTTTGATAGTAATGATTAACTATGAGCCAATAAATGCTAATAATGTCTGGTAATTTCTGGCAGTTTGACCATGTTGAATGATTAATGGTTAAGGATTAATCAGTGTGGATGTCAGTACGTGCAAATCCCCTTAGCGCGTTTCCCTGGCGTTTCTGTGGATCAGATTCCAAGCCAATGAGCTTCCGGACGGGACATCTTGGATTTGGAGGACTTTTTCCTTGTGACCTCGTTAGCACATCTGTCTGCACTACTCTTGAAGTGCCAAATATAACAATGATGTACCAAAGTTGAATCACTTTGCACCTGAACATACGGGCTGCTTTATATTCAAAATAATGAATTCAAAATGCCACACACAGTTTTCATCACATTGACTAGCCAACTAGCACTAAGAATCATTGATACAAGGTGGGGCCCCACAGTTAATCAACTTGGTCTATACGTAGGGCAAGTAGGGTAACTACCAGATAGGGTATACAATGGATGTAACAATAGGTAAGTGGCTCAACGGATTTACAACTAGGAGTCCACACCTTGTATGTATGATGCAAGAATGTCATGTTCTATAAATATATAATTCCAATAACATTGTAGTCTACCAATCCATCTTCAACTGAGACTTGCACTCGCGGAGTCTCGTCGAAGAAATCGTCTTCATCGAACTGCAGCACTACAGAACCCAGGGGGTGCAAACGGGAAATATGGGGAAATACCATCCACAGCTGTGATATCAAAATACGGAGCTGTCCAGAATTCAATCAGTGACCAGCAAAAGATTCAAATTCCCTACTGAATTGGCCTTGTGGACCCAAGCTGAGTGAGAAACACAAAAGCTGTTGTCGCTTTTTTTGGTCACAAAAAGACATATAGGTTTTTTTTTGAGTAGAAAAGGCACATGCTTCCATAGATCAAACAAACAATCTTTGGCTTAGAGAGAATGAATGCTCAAGGGATTGAACGATTTCCAGGTTTGCCCTCTGATAAGTGGTCTGCTATCGTGCAACGGCGGCAAGAACTGAAGTACAGTGGTTGCTACTTAAAGAAGCTTGCGACAATATCTGGAGTTCCCCAACAATGCACACAATTGTGATGCTCTAACTGTAAATATTGAATCCGCATCTCCTCCTGGATTTTGACACATGGTCCAATACCAACGCAGGGTAAAACTCCAACACATTGGGGGGGTTCTCTATTTTGGAGTCCCTAAGTTTGAGAAACCACCATATAGTAGTTGTTTAACCATTATTGTTGGTGATTCTCCCTTGTTCTCAACCATTATTAACCTATTGTCAACCTATTAGAACCCCCCTTTTCAATCTATCCTTAGGGTGGTTAACTTAATTCACCATCATCAACCACCCTGACTTTGTCCCTGGGCGTTGATGGGATCCCAAAAACGCGGTGGGTGGACGCTCGCGCGACTACCGCGCCTCACAATGGGCACGCAACGCTGAGATCTCCTCAAAGCGTCGATCCAGGGGCGAACTTCGCCAGCTTCAGGATGACCAAGTCATGACATTCTAATAGCAATTCCCGTACTATCCCCTATTCTAGAATAGCTATTCTAATAGCTATTCCCGTATCTTAGTATTCTTTGATGCCAATACTAGGGGCTAATAGCTTTGGATAGTCATTGGTTATCATAAACAATCAAGCCGGGCCAGCTATCAACATAGTCATGAAGCAACTTGTTCTTTATCCAGATTGGACCTATTGATAGCTCTTCTTTGTTCTTGGAAATAAATTGAGATGTACCAAACAGTCTGAAGTGCTAGGAGCCACAGCCAAGCTGGGACCTATTCTTTAGTATTGTAAATCAAATAAAATCTATTAGACAATCTATTATTGTGTCAAAGTGGGACATGTTTTTATGCACACATTGTCCACAACCAATGGAACCAGCCGTATGGACCACAAATGGGCCCCCCGAAAATTACACCAATCAATGGGTTAGCAATCCCCGTAAGACAGTTGTCGTGCTTCTGGCCGCCCCTAAACCAGTGAGGGTATGATTGCAAGCTGCAATTCACTGCAATTCTCCCAGCATGTTGAGACACCCGGAGATACTTGGAGATACGGTTGTTGCTTACAAGCCACTAAACATATAATGTTCCGCATTATAAACCACCCATATTTGGGATATATCACCAGCTATAAGGTAAATTGGGGGGTGGTAAATATATGGATCTTCCACTACGTCCACTAAACATCATCATGATTTGATTTGGTTCACTGGTTACTTCCCACATGACCACGCCCGCTGGCGCGAACTCCGTTTGAGACTCCGAGCGAACTCCGTTTGGCGCGCAGCATCTGAATAGAGGCCACCAAGGAATGCTCCATGCCGATCTTGGCGGATCCAAGGGAGTCAACAACCCACGAGAGGAACACCGGGGATCACTGGGCGAATTGTCACGATTGGGATAAGTTTACAAATCTAGCCCTATGCTGCCAGCTACCAGTATAATAGGTAACCAGCTGGTTTCTACCATTGTTGTTTAGGGTGGGTTACCTGCCAGAATGGCAACTAGAAGGGTAGGGTAGTACAAAGGAAATACTGCGCAAGAACTATAGTTCTGCAAAGGGACACCGCTTTTGCACGACTTTACCCGGTCACCACTTGACCCAAGCACCCTGTGAACTCTCGCGTGGGCCAATCATCTTGGGTGATCCTGTCTTGAAGCCCTGTGTGAAATGAACGAGGCGTGTTCTGATTTAGAACATGTGAAGATCACTTCTGGTACATGCGCAAATTGAGCAGCACAAAAAGATCCCAAACTGACCACTTCCACTGGGTGTTTATCTGGTTGTGCCAGCGTATGCAGCTTGGTAGCAGGCCCAAAATGTGCAATAATCTTTGAAAAACATATTTCTGGCTTCCGAAAATCAGGATAACTTGGTTCGATGATGGGAAACATCTATGAGTTTTGATTTGGAGGAGGGTACCTTGACATTTTGAAATCAGCTGTTTATCAAAATTCACCATTTTTTACCACAATGAACGTATATCAACTACGACTACATTATGTTCATTTAACCATCATTTGCCATGTGATAACAACTATCAAAAATCAAGCAGTATTTATGAACCGTCATTAAACATGATCAGCCCTTATCAATCATTGTTCGCCAGTATCAATCAATCATCACGAATGAACACATATTATTTACCATCACTAGTCCATCCACCAAGAATCCTTCTTTATCTATGATGGTTATTTGGCAATTGTTAATCATGATTGATGATAATTTATTATCCAGCATCAACCATCAACCATCACCAATATTTGCCATCAACCCTGCAAAAAAACATTGCTGGCAATGCAAACACTTTTTTCACCATGATAAAACTATGATGTAGCTTTTTCACCGCTATATAGCCATTTCAATTGTATAACCACTCGAGTAAGAATCATTTCAATAATAATAATAAACCATAATCATCGTTTTGTATCACTTGGTTCTGACCATTCGTAACCATTCATGACCATTCATAACCATTAATCACCACTGTAGTAACCATTAAGAACCATTTATAAGATGAAACCTTGAAACCATTGGATCAACCATCCTTAACTCATCATTATAGTAACTGATAATTCTATGGGTTTAAAACATCAAACCTTGAAATCCTTCATTGGATAACATCAACCATGATCAGTTGCATCTTTTCCATCATTGTCTTCGCTGGCTGCTGATGGCCATGGCATGCCATGGCCGTTCCGCGTGCGCGTCTCTGGGACTCACGGACCTATCTCCATGGTCACCTGGTCACTGGCTCGACTGCTGCACGACATGGACGTTAAAATTCGCCGGTGGGAGAATTCCAATCTTTTTGGCTTCGAATAAAGAAGTAATCAATTAGAATCAATTACTAGGAGATCAGAATGATCATAGGGATCATAATAATGAAGTATAGTCCTTCAAACTTGTCATCAATTAAAATCCCTATGATGTTCCCTTGCCAATCTGAATACTGTGTTACCCTCCTCATAGTCATGCCTCGTAACCAGTTTGGACATGTGAGCGTTGCTGATTCCATGCAGGCTGGCCTGCCATGGGAAAGATCAGCGGGTGAACATCCCAACCAAGGTACAGTACCATATGTGTAGAGCCAGGGGTACGAACAGCCAGGGGTTACAGGGTTTAGGGCTGCTCATATGGGATTACCCCTGGGTATTGTGCAAATAAGGGTGGGGTATGAAATCCTAATGGGGTTATGGTCAAATTCCAGAATTTAGGAATATCTGCGGATGTTTAGCTCGGATCCATTCGCATTTCTAGTCATTTCGGCTCGGTATAACCATGCAAATCATGATTGTACCTGGGCATAAAACAATCATTTAAGGCACCACAAACCCACACTCCCTTGTTTCGAATCCAGAGCCTCTGGTCGCAGAGCCACATGCAGCAGGAA
>VSDK01007991.1:54144-68236 GCA_009767595.1 Symbiodinium kawagutii | reverse complement strand
TGGATCCTTGTTGACAAAGGTTGAAGAACCTCTTGGAACCTGCATGACTGCCAAGGCATCAAATCAAAGACGTTGTAACTACCTGTGCGACTGCTACATGGGCTTTATCCAAATACAACTAGTCCTGGGAGCATGGAGCCAGGAGCATGGTTGCAGTGGCTCGATCACAGCTGTCAACATTGCAAAGGACAGCTGCACTGCCATGCTTGCCCTGTCATGCTTGTCCTGTTATGTAGCATGTACAGGTTTGTGTTAGCCTCTAGATATCTATTGTACAATTTTTCATGGAGAGAAGAACAACAATCACAGCGGCAGCAATACCAACATCAACAGCGGAGGTTAACTAATCCCTGCTCAACTGCACCGACAAGCAGCAGCATATTTTCAATTCCGCAGGAATTGGTCATTGCATCCATGAATTTGCTGCAGTAATCGCTGTAGCTCCTGCAGAAACATTTGGACAGTTTCTCCTTGATGCATGTCCACTTGCAACATGTAGAACATGTAGCATTTGATGGCAAATGGCAAATGCAGTATTTGTCTTCGACCCCTCTTTAATGTGAATAGTCCATTGAACATGGCCGGTTCTACTGCTGAGTCACTTTGGTTTCTTATCGTTTGATTCGTTACAAATACCCAAGTTGAACAGGATCCAAACCAAAAACAAATGGTGGTTTCTCAAAATAGGGGACCCCAAAATCATCCGAATCATTGATGGAAATCACAGGGCTCAACTGGATCCCATGATGGGTCATGAGTCACCAACGAATGCGCTGAATAATGAGTCATGAGTTTATCCATCAATGGTGGTACAAACCATTCAACAATAACCACCAGGGAAACCAACCAACTCGAGGGCTACACCATTTTTGAGCAAACCCACAAAAAGTACAGCAGCAATCATTAGGAACAACCAGTGCAACAGTTATGGACAAAGAGTGCCCACTGAGTCTATCCATAAACTAGAGCAGCCTTCTTTATCTTTTTGAAAGCCTGCAACTTTGCCTCAGGACCAAGAACCCACAACCATGACATGAATTGTGCTCTTGTTTTGTGGCGTCAACTGGCCTCCACCCTATAAAACTCAACGCTTAGCTTTGTCTCACCCTCTTCTCCTGTCTTCTCCTTGTTTTATGAATAAAATTCGTGCCCTGTACAGCTTCACAAAGCTTCACCAATCTCTCAGCTGGCCCCGCCTTAGTAAAATCCGGTGAAACGTGCAGCAAAACGGCTAAAAAAAGCCGTGAATGCCTGATATTGTTGGTCAATGGGCACCGGTTGCACTTGCAGTATCTTTCCACCCGACATGATAGGATAGCCGGAAAACATCAACAAAACCCACCTTCGTTCGTTGTACAGCAAGTATTTAAAGTTTTCAAGAGAGTTGTGCTTGGACAGGCGAAACAGAGTGCCATGCTTTCAGTGACTGCAGTGCGGTCGTTCGAACCATTCGAAGGCCCAAGAGTTTGTGAACATAGGATTCGCATGTCACAAGTTTTTCATGATCCTCCACAAAGCCGTCGAACACAACACTACTACAGTAGGGAGCTTATCATTTCCCAGGGTGTTGGCTGAGGTGTGGTTTCTGCATCCTGCTTGTGTTTTAGTCCAATACTTAGTATGGAGCCAATCAATTTATTGAAGGGGGTGGAAGCTGGGCAAAGAAGTCTGGTGCAAGCTGTGGAAACTTGTGGACCATCAGCATCGGATGGTTAGGTTGAAGAAAGCCAACACAAACACTGGCATCTAGCATGTGCAGTGCTAATCTTTATGCTTAACAAAAACATATATCACCAACATGTGCAACATGTAGAACTCGGGTTCTCAAAATTCAACTATGGTCAAGAATCAACTTGAAACAACCATGGACAATGGATGGCAATGGTATTCTATAAGCCACAGGGGTAACCATGGACAATGGTATTACGCAACGCTGGTATCACGAATCAATCGAAACCACCCGCAGCATTGTTAGGCTGGCGACAGCCTACTTGGCTTGCCCCAAGCGCAGCATCACCTTCTCACCTTCATGGGCACCGCGGGACTGTGAGTTGATGAAAGGCGCATTTTTTGGTGAATATCAGTGGTTAGTTAGTGGCGGATCATGTAGAACAAGCAACAGCAACAACTGCTTAGATGACAACTGATGGATTCATATGAATCAATTGCAACATCGACATTATCACTATCATGAATATCTGATTGCCAGTTGGTTAGTTTCCGCTGTGCACTTACACTGCAGTTTAACGAAAAAAGTGTGCACCGCACAACAGAAACACATGGCATATTGGCATTAAAAGGTTCATGGTTGCTTTTGATCGACTGCTTCTGAATCTTGCAAAGAAAACAATTGGTACAACATTACCGATCAGGTCAATTTATGTACTAATTAGTTCTATGACAGCTTCAACAAAAGTCAGCAGAAAACAAGCATCCGAAATCATATCTCCGTGCCTTGTAATTACCATGCTGATCGAACCCATCACCTAAAAGCTGAAAACTAGAATCTCTAAAAAATCGATCTGGGGTTGTTCATGATGAACACAAACCCTATGGGTTTCTGGAAAAAAATGACCATAGCTGGCCAGGCAAGGACCATGACTGACCATGGTTGGGAGTACCTCCATTCACGCATGTAAGGCCGAGTACTTGGCATATTCCTAATGATTGCTGACCACTATCCCTGTTCTCACTTCACTCATCAGCACATCTTCGCCAACAATATCAACAATCATCATTACTAAGCAACATCCACCATATATTCAGCTATAATTGATCAACCATAATTCATCAGTACTAAGCCATGCTAAGACTCATACTTTATCCGACCATCATTCATTTTGGTTTTCCCCGAGGGTCACCGGAGGAGCGCCACAAGCTACTCATGTCCTTCCACTTCCAACCAGGCTGGGCTCACCATGGGACCCTCAAAGAGGTGCTGGGTACGCGTGCTGGGGATGCACAAACCATGGTTCCGATCGATTCCGTGGAAATGGAATAGCAGCATTGATGATGGTTGGTTAATGCTTACCTATAGGATATCATAACCAACAATAATAGGGGAAGGTTTTTATTTTCAGGGAGAAAGTTAGGGAAAAACCTTTTTTGCATTGATTCAAAGAAAGCTGGCGGGTTGTTGTTGGTAACTGGTTATAATTGTTCAATCATTATCTAGTGGGAGGATATGAGATGTTCATGGCAAGAAACTACCCTGGTATTTGAGTTGGCAGATCACCAAATTCGAACGGTCAAATTGTGGGAGTGGTTCATGAGCTAATGGATCTTCTATTGAGCGAATCGTTGACCTGTACGCAGTTATAAGTTGGTTGATAAGTCGTTCAAGTATAGCTGTTGGTATACGAAATATACATATATTGTAATTCAATGTATATATATATATATATGTTATTTTATATGTAAGTTAAATATACACATGTATACGTGCAATCAGCCATAAGAGGCAGTCATCGAAGTGAGTTGAATAAATATGTACATATACACACATACTGACCCATGTGTTAGTACTCAATTCGGTTGGTAGTGCCGCTTGGCAACTGTGCAATCATATACCGACCAAGTTCCACCACCTGTCAACCCTTGTTCATGGCCGCACTGTATAACCCATGAAGACTTTAAGAATAATCAATATTGTTGTTTTGATTCATCTACAACCCCCATCTACGAACCACTGATAACCATCCCTACTCATCATTGAATAGTTCTGGTGCCGATCATTGTCAACATCAAACATTGCCAAGATTCATTAACAATTATCGGCCTCTTGTCAATAAGCATCATTCACAAATCATGATCAACACATATCAACCATGACGAACTGCTGAGTGGATATATTTCCATCGTTTCTGGCCTCCAGCTGCTGCAAAGGGGCCAGCCGCACGGCTGGAATCAGCTATAGGCCTTGAGCGGATAGGGCGCCGCAACGGCTACTAGGAGCAGCTGGTGACAGCTATTATTATATGATATACTGATTGAGAACTGCTTTTTGGATCTCTTGTTTAAAACTTATTATATCATTCATCATTCACCATCTTTCCGGTAGTCCCTCCTCTTGCTGTTCCCTGCGGCTGCCGAGTGACTATGATTGTTGGTGAACGCATCCAAACTATCGTTGGAGTCCCTACTGTAATTGCTTTGGTGATGGGAGAGCCATGCGAATAAACCGCCTCTGTTCGATGATAAACCAACCATTGCTCTTGGTAAAACGGTTTGTGGTTCATTAATGTGGGTTTCCAATTGGATGGCAATGGCAATATGTAGCTATTCACTGTGGATAACATGCTTCACGAGTCTTAAACAACCATGTATCGTACCATCATTGATAGTCTTGTATTTGCAGATTGGAGTGTGAGAATTGCAGTCCAATCAAGTGTTACACAATTGATAGATTGAAAGTACCAAGCATCGATTCTAAAGGGTGCAAACAATAGGGTCGTTTGGGAACTTCACCACCTGGCAGCTTCCTGGTTGTTCAAAAGCTACATCGGTGCAACTCCCCATGGATATTGGTGGCTCGAAAACGACGGTTCTTGGGATGGTACACTGACACCAGTGAAATGAATGGCCCGTCGTCAAGAGTCATGTCGCTGTTGGGGACCTCCAGTGGGCGGCACAATCCTACAGGACAAAATATCACCCACGTTGAAAAAAATGTTAAGCACCACCATCGTCACCACAAGAACAACAGCAACACGCCACCACCATCACCACCACCATCACCACCATCACCACCATCAACATCATCATCATCATCATCATCATCATCATCATCATCATCATGATCATCATCCCCCTAACCAGTTCATAACCCCATCAGTCAATCAGTTCACTAACCATCACCCCATCTCATCAGTCCCCTGCAGGTCCCCAGTTCCATGGTGATGATGAGAATGACCGAAGACCCGACTGCCCCTGCAGGTCCAAAGGGCCATACAGCCGCGCGCCATTGGACTCCTCCTGGCCTCACAGCTTTCAACAAAAAACCGCCACCGTGCCACCCTACAGTTTCGATGATAGGAATTCTCATCTCATTATTCTAAGTGAGTTGGGTTCTGGTCTCTTTTTTACATATCTAAAACATTCTAAAACCTGATTTCTACATATCGAAGAAACATCATTAACCATCACAAACCATATAAAAATCATGAATCTCATGGCTGTAGCTAAAAGATTTCTTGGGAAAGCACCGGTTGTAACAACGACGCTTCATACTTACAACACAACCGGCTGACCCGACATACCAACCAACCGACCCAGCACCGACCGAGCAGCCAATCAATCTTCGTCTCAAATATTTTCCTTGCTTGTGCAGGAATATCTATGGGTTATTCCTAGGGCTAGGTTACCCGCAAGGCAGGCTATAGGATAGAAACATCTATAATCTATATCATTCCATATCATTCCTATAGTATGATTACAATATTACTATCTATTCCTACAGTATTTCTATATATAATAGCTATAGGCTCTAATCAATATCGTTCCTATTGTTGTTCGTGAAATGGCTCTGGGTCAAAACCCTGTACCCCTGGTTCCCCATCGTTAACCATTGTTTTCCCTATTAGTGTTGGTGATTATCCCCCATTAGTGTGTTCAATAGCCATATAGTTGGCCTACGCCTTACTATTGTCACTAATTATACCCTTTCAAAACCATTCACCAGCTTGTTAACGATTGTTGTTGGTTGGTTAACTGCCTGACCCATCATCCAACCACAATCCACTTGCGAATTCTTCTACGGGGTGTCGTCCAACGACCCTGGTGATTATCCCCCATTAGTCCGTTCGTTAATATTGTCCATAGCATGCCATAGCGATATAGTTGGTATATGCCCTACTATTATTATTACTCATTATACCCTATTAACAACCATTAACCAGCTATTTTTAACCATTGTTGGTTGGTTGGATAACTGCTTGACCCATAGCCATAGCTGGTATATCCCCTACTATTGTTGGTTAATCTCCTCTATTATCAACCACGAATCAGCTATTATCGGTTGGTTAACTGCTCGACCCAGGGACCATCGTCGGTTCCCCACCGCGCCTGGCCGCTGGCATCACAGGGCTTGGGATTTCCACCATCGCTTCTTGCAGCCTGGCACCGTGGCTGTAGGGACCCGACCGTAGCCCTTAGCTGTTCGTATCCCACGAATGGATCAAGCACCCAGGGGATGTTGGGATCTCCCACTTGGGTGGTTGATATTGACCCATCCCCAAGTTTGGATCCACAGTCGGCACACTTAGGGATGGTGAGCAATTACATGCAGTGAGTCAACCAAATGGCCTGAGGTGACTTTAAACCACTGTGACCATGACTGGGCAAGCGACATGTGTCGTAGCAAAGTACCACCAATGAACACCTATCAGGGGTTTTCAGCAATGATCAGGGAAATAACAGAGCAAGTCACGGCAACTGAGCTCACAGGTAGGATGAACACAATATGACCTTGATCAAACAGTCATTATAGATTATGAAATCTGATGGAAACAACTACTGTACGTATCAAATCAGAACTACGGTCAACCGTCGGCAACTACTAATTACTACTCATTGTCAATCACTACCAGAACCATTGTCGACCAAGCCGATGCATTCTCAAGCATCAACTAGGCATCGGTTAACCGTGAAATAAGCATTATTGACTATCAATTTACCATTGGTATTACTGACCATCATATGATATAACTCGTGTGAACCAGTTTGAAACACTATCAACCAACAATTATGATGGAACAAGGCCACCAAAGCCAGCTTGCGGCGCTTGCTCAGCATCTCACCCCTATACAAGACCCGCAGATTGGCCTTGTGGCCCAGCTTTCTGATTAGCTCATGTGTCCCTCACAGATCCTCAACTTAGACTGGTCGTGTCCACCCGCCGGTGCATCATCTCCCATTGAGAGAGTACGCATAGCATCATGTGCATTGTTAATTATTTTTTATATAATATGTGAATATTTATAGAAACATCTACATACATAGATCAGCATTCTTGTGAATAGCACTATCGAATCATTCTTTGCAAACCATTCACAAGGATCCTCAAAGTCCCGATTCAGCATCCTTAGGCATTTCCAACACATACACCATCCTCAACAAATATTCACATCTATGCACCGTTGCTGACCAACATTTATCATTTTTCTTTGTGTCTTTAGTAAGCATTTGCATCAAGCATGATCAACGACACTTGGCCACTACCATTCCAAACCAATCTTGACCATTATTAACCATTGATTCACAATTTTTAATCATCAATTCATCGATCTCAACCATCAGCTGACCACTATCAACCGTTACGAACCAGCTTAACCATTATTTAATATCATGCACGACTGGCATTGTTGCTTGGTTCCACCATTAACCATGTCTACAACGACACCCCGACCTCTCAGCTGCAGTCATTGAACCATTCGTCGTCTTCGTCTGACCTGTGCGCCGGCTGCGAATGACGATGCCTTGTTAGTCACTATCAAGCATCAAAATCAAACTATAATTATTATAAATCATTACCAACCAGCCACTCATAAACCATGATTAACCCTTTCTTTGGGAACCACTGTCAATCATTATTTATGGTTGTCGCACAGGATGGACCAGCATTAATCAACTGCTATCAGCCGGTATCAACCATTTCGAACCATTCCACACCATTAAGATCCATTGAAAACAATGATTTACCATGAGCCATTGCCATCATCAACGTTCAAACACATTCAAAACCTTCATCAACATTCATCAATCAGTCAATCGATCAATAAATCCACAATTAAATACATTCACAAGTAAATACATCAATAAATATATATATATAAATATAAAAAACAATATATATATATATATACATAGATACATATATTGACATACTGTTTATCTATATATAAATATATATCTATGTAAAAATCCATAATAATCCATATATCAAAGAAATCAATCAATCCATCAGTTTCGACGGCCGCCTGGCAACGAGTTCCTTCTGGCCGGTGGAGGAGGCGGAGGCGGCGTGGCATCGCCTGGTGAGACCCCGAGACCTGGGAGAGCTATCTGTGGATAGCAACGGATGTGATCCGTAGGATAACGATGGATAGCCATGGATAAGTATGGATATAAGTAGGATAACTATGGCTAAGTGGACAGAAGTATGGATAATTGTTTAGTATATATATACAACAATATGCATAAGTGTCATTAACTATCAAACATCAAGCAACTTATTGAAACCTGAGGGACCCACCTTGTAGATTGGTTGGTGGGCCTGGCTCTGTGGCCACAGCGATTCTGCTACCTCTCAAGGCATGTGAATGAGTGCACAAACATGCATGAATACACATGAGGCAGCGTCAAAATTATTTGCTTAAGGTGTATTCACTGATTTTTTAGAACGTCCCCTATCGTTTTCCAAGTTTTGGAGTACTCCTTTGGGGTATCGTTTTGAGGCCGTCCCCTATCGTTTTTTGTGTGAAATCGACAAAACGTGTCTCCATGTAACACTTCAGCAAAACACAATTGACTACAATTTTGTCTCTGGCTTATATCAACATGCAAACATCTCCAAAAATATATCGAACATTTGTGCATGTCCAAAAAATATGCAACTTCAAGATAAACATGAGCCATGTGTAGATACGTGAACAGCAATCTACCGATAATCACCTGGATTCAAAAGTACACTCTGGTAAACTAACATGGCAATGCAAAAATCCACCATTTATGGATGTTTTCCCTGGGTTTCACAACTATAAAAAATGGTGATTTTCCATTGCGATGTTAGTTTACCGGTGTGTAACTCCCCAAACAGGACTGCCATCAGCTTGCCTTCCCGGCTGCCATTGGTGGCCGCTTTGGGCTCCAGAGGCCGTGTTGAAGCAGGACTGATGGTCCTTGGTGGCAAGTGACACCACTGTCGCTCAGGAAATCTCAAGGGGAAACTGAAATTCGGTGGTTTCTTACACTAGGGGACCCCCAAAATGGTTGGTTTATCACTCTAAATGGTTGATATTGGATGATTTGGGAGTACCCCAATTTTGAGAAACACCCAAACGTTGAAAGCAAATGATTAACGAGGCATGCGGGACTCATTCCATTATTCCATCGCAATGCTTGGAAGGTCACCATCAGCTGGAGCCCATTGACACATCCCACCGCAGGAGCAACTGCTGTACCCCAGCAACTAATGAAGCGATCGGTTGCTATCATCAACTAACAGAGATTGGTTGGGTTGATTTCTTTTTAGAAAGCGCACATACCAACTCAATATCACCGGGAATTGATTAGGTTTATGATCATCAACATTCATCTGATTTACCATTTGTCAGTTTGTTCAGATGAAAATCATGATATTCATTCCGGTTGCCAAGCCTCGCCTGCTATCTCCCACTTCCAAACTAGTTTCAACATCAAAAACACTCCATTCATCGGCATGTGATTTTAGTTGTCCACACCTGCCATGAGCATAAACGACGGCCCAAATCATGGTTCTGGCTCATTCCACGAACCGGGGCTATTAATAGCTTCAGTCAGATGAACCAGTTAAAAAATCACACAAGACTATGGACAGCAAACAGAGTGGAACTAAAACATGGTGCACATGGTGCTTCGCTTCAGTATTTAAAAAATCAAGATTGTTTCGACCTAAGTTGTATTGAGCATCTATGTGGTGAAGTCACCGTAATTTTGATGATCTATGATTAACACCCATTGATAGGTAGGTATCCTTTCTAATGGTAAAATGATTACCATACCAGCACTATGGTATATCATTACCATCATCATAGATGATCAACATGATCGCAACATACGCATATTTTCTAATGATTAGCACATACGAGTACAAGGTAGGCCCCCAACCACTTATAAGTTAGTTTATAAGTGACTTAACCGGGGTTAACTACCAGTTATAGGGGTTAAAAGCCAACTTATGACTGCCATTAGCACATAAGTAGGCAATCCACCATGGATAATTGCGCCCACCGTGGAGATGATGCCAGCCATTTTCCAGCACCAGGTGACCATGCCACACACATCGGTGGGCAAACAGCCGCTATGCTGGCCATTGACATTGACCACGATGAATGATTCAACGATAGAACCATGAAATATCCATCAACTCATCATAAAATAATCCAAATTATAAAGGTTGATTGATAAGGAACTATAAAGATGATTTCTTGCGGAACGACTCATCAATTATTCACATGAAGAAACTACTACTGAAGCATTATATTAGAATAACATCAATCATTAAGCATTGAGTAACCCTTCCGTCACCATTAAATTTCCCCTTGCTGTTCCACCTACTTCCTGCTGCCCTGTGCTTCCCGGCGCATCAGGACGAATGACCTCAGCTGCTGGGAAACCAACCCGGACTGGCCGCAAATGTGTGCCGGACTGCTGCTTACTAAAACTGGTTGCTGGTTGGACCAGGTTGGACCAGGTCGGACCAGGTTGGACCAGGTTGGACCACCCCTATGAAAAAAATCTCCTTGTTAACTAACCATCTCAAATAGTGGGGAATAGTGGGGAAAAACAAAAGTGTTCAAGACCACCTGTTGCTTGGGTAGTTAAACTCTAGTCACAGCCATGTATAGCTGCTATATCCCCTAATCATTCTTGTTGGTTTTCATCCCTTATTATCAACCATTAATCAGCTGGTGTTACACCATGGCCATATCTTCTTACCCTGAGTCATTCTTGATAATTGTCATCCACTTGTTGCTTTTGGTGAAATGGCAGTGGGTCAAGACCCTTAGTCCCCCTGGTTCCCCCATCATTAACCAGCTCGTTTTCCCACTAGTTTGTTGCTTATTATCCACCATTATTGGTTGGTTAATATTGACCCACAACCATATAGTATATATCCCCTACAATTGTTGGTTATCATCCCCTATTATTAACCACTGACCATTAGTTGGTTGGTTAATATTTACCCGTAGCCAAATCATGGTACTCCCCACCTATCGAATGAACACCAGCTCCAACTAGCCTTGCCATCCCCGGATGATCCGAGTTCGTTTTGCGAGCCGTGTCCAACAGCCGTGGTTGATGATCAACAACAACGGTTGAGGTAAGGGCTGATAGCCAAGGATATGTATACATTATATGGTAGTTTCTCAAGCCATAGGGTACCCCAAGAAATGGCTGGTTTATTAATTTATAAATGGTTTGTAATAGATGGTCCCCTATTATGAGAAACCACCATATATCATATATCTGTATTTTACACGTATCTTCATTATATATTGCGTATGTAGACATGTGTATGCGTATGTACGTAGACATGCATACACACATATGTAAATACAAATCCATTGAAACCCGCATCGCTCTCCATATAAATAGTGGTCAGTGATGCATTAAGATTCACAGTGGTGAATTGCAGTACCCAAGCCAGAAACCTTGGCTTTGCATAGCTGACCAGCCTTAGCCTATACCGGTAGAGTATTTTTATTTCGGGGCGCGCCAGGTGGGTTTGCATTTCAGAGGGGAATCGCGGTGAACCCTAGGCACCCCCGGACTGCCAGAAGCCTTAGGGGTTGAGGATTGCTGGTCTGGTGATCACTTAGCTGATGGCTTTACCACCATCAGGGCAGCATGGCGAACAAGTACACCTGGGACATCATTTCTTTCGGTGTGCGAAAAAACTGCGGGATGATCGATCATTCATAGGTTTAATGGATATCGAGAAACATGAAAACTCGGGGACCTATGAATGCTTAGAATCATGATTTGGATATATGGGTGTTTCTCAAGTCATAGGGGACCCCCAAGTCATCCAGTTTATTAATCATTGATTGTAACAAATAAACCATTTTTAGGGGTCCCCAATGGCTTGAGAAACGCCCATATCTCTCTTGGAATGATCATGTGCAATTTGGAAACGTCTCACCCCATCAAAGGCTCTGCATCAATATCAACCACCCATGCAGCATAGGTTAGCAGCTGGATACCCGGTGGTCCGAACTCTTGAGGAACGTGCTTAACCCTTCGAATCTTCTGGAACAATAGTGATTCAATGGTGCCGAACTGGTGAAAGGTGAGAAGATTGTGGTTAGATGTGGTCAGTCACTTTTTTTTGAAGCTGGAGATCTGTGAGGCAAGCCCACCGGTTAGATGTGGTTAGTGAAAATTAAGATTCTCGAGTTTTCAGTACAGGCTGGCTCCTGGTGGCAAGCTGGTGGAGGCTCTCAGGCCCCAGCTGCTGACTGGTAAATGGCTGCCTGAGGCAGCAACGCAAGCACTTCCATCGCCGCTGTGCAAGGCACGGGAGCACCTACTCATCTCATACCAGCTTCCAGCCATGAAATGAATTGAAGCGACATCCTTTCACAGGAAATCCTTGAAACCATCAATTTTTTTTTGGATACAGTCCGCCCTATCACCGCTGAGAGGACGCACACTATGAAGCTGAAACGATCCAAGCCCCCAAGGAGCAGGCAGAAAGTGGCGCAGTGCCCATGGTGAACACATCTCCTGTGGCGGCAGGATGGGTGGCGGTTTCGGTGAGATTGTGCACCCAGGCTGTTGAATACTACTTGGGTAGAAAAAAAATATTGTGATAAACCTTTTTTCCAACAGACCTGTAGCTGAATGGTTTGCTTTGAAACCAACCTAAAACCAAAGAGTATTACCTTGTCAGATGGATATTGAATCGCTACGACATGGTACCCTTTAGCTGCTACAAGATCTAAGAATGGCCCTGGTTGATTTTGGTAATTACCCCGAAACCTAGCTTCTTCTTGATCTCTTGGTTGCTGCATGGATGTTCATGTTGGCATTAATACATTCCTGAAAACCTTGGAAAAGGGGTTTCCTTGGTCATTGTTTGTGTGAGAAACGAATTCTGTATGTAGGAAATCATCAGTATCGAGGAAATCCACTGTCTTTTTATTGTTTTTTTTTTTAGGGTAGTCTGCAATCGTTGCACAAATGATCGCGATTTTGACCAGCTGCGAGTGTTGCTGGATATATTCCATAGTTGCCAGCCGCATGTCTTGGTAAGTCATGCTCCTGTTGGCCCTATCCTATTCAAAGGAGAGTCTGTTTGGCAGCAAACCGACCGGATGCATCGGCCTGACCGTTGGACCAGAATTATAGACAGTAAGGTATAGAAAATACATGAAAATCTAGATATGTATGGACTGTATGAATGATATCAATTTGACAAGTACGAATTGAATGCATGAAGCATTCTCACGGAGATGTATGAATGTACATCTCTGCATAGTCTGTATAGCAAGCTAACGTAAAGAACATGTGTATGCGATTTGTCTTAACACAGTATATCAACTTACCAAATCAAACTAGTAGGTTCAACCATGCACTAGCTAGTTGTCTTACCAAGTACTAGCTACTTGTCTTACCAAGTACTAGCTAGTTCAACCATGCAAACGCATTGCCAAAACATCAGGGCCGCTTCCAAAGTGTAGCATTCGCCCAAGGTGTCATGACAATCATCCATGGTTGTTGGCTATCTCCAACCATTAATTCTCTTGCAATATCTCGGGATATACCTACCAAGAAGCTCATGGCTCATGACCATCACGAACCGTGGCTTCAAGATTGAGTGTGCAAGACGTATCAAAGCATGTGGGCATTGCTCCATTGATAACGATGCACAGGTGCTACCTTGTGGCAATCTTCCATCGTACAAGTACCCAACATGTACATCGATGATGTTCCCGAATGAAACTTTGTGTAAGGCAACCCCTTCCCAGGTCGTCCCAATTAGTATCAATTAGTAACTCTGTTTTTCTTAATAAGTTCATGATACAGGTAGGAGGACCTCCAACTATATAGTACGCAAGCGAAATGACCTTGGTCACAACTGCTATGCTAAGTGCTGGATCGACAACTTCTTGGACCCAAAGGCGAGCTAAGTCAGTGACTCCTCAAGGTGACCCAACCTTGAAATGGACACCATCAAACTGATGAGTTCTAAGTTTGTCCAGTTTTCCAGCCATCAGCCATCTGTTGGATCAGGTAGGGCAGCATAGCACATGATGTGCCCCCAGCAGTTCCAGAATCCCAGGGTGCCAGGGCGCCTTTCGCGGTGGATTTTCGCCCCAGGGCCTGCTGA
>VSDK01007991.1:37602-54112 GCA_009767595.1 Symbiodinium kawagutii | reverse complement strand
ATTTTCATCGCAGAATCTCGTAAGTAGTAGTTATTCACAAGTTATTAATTAATCAAAATTAACCAGTAATAAAGTAGCAACTAACCAGTCATGGTTACCTATAGATATCATTGTTGTTATTGACCAGTAGTTAACCATTAGTCACCAATAATGGTTAACCGTCAACCATTTCAACCATTACAGTTCTATCCAGATTAGATATGCATATGGCTGTGGGTCAAAACCCTGTACCCCTGGTTCCCCCATCATTAATCATTGGTTTTCTTATTATTGGTTGGTCATTATCCCTATCAGTTGGTTGGTTAATATTGACCCATAGCAATGTTCTTAACCAATAGTTTCTAAGCACTCTTAAGCAACACAGTAGTTAACCATCAACCATCATCAGCCATTCCAATTCTATGCAGATTAGATATGCTTATCTGACTGGCTCACATGGGGCCCATGCTCCCCCTTTCCCGCCAGGCGCAACCAACATGGGCTGCCGCCTTCTGCCCATGCCATGCCAGGAAACTGTGTCTTAGCAACGCCTTGGCCTAGCGACAGGGTCGACTCTCAGGGTCGCAATGAGAAGATGGTGGCGCACCGAGGCTACCAGAAACTTCTGACTTTGTGACCGGTCTTAAAGATTCCATAGGTTTATAGTGTGTGTGTATGATCATTGTCGTTAGGTGATATCAATAATAATGGTGAATTCCAATGAATTCCATCGGTTTCTGAATTGGGGGTACCATTTTTTATAAGAAACCGGGGGTTTAGCTTTATCCAGGGCTAACATGCTTTGAACGTGATTGAACCGATGTGGTTGACCGATTCCAGATTCCTGCCAGCAACGCTGTTACTTACGGTAAGCATCTTTTGGATGCAAGTTTTCACAGTGGTGTCCCAAGAACCGACCCCCGCGCGGGTCTTTTGCAACAACCCCGGATTGTGCAGAGCTGAAAAGTCTTGGGGCGACATTCCAAGCGCAAAGCCGTGCAGAATCTGTAGGGGCGATTTGAATCAGGAGCGTCTCTGTGACAGCTCACTCAAGGGTGCGACAATCTCACAAGAAATCCGCCTTTTGGCAAGCCAAGGACTAAAGATTACAAGAAAAAGCATGGAAGATGAAGGCAACCACGTACTTACCATCAATAGGGTTTTGCAGCACATGTCACATCTATTCATATCAAGTCATCTGCTTCTCTTGTCCCCGGGCACGAGATCTCGAGTTCATTCTGCCGACCCGACGAAAGCTTTAGAGGCAGCAAACTGATCAAGCCCAACTCTGCACAACGCCGCAACAAAGGCACACTGGACTGTGGATCTTCAGGTCGCGTGACTTGTACGAGCCAACAAAAGCCACGCGTCTCTGAAGAAAAGTGAACTATACAACTATACAAACAGCTTCTGCACCCAGGAAAGATCAGAAAGATCAAGACATGCCATCCCTTTAGGAAGGCAGCAGCGTTGAAGTTTGTCCATCCGACAAAGCTTGTCACTGCACCGGCTACTGAGCCTCGGTTGCGGCGATGTGTTTTCTCCACTAAGGAGTGTATCTTCTGCTTTCATTTAATTCCGGCTTCTTTATCACAATGACAATTCTTACTTCTCGAACTATTCAACTACTCATCTGAACAATTCCAGATTTCTTCCCAACACAGAACGAGCAAATTCATTCCATTCCCCCTGATCACTGACTTTCTCTCCTTGAATCTTCGCGCTTGACACATCTTTATCTCTCCAACCAGCTGGTGTCCACTAGATCTGTGCTTGGTGGTCTGTCGTGTTGCCAGTTGGAGCTGTCTAATCAACATGTGGATGAAACAAGTACACCCCGCAATGACTACATACATGTGTACACGACACATGTCTACACTCAAATCAATACAGCTAAAGCTTAATTACTCCTACAATAGTACGACTTTCAATGAATCTCTTAATTGCTCTAGGATACTCCAGGCTTACACCATTACAACCAAAATTTAGTCATCAATGGTTCCCCAAAGTAGCCGGCACCCGGTCCTCGTTGATTCAATCCAAGATCTGGATGGTGACGCGTTATTGTTTTGGGTTTTGGCTTTGAAGCCCCAACAGGAAAACTAGGGGAGTGCAGCGATGCACTTCCAGATCAACCAAACTGAACCATAAACATTGACAAGCCACAAGTCACTTCTTGTGAGTCGATATGAGCCACTCTTAATGGTATTTGTTGTTGACTTGGTGGCTTATAGATCCCTTGCTAAAAATATATTTTTAGTGGTTATATGGTAAATCAATCATATCCCAAAAAGACTAAAAACCTAAGAATTCGTGGGTATAAGCCATCCAGTTGATCTTCATGTTTCCAGCTCAACAGTGCTATCGTAACTGCTGCAAGGCGCTCTGGCTCTTCACGGCTCTTCCTTTGTGGCCTGTGGTTCTGCCTGCCAGATCCAATGATCTCAGGTGGTACAACCCAGCCATCCCTAGCAAGCCGGCAAGCACGTAACCATAGATGGGATGTACATGCATACAGTTTCATCTCTGATCAATGGTCTTAAACGACAGATAACAAGAAAAAAACATAGCTAGTAGAAGAAAACCGGGGACGGTGCACATGCCAAACTACTTGGTGGTCTATTTTGTTTTTACAACAAGGGTCTTTGTTAACGGCTTGCCGGCCCATATATGGCTTCTGCATACATAGGAATTTCCGAAAGGGAAACTGACCATCAAATGTGTTTCGCCAATTTTTGGGAACTCAAGAAACAACGAGCAACAGCAATGTAGTCCCAACTACAGCCGTCCCTTGTTTTGCAGCACTAGGTACATTTATTGTTGATCTCCGTTCAAAAAAATGGCATGAAGAAGTTTGAATCTAATCCCGTTGTGAAACGGAGGCAGTGCCCCACGTCCCGACCGCACAGCCTTTGCTTGCTCAGTAGGGGTTTCCCAAAGTTGATCACAAATCCAGCTGTGAATCAGAACTGGTGAGTTGCCCTGGGGGTTGCTAGTACTGCTTTAAAACCACCAGCCAGTTACATCTTCATCCTGACCGGAAGCAGTTCTTCCACCGGCACACAGATTGGGCCCTGCGCCTTCCCGCGAAGCTTCCTCCACCTGAGAGATGAACAGTGGTGATTGGTGATGAATGGACCTGGGAAATCCTCCTGGTGGTTTCTCAGGCCATAGGGAACCCCCAAAAATCGTTGGTTTACTGCTACAAATGAGTAATAAAGGATGATTTCGGGGTATTTTGAGAAACACCCTCATTTTTTGGGCCTGGTTTCGATGGGTTTCGTGCAAATCTTCCCACCAACCAATGAAGTGATGACATGAATCAGCAGGGCTTTAGAGGTTGACGATGATTTGGGTTCGTACATATAGGGTATATACCAGCAATTATATGTTTTTCTGTACGGGATCAACTTGTGGTTAGCAATAGGGAAACCAAGGATAAGGCCAATGGCTGGTGGCTTCTTCAATTAGGCAGCCCCGAAAATGAATGGTTTATTACTATACATGCTTGATGTAAAGGATGATGTGGGGGCCCCTATTCTCACTCATATTTCAAATCAAAAATGAAGCCATGACATTATAAATTAACAATCCATTTTGGGAGTCCCAATTTTAAGATCAAAAATATTCACTATCAACCACTGGTTGTATCAGTGTTGGCGACCAACAAGCTCTCTTTTGACAACCATCATTATCCATGTTGTTGTTTTCCCTCAGCATAAACGTTGCTCATAGATGTTGTATGACTCCCTGTTCTTGGTTTTATTGGCTGCAAAGTTCACCCAAAGCCAGAACTGCTTGGTGCTTCAAACCGTTACAAAGATTTGAAGCACAATACGCAGAGGTGTATATATTGGTAGCGGTTGGAAGTCATCATGGGCACCATGGCCGTGGCCCAACTGTAGTTGATTAGTTTGCTTCTTGGTGATACATGTTTGGTTACTGAGGATCACCACTCAAGTAATTAGTTTAACCAAGAAGCAGCTCTAGCCGCTATAAAACCAATAATCAACATGAACCGTTATAAACCTTCAACCATGAAGGGTGACATCGTTCTGAATCAGCATCTTTGAAGCTCAAGATTCACCAAGGCACTTCTTCATGATCTTCACATGAAGCTGTGTAGCTTTCAAAACGCCAATGGTCAAGAAAGCAACTCCAAGCCTTAGCCGGAAGTCGGCCACGGGATCCCGCAGAATGATTCTTTGCTGGATTGGTGGGAAAATCGACCGGGGAAAGTCAGGTTGCAATCATCAATCATGGTGCTTTCTTGTAGTGTTTCCTATTATTTTTGTGTAATGCAAGCTATGATCCTATTTTTTGCTAGGGACAGGAACCAACAATAGTAGAGATGTACTAAGTCTATGATCTATGCTGCTTAGCAAGCTGCTGGATCATACAAATAAATCATATCTGCAATCATTGTACTTCTTGTATCGTGTTGCAAACACTTTGTATACACTTATTATGGACACTGACTGGGTGTCCAAATGCTTGAACCAGCAACAAAGCCTTTTTCCGACAGTTCCTGCAACTTTGTCATCAGGTTGGAAGTACATTGCTTTGCGTCAGCTGTATGCATGATTTCTCCCATTCCCTCCCTCTATCCCTCCCTCTCTCTCTCTATATACATACATGATTGGAAATGTGTGTACATAGAAACAATGAGAGAGATGGCTAGCTACATACATGAAGACAACACGAAAAAAAACAACAGGGAAAAAGACATCACTAAGCAGGAAAAAAGACATCACTAAGACAACTTCCTCTGTATTCACGGGGTCGTGAGTACATATACAAAGGTATCTATTGTGTGCCTGGATGCATGTTTGCTTCTATGCCTCCATCCATGTACCCATATGCACATCTTGCATGTGTGCACATATGCATGTAAGCATGCGTGCACAAACACACACACACACACGTATATATGTATATAGATATATATATATATATAGAGAGAGAGAGAGAGAAATTTATCTAATATTATATTATATATATACATTTGCGTGCGTATATGAATACATAATACCAAAATAAACATATGTGTATGCATATCATATACCTGCTACTCGAAGACAATAGAAGACATACAACAAGGGTCAATGGCTAGGACCAACTTGTATTACCTTCTCACAAAAATACCCTTAGGTGGCTCCACTTCGCATCGTCTACTTGACGACAACGGCAGCAACAACGACATGAACCATCACTTTTTTTTGAGGATCATCAAGGACGTAAGCAACTTATGGCATTGATCGACGTCTTGAACGTCTTCGACCAAGCTGAGCAACCATTTGAAGATGTAAAGGATGATTCCATGCGGAGTATTTGGCATCCAGCTGCCTGAATGCCACATCTTTGAATCTGGATAGCCTCGGCATCAACTTCGGTTCATGGTCTCGTCCCTAACGGGGCATCATTGGCATGGAACTTGGTCATATCCCTGGACTTGGCAAAGCCCCTAATATTGTTGGCAAGCAACAGAGTCTCAATTTCAATAGCAATGCAACCCTGTGTTGTCGGAAGGGATTTGGCTGCAATGACTGACTTGATGATATTTTTTTGCGTGGGAATTGTGTGGCCAATGGCAACCCTGCGCCATGTAGTGTAACGGTTTGCGATAGTCAGCTATGCATTTTTGACTGACAACCACAGTTGCAGAAGGCGACAACCAAGGGTGGGGAGGGGCCCTAAAACAAAAGCATCAGCTGCTCCGACTCATGCAGTTTGATGGGAAGAGTCTTGTGTGTGTAGCGGTGTCTGCTCTAAATCTACTGTAAGTCTCTTGACTTTTTGTCTGGCTCCCAGCACTGACAGTGAGCAGCCATTGTGTTGTCAGTCGCAAAAAGGCTTAGTGATACAGCCACATCATCAGTAAGTAATCATTATCGTTTATTGTCATCCGCCATTAATCAACTATCATTCAATCATCACTACCCACATGTTTCACCGCTAAAAAATCAAACATGAGCTTCAACCATTCAACCCGATTTTGCTTCACTACTATTCATCAAATGGTAGTGGGTCAAAACCCCGTACCCCTGGTTCCCCTACCATTAATCATTGTTTCCCTTATTATTGTTGGTCATAATCCCCATTATTGGTTGGTTGATATTGACCCATAGCCAAATATAAGCTGACCATCACATGTTTCACCCTGCCGTGGCAGAGGCCGCCTACTTCGCCGATGTAGATCAGCACCACAGCCAGGGGCATGCCCAGATTCATGGGGATCGAGGCTCCAAGGTAGTAAGCAGCATCCCACCTACCAGGTGCGCCAGGGCCGCTCCGGGCCTCCCCCTTGGGCCACCCCGTGGCCGGCTCCAAGCAGCTCCATCAAAACGGTAGTAGATTCATGGGAGTGTTTTCTGGCGTGAAAAAACGTGTCCCTGCAGGGTGGTAGCTTCTGGGCAAACGGATGGTGACTTTCAAATGCTGCTACTCAAGATGGGGGTGGGTCATCACCATCCGGAAACTGAAAAAAAAAAAAAACGTCTGGTGATCTAATGTGGAAATGGATAGTCCACCATCCGTAAATTAATTGCCTGAAGGGAATGGTGACTTTCCATTGCTATGTTAGATCACTGGAGTGTAATTCTGGTTGGTGGTTTCAACCCCTATGGAAAATATTAGTCAACCAACCTTTTGTCAATGGTTACTAGTGAAAATAATAAATGTTTGAAACCACCAACCAACTCTTTTGGGTCACGCCTAGGCGAGGGAAGGCCTACATGCTTGAAACCACCAACCAGAATTGTGTTGGTTCTCTCGTTAATATCAACCTGGGTGGCAGAAACCTAGGGGAAGATCAGCTGCAGTTGACCAGCTGCCCAGAACCAACCCTGGCTTCCCGCAACGGCCCCAACGGCCATGTTTTTTTTCAAGGAAATGCCGTGTTTAGGAAGCCCTGAGAATTGATCAACATCACTCACATATCTGTCTGCAGCAGCTTTGGCCGCTTTCAACATCCAAACAGCAGCATACAGCATCGTCAGCAGTGGGACTTACCCAGGGTTTTTCCCCCCAGTCGACTGCACCTTTGCCAATGGGTCAGATCGCCCTTACGGTCTTTGCATCTCCACCAGCCAAACTGGAAAATGTTCGTGACCTCAGCATGGTGCAGGTTCCTGTTGGTCGCTGTGTGATGTCAAGCAGTAGGATTCGTTCACGTCAGGTTTTTTCCGCCACTTGGTAGCGTAACAGTTACTAGACTGGAGTCATCGTCAATCAACAACCATCGAGTTGACAACTACCTGGTCTGGTCGGCCAATCCCAAGCAGGATCCTGGAGAGGCTCTCCATTTTTCGATCATGCTTCAGCAACTGCATGGCTATTTAACCACAGCGAAACGTCTCATGGGGGTTACCTATGTGGGTGCTTCTCAAAATAGGGGTACCCCTAAATCATCCATTACTAGTCATTTATAGTAAAAAACAAACCATTTTTATGGGTCCCCTATTTTAAGAAACCACCATGTATGAAACGATGACCACAACAACTGTTTGTACTGGACATGCTCGTAACTCTCGAGGTGGTTTGGGTGGATGAACACAAGGCTCCTGAAGCTGGCTGGCAAATTTTGAGGATTGCTTCTGCTCGTTGGTTACAAATCTTTCCAACAAGGTGGTTTCCCCAAATAGGGAACCCTAAAAAATGATTGGTTTATTACTATATTACTATAAATGACTAGTAATGGATGATTTGGGGGGTCCCCTATTTTGAGAAATCACCACAATGGATTGACACACACACACAACCCAAATGAACCAGCGATTGTGGAACCAGTGAGCAACTGTGCGTAGCAGCTGATGATTCTTCGCCACCATGATCAATCACCAATCGCGCATCATCAATCATGTTTTATTGACTACTCAATCAGTGCTGTCGCTTCTTCTTGACCAAAATCTACCACCATGAGCCCCACATTTCAATCGTTATCTCATTCCCTCACCATTCAATTGCACGTTACTGTAACTACCAGCTATTGAACTTACCTGTAAATCGCCAAGTTTTCAGTGGCCATCGCTGAGGTCGTGGCCAACACGCTGGTCAAACACAATTCCAATGCATAGAAGAGGTGCTCCACGTTTTTGCCTCGAGGTGATCCACCGTTGTGGTGTTCATGACGGGTGATCAGTGGTGTTTTTTCTATTCTGGCCAACAATGGCTCGATGACTGTAGATTATAGCATATACCCTCTGGTAAACTAACGTGGCAATGGAAAATCCACCACAATGGATGATTTCCAGAGGTTTGCTAATAGTGGGTATGATGCTTAAATCCTAGCTCAACTGCTTGGTCCTCTGTTGGTAAAGATTGACACTTTGAAGACTCACACTGTTGAGGTGGTCACATGGTGGTTTCTCAAAAGAGGGGTGATTGCTAAATCATCCAATGCCAAACATTCTTGCTAATAAATCAAACAGCTTCTTGGGGTCACCTATTTCAAGAAACCTCCACATGGTGGTTTCTCAAAATAGGGAGCCCCAAAAATGGCTGGTATATTACTATAAATGATTAATAAAGGATGATTTGGGGGTACCCCTATTTAAAGACACCTCCACGTGTGTCACGATCGATGAGCCCCAAGATGCAATGCACCGCTTGCCCCGTCGTGGGTTTTTGGAGTGCTACCCCCCCTTGTTGTAAGTTGGTTTATGACTCACCTGAGCATATTTATATCTACCCCAACTAGTAGTTAACCTAGTTCTAATCCAAGTTAACTAATTGGGCGTACCAATCTGTAGGTAAAACCGGATGGCTGGAAGGGGAACTACTGAGGATTCACAGCAACGAAGTTCGCCGTGAATCAAACTGGTTGCAATGGAAAAGGCAGACCTGATATTCGAGGTTGCAGTACGAGCAAGTCTACTTTCACCGAGATTCCAGACATGCAATTCTTGCAGCTATCGCATATTGAACAATTACTCTTGATATGTACACTTCACTGACGGTGACATTTAATCAGCTGATCAGCCATGGGATCCGGCCTGACCGGCGTAGTTGGCACGGCTGCCAGCAGGATTTGATAGGCATGATTGATATGATTGTACATTTACACGGAAACCTTCACTGATTTGGGGCGTAAGTCACCTTGATGTTTCAACAGTTCGGGTTATGAAGCCCCACGGTAGCCGTTTGCATACCATCAGCCACCACAACAAACACGATTTATTGGGATGTTTACCCTCATATTTCTGGTGACATAGCTATTTGCCGAGCAGTTACATTAAACAACCAGAAGGCAATGACTGTTTCCTGGTAAGCTCTGGGAAACTACTGTGGTTGTGTGGAAAAAACACTATAGAAATAGATTTATACATTCTGTTTGCTGGTTTCAACCCCTATGAAAAATATGCGTCAACCAACCAACCAACCAACCAACCAACCAACCAACCAACCAACCAACCAACCAACCAACCAACCAACCAACCATTTGTTACTACCAGGGAAAGTAAACTTGCGATGTTTGATTCCCAGAGTGTAATGACCCCCAAATGAAGAACGAATTGTGCTGAATGTACCTCCAGAATAGATGCTGAAACCCAGGTGGGCACGGCCGAATCGGCCGACCCTTGCATTGTGATCCACCAGGATCAACAAAACTGGCTGGTGGTTGATGATTGAATGGTGTCTAAGCTAGGTACTTGTTGACCAAGTTAACGATGATAAATAGCCGCAAATATCAATCAATCAATAATAGCACAATTTGGTTCATAGTGAATGTCAGTGATGAAAAGTGCTTGATCTGTCTCACTGATAATAGTACTGCATTCAATGATGGTTGACACTGAACAAACGGAAAAGAAACTTGATGATACTGGTCGATCATGGTCAAGAATGGTCAATCATGCAGTCTTGATCATGATAGAAAGGATGACTCCTCTCATCCAAGCAGCATACAGGCAAGTAAAACTGGTTCATAAGGTCATGACAGATATGGTTCTACTTGCTCAGGTTATCAACCTGGCTATCTCTGATGGCTTTTGTGAAATCCGCTCTCTAGGTCTCTGCATGCCGAAAATGCCAGTTCCCCCAAACAGCCAGGACCTCACGACCTCACTCTGCTCGGTACAAGGCTCCAATATTGTACCAAGCGATCTGCATAAACCAGCCAACAATCAAAGGCCAACATCAGGTGCCTGAGATCGCTGCCATCGCAGGCACAACCAACACCACGAGTCCTTGACTTAGGGGCCACCAAGAACCATGCAGTTGAACGATGACATTCAACAATGGCCAGTGTTTGCTTTCTTTTAGCATTCAGCAATAAGACCATGAGATCAAAGCGAATGGTTGACTATCAATTTAATGTTAATAAATAGTTTATATCATTAATCAAACAATGGTTTATCAATCAACCATATGGTTTACTATTATAATCAAACCCGATGGTTAATAATGGTTATCAATCAACAATGGTTTATCAATGATACCGTACAGCCAGTTTCGGGGTGGTTGACCAAAAGCTTGAACAGAACACTGCGAATGCTCAACTGAGAATGAGATGTGAGGGTTTCTCAAGCTACAGGGGACCCCAACAATGGATGGTTTGCTAATATAAATGGTTAACATCAAGGATGATTTGGATTGATTTGGGGGGTCCCCTATGACTTGAGAAACCACCAAATGGAGTAGGTGAACACCCCAACCAGCCGACGAGTGTGCCGACGTTTAGCAGGGAGATTCACCTGCGAAAAACAGGGGACCTAGAGCCATGTGGCTGTCCCATTTCACCTCTTGGAAGTCTCATTGGTTGTACAACCAAATCCTGGGGAAAACTGACCGATTGAACCTCATAAAATGGCTATGGGTCAATATTAACCAACCAACAATGGTCGATAAGCTCACCAACAAACTATAGGGAAAATAATGGTTAATGATAGGGAACCAGGGGTACAGGGTTTTGACCCACAGCCAAATAACAGCCTGGTTGCTTGGGAAGTTTCCTCACCAGTGCTTTGGGGAATTCTAGCGATTGGAATTTTCAGTACTGCTGCTGGCTAGATCTGAAAATAATCATCCAAGCACGATTGGTCCCATAGGACCCACAAGAATGGTTGGTTTGCTAATATAGATGGCAAATATGGGATGATTTAGGGCACCCCTATTTCGAGAAACTCCCGATTGTGTACTAGCTTGGGAGCAGCATGGCTATGAACATACTAATACTATACGCATCTATACGCAGAATTGAAATCACAATTTGATACAATTTAGTCATTGTTGGCCCTTGTCAAATGTCATTGGATTGATACCCCTATGATTAGATTGGATTGATGTCCCCAAGGTTTTCGGAGGTCTATCCTTATGATTTTTTGAGTTCTATCCTTTTGCTGGAGTTTGATCCCTTTCATTCTTGGTGAAATGTTCCTATTTCGTGACTTCTCAAAACGGGGAACCCCCAAAAATAGATGGTTTATCACTACAAATGATTAATAACCAGAATGATTGGGAGGGTACTCCCATTTAAAGAAGCGCCGAATGGCAAACGAGTTTCATTTTTTGCAATAGTAATTTTTGCTTGCCAAATCTGGGAGGACGTGTGTGTGTAGTAATGATGTAGGTGTCTAGCTGTAGGCAATGAAAACATGGATTTACTTAAAAGTAGTACTCTACATTCGTCGCCAAAGGCTATTCTGCAGTCCGCCGGAAGCTGAATCGAACTCACGACCGGTTGTGTATCTCTCTGACATTATACAAGTGACACAGTTCTGCACCTCTTAATCACATAATCCCACAACATTCGAACCCCTACACTATCTTTTTGGCTTGCGGCCGTATTCTTAGAGAAACCTGAAAGGATTCTCAGCAAAAATAAGCTGGGACAAGTCTTGGGATCAAAGATTGCGAGAGTAGGGGTGTAGCATCACAGGTCAGAAAACGATTTGCGTTTAATCCATGAAAGTCAAGGTATTAAGTCATCTGCAGAGGTAAGTCTACGGTGCACTAGCTGATCTATTTGAATGACTTAAATATAGATTTGCTTGTAAAGTATATAATGTATTTGGACATGTATTCATACATACCATCACATATACTTCACGTATACATATATAAACATATTTGTGCATACGGCATGTAATGATTTCTTAGCATGGGGATGCCTCCTAATTATCCTTCATATAAACCACCGATACTAATAAACCAAACATTTGGGGGATTACCTGTTTTGATAAACGCCCACAGAGTATATAAATAATGTGTATATATATATACATAGATTCACATCAATTCACATCAATTCACATCAATTCACATCGATTCACATAGATTCAACATAGATTCACAATTCATAATTCTATATCTTAATTCCCCATAGAGTATAAATAAAAAATGTATATATATAAATATAAATCAATACCACTATATACATTTACATTCATACATATTCAAATATGTACAAATATGAAAATATAATTACATATATATATATATATATTTATTTAAGACCATATATCAACATATAAAAATAGAAAATAAATGAATAGATTCACTTCAATGAATTCACTTCAATGAATCCGACTGCAGAGATCGGCGCCACCGCTCGCCCAGTGACCCACCAAAGAGGGGATAGAGAGGACCAGCCTGGGCTTGCGCAACAGATCCAGCTGCGAAACCAACCCGCCTTCGGCTGGGACATAAAACGCTGGTGGTGATGATTGAAGATGAGGGGTTGATACATGTACATATGAATATATGTTGAAATAATGTTGAAATCGATTTTTAATAAAAAATAACAAATGAAACCAAATAAGTACATGAATGAAGAAATATATGTATAGATATCTATTTGCAAACAAATAAACACCAACATATGTATATATATATATATTTATTTACATATAAAAATAAAATTATTGATGCAGATCCACAGCCATTGGGTACCCTTCCCAGCCTCCCAGGTCTGTGGTCGTAGCCGAGCGACGAGACCGTGGCCGCGCAGAGTCCCCTCTTCTCCACCACTTCGGCGGAAGCGTCAGCGGTGCCTTGCGGCACCTCCTCTCCTCAGCAACCTCGGGGGACAAGGTGCCGAAAGTCACAGCGGATAATGGTTTCCTTGATGGACTCAACCAAATGGTTGAAGATAATAATGCTTCAAGTAAGTGATGGTTAAGAGATATAAGTGGATAGTCATCATCATGGATGATCGTTATCAATTGAATCATCATTGATGATCATTGTTGTAATTTGATAATAACTATAGTCGTGATCATGAATGATTCATGATTTCTTTACTGGTTATAGTTTCCTTACGGCTCAGAATGGTTGATGATAATTAATGCGTCATTGATGGTCTGTTGTCAGCCACCAACTGGTAGAACTCAAACTGTTAGATGGCAGTGGGTCAAAACCCTGTACCCCTGGTTCCCCTATCATTAACCATTGTTTTCCCTTATTGTTGCTTATTATCCCCCATTATCATTGGTTGGTTCATATTAATCCATAGCCAGATACTTTTAGTATAAAAGTAACCGGCAATAATCGTCATTCCCCATGCTACAAGCCAAAGAGCCTGTCTGGGAACAGCCATGGATATCACTGGACACATGATCATGTATAAGTACTCGTATAGTGTTTAGTGGTTCATGTTGATGGTTGATGGTCATGATATGTCATGATCATACTGATAATGGTTTTGAATGGCCAACAATGGTCCATGATAATACATATAATCATGAGACAAAATCCTCAACGTTGATCGGTTTCACGCACCTAGCCTCCCCACAAGTGAGAAATAACACCAACTCATGATAGGAATTGATAATGGTTGGAATTTGGAAGTTGAACCAAATTGATGTGTTTTTTAGTATGATGGATGCTGACGGGAATGCATTTATAAGGTTCAATCACGGTTGAACCAGGTTGACATGATGAAGGTGAATATTGCCAGTTCTTTGTAGTCAAGGTTATCTGCTGTTGGTAACCATCACATCATGATTAACTATGAACAATGGTGATTCAACAGGCTCCATACTCTTAATGCGGGTTTATGCTGGAAGACAATCACCAAAAACAATAGAATGCTGAGCCCATTATATCCCGGTATGCCAACATGTACTTGCTAGAAGGCTAGTCCAACATCTCGAGAACGAAACCAGTGCAACAAGTGCACCGTTGGTGAGGACACCCCAACTTCAAAATGCTGAACCCTGAGAGGATGCAACCCTCTACAGCTTTGCTCAATGGCTGCAACCAAAATCAACCAGTCAGCACTGGTGCTTCAAGCCCGGTATATATCCAGAACCGGTATATATATAAATTAAAAAAATATCTATTTATGTGAATATGAAGATAGATAGATAGATAGATAGATAGATAGATAGATAGATAGATAGATAGATAGACAGACAGATAGACAGATAGATAGGTCTTTCCCTGCACCGTACGGTCCTTTCTTGGAGCAGCTACTCTAAAGACTCTTAAAGGACTATCGCACCAGTGGCGAGGGCATCATAGACCAAGCAGCAGCTGCACGTAACGCCAACTAACCAAGTAACGTGCCAACTAAGCTGGTGGTTTCAACTATACTTTTCACTGCAGTACATCTGGAACTTTATCTTAAGGAGTCTGAGCCAATGAAGGCGGAAGTGGTGAACACAGCACTTGATGGTCGGGGATCAGAATCAACCAATTAATTATACAAGGAAATCTATTTGGTACCTCCTCAAATCCAGGGCATTCCAGGGTTATTCTTTCCCCCAGGTGATAGTTGTTTGGCTTGCAGAGTTTTTCGCAACTGAAACGCCGCACGAGGAACTCTCGGTGTCGATCTCCTGCTTCATCTCTCTGTCCCCAAGCCGCGATGATCGACACGTGTTGCTTCGAGCCAATCTCTGCGAAAAGGTCAGAGACCGTTCATTTCTCTATGTCCATAGGTTCGTGTAGGTTCGTGTAGGTACATCAGAGACCGTTTTAGGTTAGTGTAGGTAACGTCTGGAAGCTGAAAGATTGAAGCCGTCTCAGCAAAATCGAAACAACTCTGGTGCACGGACACTTTTGTCTGACTAGATCATCTCCAGGATATTTATAAGCAACATGCCATCATCACTGAACATCATGTGAATCATTTCAAACAATCATCACCCGTATGTGAGCTGAATAAGTCATAGTTTGCGAACGTCATTTTCCACTCTTCACTGTAACCATAATCCTGCCTCCCTGTCAAAACTCGCATTGGCCAGCTTGAGGACGCCTGCCTGCAGATTGCAAAACATCTTAAAGTTGATCGCAAGTGGTCCAACTGTTACGCAAGTGTCCAAGATGATATGACCATGTGTATACAAAATCTCATGTCAACTGGTGGTTTCTTAAAATGGGGATACCTCCAAATCATCCTTAATATCAACCACTTAAAGTAACACACCATCCATAGCTGGGGGGTACTGGTTTGAGAAACCTCCACGGCTTGGAAGAACCATAGTATATGACTCACCACTATCAACCACTATTCATCAACCATTTTGGGGGTTCCCTATTCTGAGAAACTGCCGTATGGTAGTTGCTTAATCATTATTGTTGGTAATTACGTGATGATGCCCTATTCCTAATTGACCATCATGAACCACCATGTATAGTAATAAACCAGCACAAACCAGCCATTGTGAATCAATTACGAACACCACAGCTTTGTTTAACTGCACAAGGGGTACCGACCCATCGAAACATGGGGCCAGCGGAAGAGGCGTCGCTCGTCGATCAGCATCAGCTCTTACCGTTATCGCCGTCACCACTGGCATCATCTTCATCATCATCACTACCGCCATCATCATCACAACCATGATCATCATGATCATCATCATGATCATCATCATCATCACCATCACCACCATCATTCGGAAGGCTTTCTGCAAATACCTGCTCCTTCCCCAAAGGATGTCCCTATCTCAAGGGGTATGGTGTTATAGTTGGGGGCAACAACCAAGATTCAATAACCGATGCTCGAATAAAATGTCCAACTGCAATGTCGTGTTTGGGAATTCCCCGGAACAAAGCCACACTTGGGCATGTCATTCAGGGCGACACGCGGCATGCGGATTCTTGCCATCCCCATTTCAGGAAAGTCATCTTCCCACCTTCCAAAAGGCAACTTCAGTTTCACACATTCTTGGCATTTCAACATTCCATCTCAATTCCTCAATGGATGTTTTTTTTTGTTTTTTTTCTTTTCCCCTGAGATGGGTACATGTCCCGGAGATAGATACATATGCCGTTTTTTGGGACGTCTCACGCGAACACTCCATGTACCCTTCCCAGCCCTACGTTTCTGGGATGGAACCATGTGTTGAGCTAGAGCGTTTGTTTTGAGCCAGCACGTTGAAATCCAGCGTATGCGCGAAAACCATTTGGTCGCGACACGTGGTCATAGCGTTGCCTCAAAAGAACTTGCAACCAACATCTTCAACTCCTCCAAATACTTAGAAACTTTCAGGAAATCCTTGGTTCAGTCCATCCCCTGTAGATCGATACTTGGAAGCCTGGAATTGATACCCGCAACCCTGAGATGGATACATCTCCTGAGATGGTA
>VSDK01007991.1:2762-37369 GCA_009767595.1 Symbiodinium kawagutii | reverse complement strand
CATCACCATCACCATCACCATCACCATCACCACCACCACCACCACCACCACCATCATCATCATCATCATCATCATCATCATCATCATCATCATCATCATCATCATCATCATCATCATCATGTGCTTGGAGCACTCCTAGTAGCTCGTTGGCTCCTCCTGATTATAAGGATACCCCTGGCTCCGCATCGATCCCGAACAACCATCAGCCAGTACCCCAAGGTATGACCATTCAACTGTCAGAAACTAAAATCACAGTAGTTATAGTCATTCACCAAGGTAAGGCCTCCCGCTTCTACCTCATCAAACACCAAGGTAAAACCCAATAGCCTGACCTCATTAAACAAAAACACCAAGGTAAGGCCTACTCTTCCGCTTCCAGAACTTGGTTCAAGAAAGGAAAATCACCAACTGATTCATAGGTCGTTGGAGTGGCGGTGGATTTCCGCCACGGGAAACAATCTTCTGGTTGGTGGTTATAGCCCATCCTGAAAATGGTATAATTATGTAGAATCAACATTTTTTGGCGGGTGATTTTGTACTTGATTATAGTACGTTAATTATTATGATTGGTGATTATAATCATCCCCAGGTATGGTTGAAAAAAAAACTTTGACACCACCAACAAGTATTCAAGGGGAAAACCATGCAACATTACCCACCATGGAACACTGCGGCAGGCAAAGACTTTCGCCGCTGAAACTGAGGCAATGCGGCTGCTGGACACAAACACTCCGAACATGAATTGTTTCACCATGGAAACATTTAGAAATGATTTGGTTAGAAATGATTGGTTGTGGTAAAATAAATAAGGTTGACCCTATTCCGTGATGGTTGATAGTGGCTGGTACATGTTGATCACATTGATTTGGTCATAGTGCAGGATGCTGGATCATGATGGATTTACACACAGAAGCCTTTGTCATTGGTGGAAACCACTAGAAACGAGTTGTCATGTCAACGTCTGTCCAACCCAGCGATCGTAACTTGTTCTACTGATGAACCCAGTTTGACCTGGGATTCCGGTCGCAAACTCTGGCACATTCACAGTCAGATTATGGAGTGTATCCGCTGTTGCATTTCCACTAACCATCATTTGTCATCATCAAAGCTGATCTACTTGTCGACGGTTGCCAGGCCTCACTAAGTCATCCATATAATATGTAACTGTATACATACATACGTGTATATATAAATGTATATATATATATATGGTATATGTCTCATATTGTATCGTAGGTAAGCATGACGAACCTTACATCCGTCCACCAACCATTGCAGAAATGAACCAAGCATCAGTTTGGTGTTGGCAAAGTAATGATGCCGCGAAACTCTTGCTTGCTGACGGTCACACTCATTGAACACCAAAAACCTGAAACATTCAATGAAACAATGCAAGTAGCAACTGACCATTTGAAGAACAAATACATTGTATGGTTGTTTGTTTTTTAAAAATACAATTGTGTAATGCAAGCAATAAAGGAACCACAAACAATGCAACTTTAAAAGCATAATAAGGCCCTCAAGGTCATTCCTAAATGGGTTTGGTCGCCTCTGGCTTCTATGCCCGTTCAATCCCCTTCAGGCACTTCCTAGGCGAGCAAATATCTAAGCCCACTGGGGCACCGTAACAAAGCCTCTTTGGAAATGTCATCTAAGCCAAAGTTGAGTAAAAATTGGTTGCCGGTTGCTCGACCCCTGCAAGCACTCTGGTTGGAGCATTTTTGGGTGCTTGGTTGCTTGGTTGGTTCCTTGGTCGCTTGGTTGGTTGGAAGATCCCACTCTGTATGGGGTCCGCAAGCCACCTGCAACCCGTTGCGGCCTTGGAACGTCGTTGTTGGAGCACGGGTTGCCAACTGGCCCAGCAAATCTGCAGCAAAGATCGCTCTTGTGCCTGGGTTGGTGGGTGATGGGGATACTCCAATGCCATGGTTGGTTTCAAGTGATTGATTGCTATTGGATGATTTGGATGTAGCCCTATTCCAAACTAGCCCAGCACTGGAAAATCTAGAGCATTTATCATGGTTTTGCCATTAGAAACGGAAATTGTTAGCTTCCAGGTTAGCTTACCAGAGTGTAACAGCGAATTGATGGGTGTCTGTAGGAAAAAGGATCATTATTGATTGGTGAAGGGGCACCACCACTGATGGAGAAACCCATTCAATGGCAATGGTTCCTATTGATGAATCGTGGTGAATGATGGCCAACTGACGGTCCATGACGGTTGTATGATGGTTAAACAATGGGTGACGGTAAAATGATGGTAAAATGACGATTAAATGATGGTTGATTCGTGGTTGATTGATGATTGACTGGTTGATGCTTAGCTGACGATTCATTGACCGTGAAAAAGCTGGTGAATGGTGGTGAATGATGGTTGTATGTACTATCAATGATGGTTTAGAATGATTGGCAATAGTTAACGGGAAAAGAAATGGTTGCTGACTGTAAATAATGATGACCAACAACTGCCGATAGCTAAGAAAGGTAAATGAATTTGAATGATGCTTACTTATAGTTAAAAAATGGCTGACAATGATAATGAAAATACTGATGACTACTGGTCAATATGCCTTTGATACTTCTTCTAATTTACTGGTTGATCAGTACTTTCTTTCATTAATATGATGGTAATGGCGGCTAATATAGTTGTTCGAAATGATAAGGAAAAGGTGAGTACACCAGTCAAATGCGGTTGATATGCTGACTCGTTCGTGCTTCTGACATGTATTGCTTCATGGTGGTACTCATCTTGGTCAATACTCTGTACCCGTCGGAAACATCCCCTAAATGCCCAAATGACGAAACCAGGCAAGTTGTTGGGAATTTCATTCATCATCTGTCCATTGTTGGTATGACTAATGATTAATTATCAACCATGTATACAACCATGATTACTGACCATAACCATCATCAAAGCCATGATCAACCAGCATTTAGCAGGAATTGCCTATACATGCCTAGACAGTGTGCTGCAATCACGGCTACCCGGGAAAGGTGCCTTCCCTTACATGCTGGCCATTTCAAAACATCCCAGTGACATGCTCAGCAAGAAACACAATAAATATGAATAAATACTGCCGCAGGCATGCCTAACCCTCTGCTATTTCACTATGACTATTTTCGTTGGTTGGTATCCCTTGCAATTGGGCGATTGTGCTGTTTTTTGGGATGGCATTGGTCAGAGGGTAAAACATGGTAAAACGATTAATCAACCAAGATGGATTATTCGACACTTGTGATGTGCTTTAACCAGCAGTTTTGCGCAATATACCATGTTTGTTATCATGTGTTGGTGACAGGTTGGTGACGGCGTCTGATTCACAACACCAATAGCTTCATCACAAGCAATATATAATATTTTGAAAAACGATATCAACCGATACATCATTGACTGCCAACAGCAGGATTTGCATGGCATGGAAAAGAATCCCAGCCATCCCACAAACCGCAGTCAGGAGCACCGTCCGGCTGGGATTCAGCAGCTTCCATATGCGTTGGCGGCTCCGAGCCTGACAGAAATCAAGTGCTAAGGCGGCCAGTTTCTGATTGGCAGCCATCACCATCCAACGCTGTTTCTTGTTATGGCTAGGGTTCCAACACCTCCAAGAATGGTGCCCCCGTTGTTCCCAACCCTTAAAGGCTTCGGGCCTGTGGGGTTATGGTTGTCGATCAGTCGTGATAACCAAGCAACAGGCATCCTTTGCAAATGGCACCGTTATTCATGTTGGTCATTAATCATAATAAACTATGGTTCAACTATTGTTGATGGCCATTGACCATCATTAATCATGAATCATCATTACCCACTATTAACCACTATTGACCATTATCAGCCATCATGAACCATTATGAGCCGTCATCAACCTACTAAAATAGGATGATAGTACTATTCAATAACCGTATTTCATGATTTGATATCTTCATTATATTCAAACAACTATCAATAATCCATAGTTGTTATACTGATTCACCAATAATTGACGAATAGCAATGATATCGAGGATACTTACATAAGTTTAACCATTAATAAGCACCATTAACCATCATTATCAACCAGCTTATTAGCCATTCATGAGGGCATCATTCAGCATACCGGGAGGCTGATGGCTCAGTGGCTTGACACTTCTGACCCAGCCTCCCGACGCCAAGCGAAGAAAGACCTCGGGATCTCGACTCGGGACTCGACCGGTGCTGACCATCATCGTTGTTGTGATTAGCAAAGGCGAGTGGTTCAGTTGGGGGGTTCAGGGGGGATTATAGTTGTCAATCGTGTTTGATAGTTGATAGTTTTCACTGATTATACTGTTTCAGTTGGGGGTTCAGGGCGGGGTTCATAGTTGTAGCGATCATACCTGTCATCAATGATTTGGTTGTACTATATGATCAATATGAATCATCATTAATCATCACTCATCATTGATCAACCCTGTGTATCATCACTCATCATTGATCAACCCTGTTAATCATCACTCATCAATAATGTTGATCGTCATTAGTCATGATTAGTCAGTTCTGCCGCCATATAATAACTTGGCGACTTTTAGATCCCCTGCTAAAACTTCAGTTTTTTACTGGATAGGGTAAATGCAACTAATCTCAAAAACACTAAAACTCTAAGTTTGTGGACAAGTGTAACCCAAAGAAGCCAAGCTGATACCGCCGTACTTTCAATGTGCAACATTCATCAGGTGTCTGAATGAGGCAGTGTAGTCTCACCGATGTCCGCAGCTTGGACGGACCCAGCACAGTGTTGTTGATGATTTCCTACCAACTCATCCCCAAAGCGAACTGGTTGGTGGTTTCAACCCCTATGAAAAATATCAGTCAACCAATCAGTTGTTGATGATTACTAGGGAAAATAAAAAATGTTTAAAACCACCAGCCAGCGAATCTGGGGCACTTCCTCGGAAGCCCAGCTGTCTGTTGTCTCGAAACGGTCAACGATTCAGCACACAGCAACCAGCCTACGAACTGATTCCTGGGCCTCAGACAGCTTCGCAACTTTCATGTGACCTCTGGGTAAAGAAGGAACCGAATGCACCTGGCACGGAACAAACGGTTTACAACTTTACAACTTGAAATTACACAAAAACACATTCTCATGGATCTGGCATTTGAAAGGATCAAAAGGACTGCATGCAAGGAAAATACGGAGAGAAAAACAAATAACTCCAAGACAAAGTTATTTCACGATGTCTGCAGTTCCTTGTCATCATTCCATTTCTGCTATTCTGCTGGAACGAGCAGCTTTAGTCCTGGCAAAGCTTGTTGCTCTGCCCCGACCGTCTCAACCAAACAAGTTAGATACTCACCACCATTGGCGGTGGAAGCTTCTCTCAGAGTCTGCAAAGTGTGATTGCCATGTGTCTCCTGTTGCACTCTCGGTGGCTAGGATGACAAAGCTCCATTCCTAAACATCCCTGAACTTGAGATCATGTGTTTCAAGAATCATATGCTAAGTTAACAAAACACACACGTAAAAATATTGCGTATAATTTCATACCGTATAATTGAGGTTGGTTGCAAGTTGCCAAGTAGACAACATGAATATAGGTCCAACTTCAAGAACATTGGCTTTCGCGCAGATGTTGCGACTCCAAGGATTTAAGATTGATTTTTTGCACGGCACTTGGCTTCTACTTTGATCCGCCAAGCTGCATCAAAGCTTCTGCAGCGATGCCATCACAACAGCGGCTGCCCGCTTGGGCATGGTACAGACTGGTGGGAAATTGGAAGCCAAAACTATGAGACATCTCAACCAATCCAACATATGAAGCAACACATATTCCAAAGACCACCAAGCAATTGACAATTAATTCATCTCCAGCTTTCAAATGGGACACATCCGAATTTCTCGTTTCGTGCCGGTCTTGGTGTTCTTCTGGTGCATTTTGTTCAAGTCCACCTCGGCCGATCAGAAGTTTCCTGAACTCGGATCATTCACAGGAGTCTAAGGTGAATGCAGTGGAACGACAAGAACAACAAGAACAACAACACGAACAACAACAACAACAACAACAACAACAACAACAACAACAACAAACCCATTCTCCTTGCTCTTCAGCCAAGAGACTTCATATGCCTGTCCCCTGGCGCGGGTGGTCCAATCCAGAACCCTGGGAAAAACACCAATGTTTGACCAGCGTGGTTGATCAGCTGATGGCTAATCAGCCAATGGCTAATGATGGTCAGCGGTTAGCACATGATCGTTGATGGTTGCTAATGATTAAAACCTGATCAGCTGGTTAAGCTGATCAACAATAGGCAAAATCGTTATCGGTTGCAAAAGTGATGGTTCATTGACAATGGTTGTCAAAGCAAGCGGTTCAATCAACCAAAAACAATGATGGTTGCTATTAACCACTATTAACCAGCTAATTAACCACTATTAAAAAACACTATACACAGCTCATGGTTCTCTTCCTCACTGCTTTGGGTACCCAACAACGAACCCGGAGGTCGCTGCGCTCCTGATGCTGCAGGTCACAACTGTGAGCCCAGCACCTTTGGCTTCTTTTACCTGCCAGGTGATTTCAGGGTGGCTTCACTAGTGGTAAGGGTGCACGAGTGATGAAGGGTTGAGTAAGGGTTTGTGATTTACCTAGGGCCTACTGGCTAACAAATGCTTACTGAACTAGTTAACTGTTTAACTAAGCAACCATCAATACCGATGGATCACTAGTTGAGTCATGATGGTTAAGGGTACCTAGTGATGAAATATGATGAACTAGTGGCTAAGTAATCCTGACTTAGTGATAAACTAGTGGGCAATGATGCTAACTTAGTGTTTACCTGTTGGTTGCTGGTTGACCAATGGTTGATTGATGCATAATTGATGGTCAACCATGGTTGATAGTGGTTCATCTTAGCGGTCCTGGCAGTCAGGATGTACTAGCTATCTGGACTTGTCAAGGGCAACCCAGTTCAGCACTTGGTGGTTCCGCTCAGTCACCCCGGGTCAATGATGCCCCTAGCGACTGCATCTCCAATCATGATTCTTGCCCATTGCTCCCTACCACCAGCGCCAAGCAATCCTCCTGATGACGATCATCATCAACTCTGGAACAAACAATCAAATGAACAAACAATCAGATGAATAAACAATCAAATGAACTCTGGAATCAAACTAATCAGCTTGACATCAACTGCAATATTTGTGTAAGAATCGAGTGATGAGACTTTCCGTCACTGCCAACCGAGGACGCGCCTTGCTATCAACTTCCGGAGGGAAGTCCCACCAGCCACCTGCATCCGCAGTAACAGCAGGTTCCTCTTTATTCATGGTGGTTAGTGATTGCTAATCTATGGTTCCTTAATGATTCCCTATCCTTGATGGTAAATGATGATTGGCAACAGGCAGCAACAGGCTCTACTCTCTGTGTGAGTAAGTGGCAAATTAGTGGGTGATACTAGGTAGCTTGATGGAAATCATTCCATGTTTTCCGACGATTCAACTAGTACGTGGCTTGACAATTGGCTTGTGCCTCGGCTCTGAACATGTTTCATTCTGAGAGAGTCAGACCTATAAAAATTGGTTAAGTGATTGGATGACACTTAATTGGTTGGTTTTTGCCATGAGACCAACATTCATTCAAGGCTGGAGTCAGGTGCTCCATCTTCCCATCCCGCAGACTTGGGAAGACAACCAACCGCGATCAAGTGGGGTAACATGGGGTAACCCTAAAAGATGCCAAATCTTGCAACTGTTCATTGCTACCAAACACTACGAAACCGATGGGTGGAGGGATGGGGCCGGCTACGAATCGCCTAAACTCCCAGCTGCGGCGGCCAGAGGGCCAGCCACCCCGTGGCCTTTTCCGTTGGAGCCCTGCCACTTGTATGGCTTTTCCGCTTCAGCTTCTTCCCCATCAGCCGCAGCAAAGGAAGTCACATCCACCTGGCAAGTGACACCCCGCAACCCACATTTTTTTCGCGAGAGATGAGGGATTCTGTTGTTTGGATGGAAAGGATGGTGACATGATCATGCATGGTTGAGGTTGACTAGTGGTGGTCAGTAGCCAGGGAATAAGCTCTGGTGATGGTTCGTGATAGTCATGATGATTCATGATTGGTACAAGCATGCAATTGGTGGCTGGTTCACTTGTTTGATTGGATGAAGAAACCCCAATTGTTGATCGCAATTCATACTCAGAATCTTAATGGTAGATCCGGCTCTTATTCAACCCCTCAGTCAAGCTTAAATAGCTGGTGATTCAAAATCAAAAATGGGGTTTATTAACTGATCCAACATTTTTGGGGCACCATCAGGTCTTTTGGTATCTACCCTACCAGCACCGAGCAGTATTGTAAATTTGGTCATATTCAGATTCTTTCGGATTGGGAAACAACCACCGATGTGGGAAATGGGCAAACTGTTCATGAAGAAACCCATATCAAGGCCATACTCCTGCCACTGTCGACACTTATCCACCAACAAAGGCCTGGTTTGTTTGATGCACTTCTAGTTGTTCATCGGTCATGTGAACAAAGTCACTAACAATCACCCAAGCAAAAACATTGGCACGAAGTGTTTCCGGTCTTCCTCTTCAATGATGCCACCCCCTGCCAGGAAAAGGGCATTTCAGTAGAGGGAACCACCAAGGGGTACAACATGGCTCAGGACAAGCCAAATCCCTGCATGTTTGGTACAAACCTAGAGTTGTTTGCTATCATTCCTCGCCATGAATCATGATCAATCATGACCTATATTTCGTCATTCATCGCCAACAATGGTGTGATGGTTTATTTTCCTTGATATTATAAACATCATGAACTAGAAGCATTTCCCAAACGCTTCGATTCATTCCATCATGACCTGGTAGCATGTACCCATTCCATTCATTCAACCCGAACCACTGTACAGTCCCCTCAGCTCCGGATCCGCGGATCCGCTCCCCCAGACAGCCGAAACGGGAGCCCGGCCCGGCCAGACCCGGCCTCCTGGATCTTTCGCGACTTTTCGCTCTTCAGGTTCGTTTGGGTCATCGCCTGGGAACGGACACCACGGTCATCATCCACGGTCACCATCCAAGGTGGCCATAGCTACACTGCTTGGTGCTTACCCCTGTGAAACATGAGGGTAGAATAAGGAATTGTAATGCTTGATGGTAGGGGATCAAGTTGACAGAGGACTATAGTGGTACAGTAATGGGGGATAAGAAGCGAGCATAAGACAAATATGATGGTTTCTTAACATGGGGGTAATCCCCAGGATGGATGGTTGATTACTATAAGACTATTAATGGATGATTTGGGGGTACCCCTATTTTCAGAAACACCACATTGGCTTGGCTACAAACAAACGTATTTGAAAAGCCTCTGTGGATACCTTGTTCCTCTTAGATGGACCGTTGTTTGAATTTTATGGCTCTGGCTCTAGTATGGCAACAATAGGAAGCACCAACAGTAATTGAGCGTAACTATACTATAATATTTGGTTAGACTATGGCTGGGTGATGCAGAGTTGTGAATAATTGAGAGGAGACAGTCGCCTAAGACTCACAATATGTTCCACTCCCAACCATCCATCCAGCATCAAATAACCATGAATCAACCATCAAATATGTATCAACCTTAACTAGCCATCATTGAATGCCATTAACCGCAAATCAACCCTATCAAGAACCATGAATCAACCACCAGTACTACCCACAAAACATCATTCCCTTGCCAGCACTTCTGCTGTTGGCAAGTGCAGGTGATCCACCATGGTAAAGCTGGGAAACAATAGCCTTATATCCAGCACAAAACTGTGTGAAGCATTGCTTCTAGAATCTTATAAATACTACTGAGCATGATCAACCAGGTTTGAAAAATGCTTATTGCCCATGATGATTGAACATTCAATTTTGCTTCAATAATTAGAGTTGATTACCAGCTACTACACCTACTACCCATGTTAAATCACCGTTACATCATCTCTGTTTAACCAAAGGTAATGATGCTTGAGCAATCTCGAACCATCATCACCATTCTCGACCATTACCAAGCATTATCATTATCAAGTAAGTATGATTAGCCCTTGTTGGTTGACCAGCCATTGGATATTCACGCCCCTTACCATTTTTGCAGCGGCAGTATTTCAACTATCTCCTGATCAATCACTTAGTCTTCAACTTCCCTACTTACAACACCATGATAAGCTCAACTGATTCTTGGCCAACTCAGGCTAGTCAACCACCATGATTAACCACCATCAGTGCATCAGCCATGATTAACCACCATCTACTCTCAATTAACCGGATCATAAAGAACCGCTACCCACCAAAATCAACGACCTTTAACCTCACTAAACATGGTCGTAATTAACCAGCCAATTAACCAGCCAATTAACCAACCAATCAACCGGCCAATTAAACCATGGATGATTCACAACCGCAATTAACCAGCCAATTATCCAACCAATTAACAAGTGATTGACCAGCTAATGGACCACTCTGAACCATACTCTGGACGGCAACCACCGTTGATTAATTAAAGCGCCATTGATGGAGGTGGTGAATGATGAATTATTGGCCCATTGGCTATAGAGAGCACCATTCACCAACATTGATTAGCTAACTGTGACTCTTTCCAGTTCCCACCTTGAGGTCGATTTCATATGGGAAGCCTCGGGCGCGGAAATGAATCACCGTTTGGCCTCGCCGCAAAGATTTCGCACGGGGGAAATGCGCACGGTGAATGGTCGGTGGTTGGGGGAAATGGTGAAGGGTCGGTTGGGTTCACTGTACAGCCACTAGGTTTGATCAGGGTTGATGAATGGTTAGCTTACCATCAATGGTTGAGAGACGGTTGGCAAAGGCTTGGGAATAAACACTTGCTGTTGCTATTGATGATGATTGGCAGGTTGCGTCTATACAATGGTTAATGATTTGTATCGTCCCATATCATCCTCATGTACAGTTGCTGGTTTGTGGATGTTTTCCCAGTAGAACCCAGTGCAGAGATTGCAATCCCCGCCATTATAACCTGTGGGGTCAGCTCGAAGGATGAAGCCATGCCTGATGGTCAAAACAACCATGGTGTCAACTTAAGTCGTACAAACATTTTATAACGTAGCAAACTTTTGCTATTCAGATCCATCAAGCCATTGTGAATGGTTGATAATTAGCAATCATGATTCATAACTCAGCCACAAGTCTGGTTTGTTATTCATGGATATCTACCATCTGGTTTCACCACTCCCTGTAGCTCTTTAGCTCCCCCTTTAAAGGGATTTAGGGATACCCCTGGCCCCTTAGCTCCCTGAGAATCACCAGCTAGATATTCATGATAGTTCCTGATCATGAAAAAAAACCTCACGGCCTTTGGGAAAGTCTACCTGCACCTCGAGGGTTTAACCAACACAAATGTCCTGTAAAATCCTGTAAATGTGTCCGTTCTTCAGAGTTGGTTTCGCAAAAACGAAATGGTTGGTTTATTATATTGATAACCCAAGAGTTGGGTTTTCGTTTTTCAGAGTTGGTTGGTTTCCGTTTTTCAGAGTTGGTTTCGCAAAATTTCAGAGTTGGGACCCAAGAAATGGTTGGTTTATTGATAAAACGACTATTGATGCATGATTTCAGGGGTCCCCAATCTTAGGTGACCCCTATATCTGGGCAACACAATTCACCGGTAGGTCTAATGATAGATCCTCCGATTAGATCCATTGAGTTCCCAACTGAAAACTGCTGCCATTCTTGGCTAACGCGGTGCATGGATGCGTGGCACAAGTGATCAAAAAGGACATGCTCATGATAGTCATCAGTAAGTCTATGGCTACATGCCCCTTCTTGAAATCGTTGGCGACAAGTTTGATAACTAGAAATGGAAGAAATAATATATACATTTCAGATAATATAACTAACCTACCAAAAACATCACCTATCAACTGATGTAGGCTTGCAGTAGCCAATAACTGGACTCAACCAATATCACCCCCTATAACCTAACCATCATTCCAGTTATTGGCTACTGCAGTAAGGAAACTACTTATGTGTTACTTATTGAAATCTGGTTACTTATTGCCAATAAGTGGTTAAACTAACGATCATTCACGACTACTCATGGAAATAAGTAACCATCACTAAGCCAGTTATCATCCCTTACTATCAACCATTAACCAGCTATTATTAACCATTGGTTGGTTGGTTAACCAGCTAAGCCATCAGTAAGTAACCACTAGTTGCCAGTTATCATCCCTTACTATCAACCAGCTAAACCAGCTATTATTAACCATTGGTTGGTTGGTTAACCAGCAGTCGTAACCATCCCTAAGCGAACCATTGCCGAACCCATGGTGCTGCCATCGTTGCAGCGGGGCCCACCAACGGAGCGGCGCCTTTGGAAACAGCGGTGCGAATGGCCAGCTGCTGCTCCGCGGCCATGTCAGACCATTCACCTGAGCCCAGCACGTCGACTGGTTCATGTTGTGGTTCAGCAGAATGGTGAATGGTTACAATATATGATTAATATATTAATAATATATGGTTAACTAATGGTGTTTAAACTGATAAGCCATAGTGAATAGTGGTTAATATAGTGGCAAATAACTTAAAGGTGTGAATAACTATTGGCAAATAACTTATAAGTGTGAATAACTATTGGCAAATAACTTGTTACAGAATAGTGGTTGATAATAACTTTTAACATAATAGTGTTATAATCACAATTAATAGTGGTTGATAATGGCAAATATTAGCAGAACTATTGGCAGAATCTGATTTTTAGTATTATGATGATAGCTGATAATAGCATGATAGCTGATAATGGCAAATCACTTATAAGTGTGAAGAATTATTGGCAAAGGCTAATAGTGGTCAATCCTGGTGAATCGTAGCTCTAAATTGTCAATGATGATTAAGCAATGATTTGATGATGCTATATAATTTAATGATACATTATATTAATTGTTGGCCAATGCTGGTCGATACTGCCGGTTGCCGTTATATGATGAATTATGTTTAATACTTGACTCAAGTCTTGACTCTTTGATGATCTTTATAATACTTGTTGACGATCTGGATAATAGGGGACAACAATCATCAATCAATAAGGGCCTTTCAAGTTTGCCAATAAATGATACCAGTGTGTCACAACCATGATAGTTTATCAACTAAAATAATAAGGCTCAACAAATAATCAGTATTAGCTTACTACTGAATACTAGGCTGCTAATACATGATGATACTAGTTTAAGTTTAATGCTCATTGACAATATCAACATAATCAATGTGATGATTGTATTGTCCTCTTGACTGGAACTACCCCAGGATGGCAGGAACGCCACAGCAGTTTGATGCAGCGTAGCAATCTCAGCACCTAGCCGGTGATTTACCTGGTGCTAAAGCACAATTCAGTGGTCCTTGATGCTGGTGGAGACAGACTAGGTCCAAAAAAGACATGCGGTTGTGCGCGATCGTGTCAAATATGTGGTGGACAGCTACCCAAATACTGGGAACATGTACCAGCAGCTACCCAACATTGGGTGCAACTGGACTCCATGGCGACTTGGCGAACAAACACGACCAGCTACGCTTCACCGTTCAGGGGACCTTCGCCCATCTCAACCTGCCACTTGGTGATGTTCATCGACAACGCCTGCAACCTCGGTATCGCGGGGCCAGGCTCTGCTGATCAGCTGGTTTTGAAGGGATTGACCGTAGCTGACCAGGGATGAAAGCCATGACCATTGATTGGTGAACTTAGTGACTAACCAAAGGGGGTTTACAATGATTGGTGAACTCAACTTATTGACCATGGCTGACCTACTAACAAGACTAACTAACCAAGGGGGTTACATGGTCAACTGGTTCTCACAAAACTGTTGGGAATAAAAGGGGATAATGGCAACAAGATTGATCGTTGATCAGTTGAGATCGTGCGTCTAGCCGAGTCTGGCTGCTTTCTGGTGGATTCTGTGGGCAACACTTCAACCAATCCTCCGATCCGCTTGTGGCGGCCAGGGCACACATATGACAAAGCTGCCAGAATTTTCACGTCCTCTTGCTTCTTGTCCCACACAAAGCCCGCTGCTTCCTGGCTCATCGTAGCCAGCGCTACCATAGATCAGAAATGAGGGAAATTATCTTGACTATCCGTGATGGAATTAAGGAGTAACCCAGGAAGGTGGAATTTTCGGGGGATAAACCGATGCCCGCGAATCCCGCAAAAGGCTGCACACCATAGAATGGAAGTGGCCAGGGTCATACTACACATTTTGGCGCTATAAAATGGAACCCCATAGTTGATTGTGTGAACAGGCAGATTTTCTATAAAATCATCACCCCTAGGATACTGTTTAACAGCTTTTTGAAATTGAATTCTCTATAAAATGAAAGATGCCTGGTAGCAAGTGCCGAACTGGAGCAATCTGAGGTGTGCAGTCTGCATGTAGGGGTCCAACCTAGAGAAAACCGACCTTTCATGAGAACCCAAAAATGACAGATCTCAGAGTCACAAACCTCAAGGATTTCAGCTGTACAAAAAAGGTTTGTGACAGCCCCTAGGGGTCCTCATTCTACAAAGGAAATAGCAATGGGGATCCTTGACTAGTCACTGAGTCATTGATAATCATTGATTGATCAAGGGCTATTAAGTAATACCGGTTAAGTATGGTTCAGTAGTTGTTTCAATCGAAATGGTCCATGACGATTATTATATGCTCCTACATGCTCCTTTTCGTCAACATTTAGCACCAGCAGGGTGTTGGAAAGCTACGTGGGCAGTGGAGAAAACTCTCAATAACCTATCGGAGTTTCTGCAATTGAATATGACAGTCCCTCACTCCAATTCCTCACGTCCACAAGGCAGTGTAACCTTCCGCAATTCTTCGACAATCTGAACAACAAGCGACCAAGCACGCAAGCAAGCAACCAATCATGGCTGCTACAGACTCTTATTACGGGTCGATTTCTCACGTTCCGCCTGGAATTTTGGACCCTTGAGCTTCGGGATTGCGGCCGCTCGCTCTGCTTGCACCTGGGTCCAGCTGTGTTCTTTCCCAAGCGGCTACCATTCAGATATCAAATGATGTCATCAATCGGCATCATTGCGTATATGTGTAGGAGATGTATCGTGTATGTATAGCCCATAAGCATTGAATACATGCGATTCACTGCATGCTGAATAATCACCTTTCCGTTGATGCAATCCATCGTTTAGAATCCAAGATTGAACCACTTTCTGGTTGGTGGTCTCAACCCCCTTTGACAAATGTTAGTCAACCAACCATTTCTTAAAAACTAATAGGGAAAATACATGAAAATAATCAAAATGTCATTCCAAACCACCAACCAGCTTTTCAACAGGTTCGAGACTACTGAACAAACGAACATCTGAACCACCTGGTCAATCCTGATGTTCTACACTACACGTTCCCTTCAGCAAAGCGGCCAGATTGGCAAGCAGGAACACTCCTTGGCAAAGCGAATCAAGGGATGCATCTTTGCATTGAAAAAGACATGTGGGAGGAAATGGCGACAAGGGCCACACTAATCTGGTTGGTAGTTGAACCACCCCATATGAAAAATATGGGTCAACCAACCAATTTGTTTCAATGACTAGGGAAAAAATGACAAATGTTTGAAACCACCAAACAGTAATCATGTTCATCCCTTTCTACTTATGCGCATCTTGCATGGCCACCAGCACAAGTGTCCCAGTGATTTCTGTATTTCAACGGTTCGTGAGTTTGACCCCCGAGATTCTGTCCCGGGTCCCAGGTAGGGAGGAAACTGCGAAATCACTGCACTCCGCACGGAATCAAAGACAAGGCTCCGAACTCCAATATGGTGTGGTACTCTTTGCTACCGTCATCGCCGGATTTGCCCTGCGGCAATTGCCAGTAGAGTCACCACTGATCCACCCAAACATGGCGGTGGAAAACTATGGGGTGCACCCCCCCAGGCCGACACATTGAGCTGCTGGATCAGCGCTGGGGAACCTGAGATGGGAAGATCCAGCAGCAAACCACTCTGGATCTGCCAGGGAAATGTCTGCCCTGTGTGGTAAGCCACTGGGGATGGATTTTTCACAACGGGATCTCCCAGTATCACACGAAAAGCTGAGGCTGTTATAGGTGGTAGAGGAACCAAAAACTTGACGGGTTTCTCATGCACTGGGAACAGTTCAACAATTGACCAATCAGCCTTTCACTGCAAAGAACTTCCTTGTCATTTCTGGTCCAACTCCCCTGATGAATCACTGGGATCTTCTTGGAGTAAGATTCCGCAGTGTGGCACCTTCAAGTGCTTTGTTTGATACAGGTAATATTTGATGTCGTCCCAACTATTCATCTCAAAATGCAACCAACGATAATGTACAGTACCAAATGCAAACACACACACAAACATTCAAGAAGTAAATATAACATAATTACATAATACAACTACCACATAAGATACCCGCAAGTCCATACACGTTATACCACCCAGAAACCCCAAGAAACCCACCCGCGCAACAACACAACCGCCCCCGCCAGCCCCGACCCTTGAAACAGCCTTGAGATGCTTGGGCACCAGCCCTGTCAGCTGCTCCAAACACATTTCCACTGCGTCGCTCTGCGCCACGGTGCGAAGCTCCGCCATGTGACACTTCGCCAAGGCGATCAGCTGCGCGTTGCTGCTGCTCTCCAGGGATCGGGCCTTGGGGGAACAGGTTGAGTCAGGTACGCCTTGTGAAGCCCTCCTTAAGCAAGGCCTACAATTCAGCACCTCAGCCTCAGTTGTTACTGGACCTTCTGAAGCAACTCAACAATTCAAAGCTGCTGTTACCTCAAACAACTCAACGTTGCTCACGGCTCACAGCCGAAAAGCTTTGCTACTTCAGCTTTTTCGGAGCAGAAAAGTCTCAAAGGAAAAAGGATGGATCTTTCCTGAGAGCTTATGCTTCAGCAGAGTTGCGGTGCTGACCACGGTTGCAAGGTTCTCCTGCAAGAATTACAGTAAACAACTGAAACAAAACAAATGCATGCTACAGTTCAATGGCACTGAAAACAGGGACACTCACGGTGTCCTGTGAGCATTCCAGCTTCGACAAATTCGACCACTTGTCCGGGTAGCTGTTCCACTTATCCAAAGCCTTTGCAAGATTCCTGACTGCAGTAGGGCCAGGCAGCAATACAAGAGCAATTGCAACAGCGGTAAACAAAAGAACAAAAGAACAAACACATAGGACACATAGCAGAAATAACATCTAATCTCAAGGCCAACATTCAAGACGGTCGAATTTTTTAGCCTTCGCAGCTGGCTGGTGGAGACTGCAACTGAGGCTCTTATCAACGGTGACAAGACAGGCAGGCATTGGAGCATTGCCACTTTCCGCAGCCACATACATGTCCTGCAAGTGCCATTTGAAATTTCGGACATCCAGTTATGAGAAATCCCAAAGCTTTGAGACTGATTTGGGGGTACCCCTACGACTTGAGAAACATTCAAATGTCAGAAGCTCACGCAGTACACTGGAAGATTAGCAGTTAGGAAATCGAGATTCCAAGTGTTGACTGCCGCCTTTTTGCAAAAGTCACCATCTCATATCATCACAGCAAAAAAAACGAAGCAACTAACTCTGACAGCAAGGGTGGGCTACCACCTTCTATTGCCTTTAAGTTGGCTTAACATGGCTTAACCATGTTTGCTTCACAAAATCTCGTGACGTCTCAGCGAGAAACCATGCTGTTCACCATGTTGCTCTCCTCAAGCTCCGACTGGAGAACTTTATCGTCCAACAGGTTTGCCATGACCATCAGTTGGAAGGCAGACACCTCCTCCGGCAGCGCTGACGTGGGAGCTTTCAACGAGCTACAGGGAAGGTACCGATGTGTGGGTGTATGGATGTGTATGGATGTGTATGGATGTGTATGGATGTGTATGGATGTGTATGGATGTGTGTGTGTGAAGGTTTGTAGGTACACTTGTAGATTGTAGATGAACACCTGGAACATGAATGTACATCTATTTGAATGTCTAGTGACTTTCCCACCAAAAAAAAAACAAGTCCCGAGTGTTTCTAGAACAAGGTGGACCCCCAGCCACTGAACTAAGTTGGCTTATAACCCCAATAACTGGTAGAAATCACCCTAGTTAGGTCAGTTATAAACCTAGTTATGGCTTATAACCCTATAACTGGTAGTTAACCCCTATAACTGGTAGAAATCACCCTTATAACCCCTATAACCCTAGTTAACCCTAGTGGTTGGGGGCCCACTTTGTAGCAGGATGTGTTGGAGCCACCATGGACAGCCCCGAACTCGGACGGTCGCATGGAGCTGGCCATGGCGCAGTCGGACTGGAACTCGTGGAAAACGCGTGGTGGACTGAATGAAAAACACACGGGTCACTCAGCGACGGACGGGTGGATTTCCAAACGAAAATTCCAAAGTTATGAACACAAAATGGTGGTTTCTCAAAATAGGGGTACCCCAAAATGGTTGGTTTATAATTACAAATGACTATTAATGGATGATTTAGGGGTACCCCTATTTTGAGACACCACCAAATGTGTTCATGATGGTTGATGCTGTTGATGCTTGGTGATGCCAAATGATAGTAGTCATGGCTGGTGATAGTCAGTGACGATTGGGGACGGTGAACGGTGATGAAATCATTCCGAAACACGTGGCCTCCGATGTTGTCTTCCAGCCGAGATGCATGTTCACTCTCGAGATCTCTTCCAGCATCCTCAACGTCTCTGATGAGACCCTTCACTTCCGGCATGTCTTGCTCATCCCATCCTGAAGGCACCACTGAACATCCGAAGGTCCGTTGCCAGCTGTTTTGGTCCTGTGAGTCCAAGCCACAAGTTTTGCGAACCATAATTAACAAGTACCGAAAACGTTACTGCAGGGTTGTTGCGTATCATTTGCTTTTATCCATCATCATCATCATCATCATCATCATCATCATCATCATCAGCAGCAGCAGCAGCAGCAGCATGATCATACAATATCGTAACTGCAGTCAAACATTGGCCACTTATGAAACTACATCGTGGTTACACTGTTTTCTTCCCATGATCAATAGTGCGCTTGATCTTCATTATCGCAATGTACAAATAGAGGTTTGAGTGCCTTCACGATATTCATCATCACTGACCATCACCAACCATCTGTGATCGCCAATAACCATCGTTAACAATCACTAGCAACCATTCACCATTACAAACCATCCTGACTGTCATAGCGATCTTCTCGCGCCAGTTGACCAGAGTCAGAAGACTGACAGCCTCCGATTCCTCTATCACTGACTTGATGTAGTAAACCTATGCATTAGTGGTGGGTATTCATTGTAACCCAAGGAAGTACTATATATATGTAATATGCATATTAAAAGTATATATATATATACATATGCATACATATGCTTATGGGTTAAAACCTAGTACCTTTGGTGGCCACTCTTTGTTGAGACGTTCACCTGCCTATGTTTTGGATTTGGAAATACATTTAAAAAAACATATACAAATATATATAATGACATTGTTCCATACCCATAACATCCCAGAACCATCATAAACCTTTGTTTAAGAATTGATCATCACTAAGGATGGAAGAATGGCTTGGTCAAAAGTAATGTTAGCCATCACTGAGGTGCGAGTAGTCCCCTACGATGAAACTTCATGATCCACCACGGCCATTGCGCTTTTATGCCCACTTCCTGGCTCCAATCCAGAAACGTCAACCATGAAAAAAAAACATGAATTACACTGATGCAATATCAGTAATTAATTACTATTCTTGTGCCTTTTACCCATCCTGGAGTAGACAAAATATCAAATTGGGCCATGCTCTTGCTGGCTTTCAGCATTTTCAATCATTACTAACGTGTATTCATTATCAATCATTCTTGATCCACAATCAAATAACGGGAGCTAACTTCAGCATCATCATCCATTATCAAGCATCTTTCACCTTTGTCAACCAACATTGATAACCACCATATACCTATCAGTAACCCTTAGTATATTATAACAGTATTATTCATCACCACTGAGAAGCGTTGGGTATGAACAAACACTATTGGGTATTAATTAGTCATCTGAATCACCGGTCATGATCAAGTACTGTGAATCAATGAATCAATATTGCACAATGAATATGGCTATTAAAATCATACTTAGCCACAATAACTGCTTGGCGATTTCACTCCCTATGAAAAATATTAGCCAACGAACCAATCATTGGTAAATAATAGGGAAAATACACATGTTTAAAACCACCAACTAGTCAATGAATCAACAAACATCATTAACCCATCTGGCTGCTTGTCCCCCGGTACCCCTGGCTGTTCAGCCATGTCATTCGTGCAACGGATCTTCACCGCTGCTGGTTCATAGCGACCCAACTCACCATATGGTTGGTATACCATCCTGGTGACTTTGGGATACTTAGGGTTGATTCTCACCAATATCTTGGTGACTATCCTCTAGTATCAAACCATTACTAATCACTAGTTGTCGGTTCATATGATGGTTTCTCAAAATAGGAGACCCCCAAATCATCCCTTTCCAAATTATTTAGAGCAATGAAACCATCCAAACCAACCATTTTGGGGGGCCCCCTATTTTGAGAAACCCCTATCTTGATCCACAATTGACTCTTCCTAGCCATTCCAGACCACCATGTGCTTCAACTGGCCTGCCAGCAACCTTAACTTGCCGAGGAAGCCGTCCTCGCAGTGCGGGTCATCGCAGGTGCCCCGTGAGTGGCTGATCCCCAAAACTTTCGTTCAGATGGTGGTTTCTCAAGCCATAGGGGTACCCCAAAAATGGTTAGTCTATTACTACAAATGCCTAATATTGGATGATTTGGGGGTACCCCAATTTTGAGAAACACGCAGATGGCCCTATGCTTCCAGTTACCATGAAATAGTAGGTCAATGTAACCAAGCCCAGTTACAACAGCTGATGCTAGGAGGAGCACCAGCTTTCATGGAAGCCTGGAAGCGTAGCTGGTGCTCCTTGTTAGAGTGGCTGAGCTCAGAGATCTCCCAAAACCACTACCCTCTGGAGGTCCCCAATCTGGCGGAAAATCCACCGACTATTGGTAGCTTCCCAGGGTTTCCGTTGTTATGTTAGTTGACCAAAGGGTTAACATCCAAGTTTGCGGCTGTATCCCCTCCAGTTGATCATTGCCAGCCACGGAAGTTCCCGTGGATGCTTGGCAAATCCAAAATTGAAGTGTGGATGGTTTCCAAAATTGGTGTCCGATTTCTCTATGGAAGTGATTCCCAGATTTATTAAAACATCTTGGTTTGATATTTCCAGGTCTACTCGGGGATATGATGGCAAGTTTTTTTCGGAACCTTACCTCGGCAGAAGATCGTGGGGTTGATCTGGTGACCACTGGTGACCCAGCATCCAAGCAGTAAAAAAAACCAGCGGATAATCAGCTGGAGAAAGTGCTAAGGGATACACTTTGGTAAACTATATGGCAATGGAAGATCCACCACAATTATTCATGGATTCCCAGGGTTTCTCCACAGAAAGAATTGTGATTTTCCATTGCCAAGTTAATCTACCTTTGTGCATCAAGCATGATCATCCGCATCATTGAAAAAAAGTAAACTATCATTAACCATCCGCATCATGACTTTCCAAATTGTTGGGTTCCCTGACACCGTCGATCAACCGCGGTGACGGTGTCACGAAGCGATGTATGTGTTCCCTGCGCCACGACATGATCGTTGTGAATCCCAGCGACGCAGGCGGAGTACGGAGTACGATACGAATTCATCCGTCGCGAGCATTGTAACCATTGGTTGTGGTTTCTCACAATAGGGGAACAAGAATATTGTTTAAACAACTGTTTTGACTAGTGGTTTCATTCACATTTTGATTATTTTCCCACTTGTAGCTATTAACAATTGGGTGGTTGAGCGATATCTTTCATAGGGCTTTTTTCACCACCAAGCAGGTAACCATTCCTAAGAACTAAGTTCTCCATGATTCACCACTGCTAGTCCTTGTGAGTTTTAGATCCATTGGTTCCAACATTCTTAAATTGATGCATTGTCAATACTATTAACATGATCAAGTATCACCAATTTTACTGCATACTTGACACAATTAAGAGACTATTACATAACCATTGGTGATGTGTCTACTAGTCAATTTATATTTGAAATTAACCATGATTGATTGACTATCAACATTGTTAATAGACTATTCACCATGAGTAAATGTCCTTCCAGTTGTTGCTGATGTCTTTACATCGTCAGATTTAGCTGAAAACGCCGAGACAAAAAAACGATAATCCCGGGTGGCTTGCTTGCAACTCGCACGATGCAGGCATGAGGCCTAGCCGGATGACACTTTGCTGAAAAATCCATGAAGAGTTGAATGGCTTTCCAGGGTATCTCTATGACACTATGCTGAGCCTCCGTGGAAAAATATGGCTTTGCAGAGGATTTTTCTACTAAGAAAATGGTGATTTTCCAGCTGCGTTAGACTACAACCGAGGGCAATCTTAACTTGGTGGCTTATAGATCCCTTGCTAAATATATTTTTTTTTAGTGGTTATATGGTAAATCAATCATATCCCAAAAAGACTAAAAACCTAAGAATTCGTGGGTATAAGCCATCCAGTTAACCACAGTATACTTATAGCTTGTTGGAGATGGTCATGAAGCCGGCCGGTTACAACACCCACTAGTAACATCTATGCTAACCACCATTGACCACTATTAACCGCTATCAACCATCCTTACCATCCTGAAAAACCATGGAGTCATAAACATCATTATCCATCATGATTTCCTATATCCCGCTGGTGAATGCACTTGCTCTGCTAACCTTACCGTTGCCGGTCGTCCTTATCCTTGTCGCGCAGGCTGGACATTTCGTTGAAGATCTTCTCTCGGAAACTTCCCGCAGCTGCCACGCGTGCTAAGACGTTGTCAATTTCACCTTGGAATCCACATGAATCCACAAGCAATTGCCATTGGGGATGCCCAATTGGGTTTACAAGTGATCAATGATAAGCTATAATAGTGGTCTGGCAATAGTTCAACACACTGTTTTCAAAGTGGTTTACAAGGGTTATGATAGTTAATAGTGATTAATAACCAGGGATGATAACCAACAGCTACAGGGCATACACCAACTATATATCGCCTTGTATAGCTATTTGTAGCCTAGAGTGAATGATAATAAGGCCATCACAAGCCAGCAACCATCGTAGGGGACATATGTATGGCTACACATGTTTGTCGATAAATAGCGATAAATAGCGGTTATAACAAGTGGTTTATTGTCGGTTAGTAATGGATGACAATAGGTGATAGCAAGTAACAAAACGTCCGTGGCCTTCATAGTATCTACTGACCATCCAAGCTCATAACAGCTGTGAATCTGGAAACCACAAAAGTTCCGATGGCCATTTTTGGACAAACCCATTTGGGCATGGGTCTATAACAACCATCCGAACATACAGGAATACCATGAATTAACATCCCAACAAACACCAGTGATGTTTTTGCTGGGCAGGTTCCGCTCAGAATGGCGATTGTTTAATGCTGGTCAGTTGGTACTCTCAGATGATCAGCAAGCCACCAGCAAGAACACGAAAACTGATCAACCAAAGGCTGTTGAAAATTCTTCACATGTTTCCGTCAGGTCAAGACCCGCCCCAAGGACACACCCCTGTTGGATGTTTGCCTTGAATGTTCATGGGGAACCCAGGTCCCTAGATGTACCTAGTCTGCTGGGATGTGAATGTTCATTGCCCCTGGGTCTCTGATGGTGGCAGCTGACCCATCTGTGTTGTTCCATCAACGCTAAACATAGCTCCGAAGTTGTCAGCTGTTTAGGGTGTTGCCATCATCAAAGAACCCATCAAAACAAGCTAAGGGACTAGTTTTCAACAATCATAGCATGTGTGGAATTCTCACCTTCCATCCTCTTTGGTGTGATGGTTTTTGTCCGAAAGCGCCCCAAAGCCCTTTCTGGAGTTCATCATCTCGCTGCTTTTGCTTCTCTTTCATGACATCAAAGTTTTTCGGTGCCATCTTCCCTCTCTATACTTTACAAATGTCGGCACCCTTAGTTGTCAACTAAGGCAACAAACATCACCATTTTGCGGAAAACCAGCTACTTAATGGAAACACTTGGAAATCCCCATTGATGTATCTAAACACGTGGGCATGTGCCAAAAGAATGTCACCCACAAAAGCAATGTTTTCCTGGTAACTTATCATTTTTTGGTGGGGCTGGCTTGGCACATACCCACATGGAAACATCGATTTATCTCAGGGCATCTCACGCGTACAGCGTAACGAGCACTGGCACTGGCGCTGCCATCGAGCTGCGTTGCGCAGCATCCGGCGCCACAGTCCAAAGAGCGGTATCGACGCTGGGGGTGACAACAGCTGGAGGAGCAGGATCATCTCCACCTGTGCAGCTACGGACAAGGTTTCAACTTGTAATGTTGAAAAACAGCCGGGATGTTAAGCACAACTGGTCAACACGTTGGATCATACAATGTTTCATACAATGGTGGATCATACATAGCTGTGGGTCAAACCCTGTATCCGCAGTGAACATCCCACAATTGACCCAACATGACCAAACTAGTCCTTTGGCATGGTTAGTTTAGACCTATACTGATATCACTGGTTGGTGGTTGAACCACCCCGGTGAAAACTATGCTTCTTAACCAACCATTTGCTAATACAGTTCATTTTCAATGCTTAAGCACCACCAACTAGCTGTAGTTCAACCATTACTGTTGATGATTCTCCCCTATTATCAACCACTACTCATGGTTGTAACCCCCTGGCAACGGTTGCATCCCCATCCTTGCATCCTTATTGCATCCTATATATATCATTTCGGCACCCGAGCCCAGGCGCCTGTGGCACTGGGGTTGATGCCAGGGTCCTGGAGGCCGAGCGATAGCTGTGATCAGTGATGCTGGCCACAATTGGTGGGTGGCTATAAAAAAATCACCATTGGTTTAGCATTGAAGAAACAATGGTGATTTTAGGAATTGAAACCATATATTAGGATTTTACTTGAAAACATTGGTTTAGGAATTGAAACCATTGGTTTAGCAGTAAAGAAATTACATTAAAGAAACACACTATCAAAATATAGTGTGTCTACGTTTTTATATCTATGTGTTTTTTATATTGTGTTCCCTTTCATCACGAAGTTGCCGATTTCTGGGTGAAATACAATCTGGTCGGCTAGACCACGATTCACCACCGAGAAACCACCGGCGTCATCAGCCTTTTCAGTTCAATTACCACTATCATCAGTTGTCCACCTGTTTCAGTTGTGCGAACAAATATGATGCAACTGTGTAGCAGTTGCTACCAATGATCACAGTGGTGTTTTTGGCCCATACCAACACAGGTGTGAGGGCCCAAACACCCATTTACTTGGGTGTTTCTCAAAACAGGGGACCCACCAAACATCTTTTGCGTTTAACATTTAGATATCCCTACCCTTCCATTTGTGGGGGTCTCGTATTTTGAGAAACCATTGGATCAAACTGAATATCCAGCTCTTGGCCGCTTACGTGGCAATAGACAAACCTGGCAATGGAAAATGAGCAACCTCGCAGCTAGATCCACCAATACGATGTGTTCCAAGAATGATGGATTACTGGTGGTGGTTCTGACCCCTATATTAGTCAACCAACCATTGGTCAATAATTACCAGGGAAAATAAAAAATGTTTGAAACCACCTAGCAGTCTAACATGGACCCTCCCCAACTGGCCGCTGGAAAATGATCCAACGAGCTGGGAGGCTCTTCTGCTTCCAGGGGGTCCCAAACTGATGACTTGATGGGGGCCTGGTGGATTACAAGAGACACCTGTTGCTAACATGCAAATATGATTGATTTGATTCGGATTTTCTAGCCTTAAGCACTATGAATCGGGTGTAATCATCAAATGTGGGATAAGAATCATGAATCAAATCTTGTAATCTTGCAATATGCATGCCTGTAGCATGTGAGCCACTACCAACCATGACCAGTGTAAAGCAGTACACACAGTCTGGACCATCCAGAAACACGGCGTTCTGTTGGGTGATTTTTTCCTGGCAAGTGGTGAACCCTTGTGGAAGTTCTCCATCAGACAAGTACATTGCTACCAGGGAGTGAACACGAAGCTGAATCCGGCCGTGACCCATGAAAAATAGAATGGCGTGTAGGATACATGTATGTAAACGTGTGTACTGTACATGTATGTATGCATTTAACTGAAAATATACCATGCACTTACTGACAGTATATATATATATACTTGTATCAACAAACATAAGATATCTACATGTTTAAATGTTTCTAAATGCAACATATGCACATTCATACTGTACAAACATATACATACCAACATTGCATGACTGTAATATCTACATTGAAACAGCGAAACAAACACAGGCACGTAATGTTGCCGTTTGCACAAACATCTATCAATAACTGCTCAAACCATGCTCGCAGTTGGACATTCGGCCCATGAACCATTGCCCACCATACCAGAGCACAGAGCCTGATGACTGGTGACCCAAGCACGAACAATTCCGTCAATTCAGGCTCTCTTTTATACCCATCACCTAAATATGAATCAACCCAAGTACCCAGCACATAGGTGCACACAAATCACCATGTCAAGTACCCCAGAAATACATCGATAAATTATGCAAACAAAAATGGCCAACCAGCATTGTGACTAACAATATATCTATACATATCCAATAAATAAATAAATAACAAATAAATACATAAATAGATGAACACCTATATATAAATAAATACAAATACATGCATACATGTCCTCTATAACTATATCCAATTGCCTTCTGATCATTCCCCGAAGGCACTGCGGCAATCGGCGGACCGCATGGTGAACGGCGATCTATGGTGAAATCTAAGTTTTTCTTGGGTGTTAGTACAATAATGCTGGTAGTTAGTAAAGACTGGTAGTTAGTACAATAATGCTGGTAGTTACTAGAATAATCTAATGCTGGTAGCAATACTACATTTTATTTTGACTGGTAGTTAGCAAAAACAAACTGTACCAATTACGCTATTGTTTGTCAATAATACCAGGTTATACCAGCTATTGCTGCTAGTACCCAGTCAGTTGTGACAAACCAACTATTGCTGACAATCCTATAGCTGTACTTACTGGTTTCAACAATTAACTTACAATAGCTAATTTAAGTTTTAACCAACCTGTTATAATGTTTATATACAGTGAATTTAGTTACAACAAGTACTCATCCAGCTAAGCTACCATTCGACCACCAGCTTTCCCACAACGGCTTTCCTCCGGTTCGTCCGCTGCCGTGGGACTTCCAGGGTCGTCTGCCGTGGGACTTGCAGGCTCCGTCTGGGCCATGGGTCAACCGACTGAGGTACACTTGTTTCTTGGTGGTTATGAGGCTATGGGTCAATATTAACCAACCAACCAATGGGGATAATGACCAACCAATAACAAAGGAAAACTATGGCTAATGATAGGGGAACCAGGGGTACAGGGTTTTGACCAAGATCTTATAAACCAACCATAGTTGGTGGTTTCATAGTATTTGGATGTATTTGGGTGGTTTATGAATATGAGATGCTTGTAGAGCAAAACATATTCAATAAACCAACCATCCCAAACACTAGGAAAAATATGAACGAGTCTGAAAGCCACCAACTAGTGTTCCTTGGTGAATCATCTAGTGGTTTGTAACGGTTGGTAGCAACAGGCCAGTCATGGTTGGGAAGGGTGAGTCCTTAGGTGTGGTGTTGTAATTGATGGTTACTGATGGCAAGTGCTGGTTGTTCCTGGCTAATGACGTGGTCACTCCCAGCTCGCTTTTCCAGCAAGTGCTGGGATTGTAACCATAGCCTGGGTTCTCAGCATTGTGCTTTTGAGGGAGCTCAGAAGGGCAATGGAGAAGTTTCCCCAAAAAACTATGGATACATGATACATGTACTTGGTTCTGTTGGTTGCCCCTTTGAACTAGTGGTAGCTAGCTACCCCAGGTTGTAACTAATTGGTCGTGACTAGTTCTGGGGGGAAATAACCAAGAAGTAAAGCATCACTCAGTTATTGATCGGTAAACCAGCAAAACGGCTGGGATGTTCCAGGTAAAAAAGGTCAGTTTGCCATGAGGTAGTTCTTGGACAACAGCGATGGTAAAGCCAATTATCATGATCAACCACTGCTGTGAAACCACCCAAGGGAAATTATCCGCTGAGTTGTCAATAACAATGCACAATGCATCGTTAATCCTTTCCCTCCCACCTTTAGGTCAACCCCCTTAGTCAACTACCAGGGTTGGAACGTCCACCAGTCAGCCACCAATTAGAACTGAGGACTCTTCCAGCGGACCCGACTTGGCGTGACCACAGCTGAACCGATCACAGCGGCGACCACCACAAACGCGCCAGCCGCTGCCTCGTCCGAAATCACACCGCCCACAGCGGCTGCGCCAGATTGGAGCAAGTGACGCATGTCCTGAAGGAACCATGGGCCATGACTCTCCAGGCTCCGACTGCCGCTGACTTTTTTTAGCCCGGCAGTTGCATGGAAAGGGGTTGGACGTGTCATAAGCAGCTGGTTGGCAGCCAGTTGGGTGAGTTTTATCAGCGCCTAAGGCATGCTAAGTGTCGTGTGGTTAGCTCCTGGGAATTCCATGTTGCTTTAGCCGCTTCTTCAAACATCAGTGAAATCCACGAAACTAGTAGCCGCTTCCCTTGCCATATTGCCAGGGGTTGATCAACAACCAACACTCCTAGGGAGGAACACTAACAATCAGCAGCAAAAAATACTCATCGTTGGTTTGCCAAGTCATGATTGTCATTTTATGAACCAAGCAATATTTTGCAGACAGGTTAAGCCTGCCCCAAATCCCGCCGAATTCCCACCGATCCCCCCCGTGACGGTTGATCCAACAGCCATCAATGTCACCAATTGAATTGCATGTGGGCAACAGCATTGGAGACTGGTTAACTAGCCGGTAGTTGCAACCGCCATGGAAAACATTAGTCAACGAGCCAACCATTCCAAATGTTGGTAAACAGAAACATGTGTGAAACCACCGACCGGATCATGATCAGTGTTTCCATTCTCTTGCCATTTCCAGCAGACACTGAGCAAACACCACGCCATCCAAGCCACGAAACGCCCGTCACCAATCAACCAACCAGCATCAACCAGCGCAGTTTAGCGGGTCTACCCGTCCTGGCTGGTCACGTTTCCCCGGCCAGAGCTGTCTGCTGCAACGAAGAGTTTTCGAACATCCTCCGCTGAGAATGCGCCTGGCAAGAGGAACCATGGAGGTAAAACATCTTCAACCAGAAAGAGGCAATGGATAATCATAATGGGTAATCACCTATCCCTATATGAGTGTGATCCTACCCTCATAAATGGTCATGAAGTCACCACACTGTTTTAACCAAGTTACAAACATGTACTAAGCAGCTTTGCACCCTCCCCTTGTCAATATCTCCAGCACCCGGCTGAAGACTTCTGTTTGTGAACTAAACACAAATGCCAGTCATGGCATTTGTCCAATGCTGGATGGTTTAGCCGGAACAGTCTTGGCCCACCCCACACTTGTAATTGGGAATAACCCCAGGTGGTCTGCTAGACTGGTTCTAATTGGTCTTACACAATTGACGGGTTTTTTTTATCAGGATCAACACTGGTTGGTGGTTGAACCACCTCTATGAAACATATGCTCGTCAACCAACCATTTGTCAATCATTCCTAGGGAAAATCATCAAAAATGTCAATCAAACCACCAACCAGCAGTTGTCTAACCACTGTTGCTTATTATCCCCTATTAACCACTATTAACCATGGTTAAAACCACCCACCAGAACGAATCATTGCGGCAACACATCGGTCGAAGTCCCTGGAAGAAATGCTGGTCCAGCGCACTGCACTAAAGGGTACCGCAACGGTGTCGATGTTCCGAACAGCTTACGGGGTGAGGTTTCCATCGGTGATTCTTCCATCCCCAAAAAGCTGGGCATAGACATCCTATAGGATGTCTATAGGTTGCAAACTTGATAGAGCTGGGACATCCAATTATTCAATAGACGTCCTATACACGTCTGTCAAAGACGTCCCAAACTTCAGCCAATGATAGCTGTGCGCGTGATCGTGGTGAACCAATCGGTCACGAGGGTATGGTGCAGCACCGGGTGACGGGCAACAATGCTTTGAATGATTTTCCAACCAGTTGGATAATTTGTGGTGAATCAGTGAATCCAACTGGTCTAGGGGTAACGGTAAATGGTTTCATCAAGTTTAATCATGATGAATCATGATGAATCAATGAATCTTATAAGCATGAACCAGTTGAATCATGATGAAAGACCCTGGAATTTATGGCTAATGCTGGCAATGTTGCTTGGGAAGCTGGTTACTGAGGGCTTTGTCAGCCAGGCAAACGGGAAATGCTACCGTCCATTGTGAACTGCGTTAAGCGGAACGTGTTGACCACAAACAACCGAAAGCCAGCTGGGAAATATACCCACAATTGTAAGTTTACAAGAATCAGTAAAGCTAATCAGTGAATCAATACATGGTTGTTGAGACTATACCCACAATTGTGAGTTTACAAGAATTGTGTAGGAAAAGTCGGCAGAAACCATGTTTCACTTGCGCCTTTGAAGACCTTCTTCATGGATCGTTGGAACTCTTCGTGCTGAATCACACCATCACCGTTCACGTCCAAGACTTTGAAGAAGTCCCCAGCACTTTTGAAGCGATCTTTCATCAGTCCATACCTATGGCGGCTCGATGATTTTCATGGCTATCTGGTGGTGATAATGACCAGCAAGGCCCGTGGGAAGGCTACGAACAATTGGTTCTGCTCATGTCGGTTGCTCACTAACCATCTGCTTCAATTGACCTGTAATCAATCTCTAATTTGCAGAAATATTCAAAACACAATGCTATTTCATTGAATGGCATGTGAGTGCAACGTCAAGCAATAGGCAACGGAGAACCGGTGAAATGTCGTAGCTGCATGATCAACTGTGGCAGCTGAACGTATTCTGTGTGACGACTTCATCAGCATTCTATCATTTCTTAAGCTAAACATTCAGTAAAATAATTGGTTCCGGGCTGGTCCAACCACTATTGTGTGAATATTGAGAAGTTACCCAGTAAGAACATGGCTGCCAATTGGTCACATCTGGTATGCTCGGAGAAGCAAATGGTGACCACTAGCAGTATGGACACCATGCGTCTGAATCACTTCCTCCCTGAAACGATCCAAACAGTCAGTAGTAGACATAGTATTGACCATCATGAATCAGTTGCAGTTATAGCTATTAAGCCAATCGCTTAATAAACCATTGCAACTGATAAATAGCCACTATCTATAGCTATTAACAACAGTTCTACGTATAATGTATGTAAGTGTGAAAAAATGTCAGATCAAGAAAGAGGGAGTTGACTGACATCAGGACAGACTCGATGCACCAATCCCTCATTCTCTTTTCCTTTCGCAGTGGATTGGTGCCAGTTTGTCCTGGTTCCCTTGTGTCTGGGTTTCGAACACCTGCCTTGCAGGTTTTATGTTCCAAAAGTTTTGGTATCCCACCTGACTTAATGTGTGTGCCAGGTCGAGATTCCCACCTATCCTGTACAAAACTTTTGGTCGGCCCCTTTCTCAGGGCCAGAGGCTCCTGATAGGGGCCTCAACCAAGGGAAACAGGACATTCCACCGAACCCGGTTCCGGGGTTTTGGGTGGAAGAATCGGTGAAATCTACTTGGCCATCAGGTCGTAGTCGTGGGACGAGCAAAAGTTTTGCCAAGTATGCCTTCACATCGATGCGAAGTGAAGAATTGAAGCCCACAAAGTCGGTGTGTGTGAGTTCATCTGCCCATTGATTGAGTTCGCGAGGAACATGAGATGGAGCAAGGGAGCTGCCTGAAGTGTGCAATGTCAAGATTAGCTCCATGAGGAGGATGGCTGTATGGGGCTTCTTGGAAGCCATGTTCAGGAGAGCAAAGACATTACCTTGGTTGTCACTGCCAACCGGCAGACGAACATGGGATGTAGTATGGCCTTGGTGGTCAAGCATGGAGTGGCAAAGGATCAGGGTGGCAAAGAGCTCTAAGGCTGCAATCCGCTTCTTGGGATCCCCTTCTTTAAAGGCCCAGGGGAATTCCTGGGGCGTGATCTCCATGTGGAACCACCAAACAGTGTCCTTACCAGGGTCAGGTTGGCTGGAAAGCCAGCCCCCAATGAAGGCCTGGCCTTCCGAGGAGGCACTTGCATCACTGCACCCCCACCACGTGCTCTTGGGTAAGTAGGGGGAGAGTTGCTTGTATGGTCTGGTAAACAGGTGTTGGAGCAAGAGAGCCAAGAGCCGGACGAACTTTGGCGGTCGACCTGAGCTCGTGACAGCCATCTTCCAGGCCCAAAAGGGTTGCATCAAGCTCTTGGTCAATGGGCAAACTGCAGTGGCCCACTGGATCCGGCCCAAAGCTTTCTCGATCTCCTTGGCAGTGAACACCTTGTCTTCGATGAGTTGGGTGAGGAGCTCCATGACAATGACATGTTTCGGAGCCGCCATTTGAACCTGGGGAATGTTCGGGTGAACCACAAAGCCAAGCCATGTGTTGATCTCAGCCAAGTGGGTTTTCTTCCAGCTGAGAGGTGTTCCCAATGCAATGAGAGTGGCCAGAATGGCCGTCGCCATCGTCCCCGATGTGGTTTGGCGAAGGAGCCAACAAAAGTCGTCAACGAAGACGAAGCCCCAGTCCACCTGGGGGAAGATGTGGTAAACGAGGCGAAGTAGAAGTGCTGCGAGCCTACCCCAGTAGAGTTGTGCACTGGCCATGCCGTAGGTGCCCACTTTGTTGATCCACCATTCATTGTCTAGTTGGGCGACCTGAAATCTCCAGTCCTTGGCCAGCACTTTCACTCTTCGGTGGGCCTTGGTAACATCGGCCTTCAGGATGACCCATTGGTCCTGATCGGTTGGCCAGCACCAACCATCAGGGCCAGAGGCACCTGTGGTTGGTGCCGGTGTGTGGCTTGCTGAGTGAAGCCAATGAAGGGCCTGGATGCAATCTAAGACCGTGGGCGCTGTCGTACGCTCCTGGGTTTGATTCTGAATGTGGGCGTTGGCCTTGCCATATGAGCCGTCATAGATGGTACGGACTTTGCCTCCCTCATCGATGGCTGCTAGGGGACCCGGACAAAGGTCCTCCGGGTAGCATCCACAATGTTGAGCTGCTTCAAGGGCCGTGAGGGGACCAATGACCATGCCCATGTCCACTTCCTCCATGAAGGTGGCTCGCAAGAAGCTGGAGAAGTCCTCAGCTGAGGAGTAGTTGGATCTGCCCGTGGGAGCGGGAAGGGACTCAGGTGGTGCGTCCTCTCCCGAAAGTTCCGATTTGAGTGGCCAAACTCCCGGGGAGAGCAAAGGTGGATCAGTGACTCCCAGTGGCACCCCCTTGTGGAGGTGGAGAGGGTAATCCGTATCAACGTCTTGTGCTCGTTTGGCCAAGGAGTGGATCAAGTCCAAGTAAAACGGTTGTCCTTCTGAGGGTGTGTCGGAGGCGGTGCCTCCCAAGGTCATCCGGATATCTTGTAGGAGTTGATCAGAGAAGGGGTGGTGTTTGGACCCACATTGGACTGACCATTCCATTGTGGGTGTCCATGGTGAGGTCAAGGCCAAGATGGCCGTGCCCAACTTCTTCAGTGACGTAGTAGGCCTGTAAAGAGGGTTCAGTCGGCCTGGACTCGGTTTGCCGCCGCCATCTCTAAGCGGCCTGGATTTGAAGGCAAGTTGCAGGGAAATCATTGGTGAAAGAAGATGTTGATCGTGAGCAATGGGCTCCACGGTGGGTCGGTCAGAAGCCTCCAAGGCTTGCTTGATCTCTTCCTCGAAGTGCAGGCTTTCCTGAGTGGAGGCTCCCCCTCCCTCAGGGCCAGAGGCACCTGCGGAAGGGTTCACTGTCACCGAGGTGGCATGGGAGGAAGTGGGGCCCAGACCCGAAGTCAAAGCTTTGATAGCTTTCCTGCCTTGGCTGGTGCGTTTGGTTGGTGTCGTGGATCTGGTCTTGCGGTGTTTCTTCGGTGGTGTCGAGGGTGGAGCTTCGTCTGTGAGAGGGTTCCCCAGTGCCGACAACATAGGGGTGCACTTGGCATTGATGGCTGCCGCCAAGCCTTGCATCATGGCCCAGGGGTATCTGCTAAGGTCACTGCTCTGAACATTCTCCTTGTTCACATGCTTGCCATGGGTGCACCGAAGGCCATCCCAGTGATGGAGAGCCAGATCCGTCGAAAGCGTGGTGGCCTTTTGAGCCACTTGGCCCAGTTCACATTGGTCGAACTTGATGCGGTAATGTCGGAGGCTGTTGGCCCACTTGATGTAGGCCTTGGTCACCCATAGGGATGAACATTTGTAGGCATCTGGGCTGTTGCTCACCTCCATGGGATCCTGGGGGTGTTCCAGGAAGGAGCCTCCTCGTTGGGGCACCGACAGTTGTTCTAAGCCTTGGTAAGCAAGGGAAGTGATGTACATCTGCCTGAGGACCAAGAGACTATCAGAGTCCACATCTTGCCGGTCCTCCGGGGTGAGGGCTTCCAGGCCCCAGACCTGTTGTTCTGATCGACCTCTAACAGGTTTGGGAGCACCCGGCTTCGGGAACCAAC